>BCLG01000170.1:66110-133730 GCA_001602295.1 Zoysia matrella
GTCTTAATCTATTGTGTATGAGAAATGCATGAGCTTGGCATGATTAATGATACAAATAAGTAGAAAACTTCTCAAAAAAGTGTACATCATAACTAGATATATGTTCAGAAGATGTATCGACAAAAGTTTCTCTTGTTAAAATATTAGCATCACTCTATGTTCGAGAAAATTTTTTAGTCATATAAACATTGCCACCAAGTTAAAACACTATCAACTAATGCACTAGAAACATTCAAAAACTTTCTTTTTTTACACATACGGCATTGTCTAAATAGATTATCTATCTCTTTTTTCAAGCAATATATTTAATAAAATCTAAATCATCATATAAAAAAAGAGATAAAATAATATAATTACTCGTGTAAGGAGATGATGTGACGATGATTTGAACCTCATGTGTTTTTTGATCATGTGCAGCATCTCTTTAAGGTGGATTACATCTTTCAAGACTTATCAACATATTGTTCATAAATTCATTGCGTTTTTTAAAGTTTGTATCGATATTATCAAGGACTTATGCAAAGCACTACTCATATTGTATTCACCTTTTTTTTTTCTATCATGGTTAGAAAAATAACACATGAACATCACAAAATATTATTCCTATAACTACAGTAAAATGGGTGGTGAAAAATTCGCAAAAAGAAAGGCTTTACCAAGCTCTTGCAAGATTTTTACCAAAACAAAGCAAAGGATGGTGCAACCAGTGGCACAAGAAATCAGAGAGTCGTAATTTCACAATTGCAGGGTCAAACATAGTGCTGATCTGAGGTGGTTATGTGGAGCTTGTAGGGCTGAAATAATAATTAGTGAAACACAATTTTATAACAGATAGTAATGTTAAATATGTGTTTAAAGTATGTAATTCTAGTTATTGACCTAATCTTATAAAAAATCCAGATGTTAGAAGAATATGAACGAGGATATCAAAGGGCAGCAACAACACAAACAATAAAGCTCTAGAAATCAGCAAATTGTTCAACAATTTAAAAATCAGCAAAGGTTAATTCCCAGCTTCTTGATCTTCATAATTTTTTATTTTTATTTTATTTTTATGATATTTTTCTCTGATCCGAAGGCACAAAAATGGTACAACCAAGTTTCAGAACAATATGATGAAAGATGTGGCCTGAAGAAAATCTCAAATTTTTGTTAAATCTGTTCTAAAACTTTAAAGCGTGAAAATAGAAACTTCTGGTCTGAAATAATTGAATCTAGGGCCGTCAAAGAATGGAAATGTTCTGTAGATATCCGAAAAGTACTTATATGTCTAATTTAGAGTCGAGAAATAAAAGTTATGATAACTTTAATGATGGGCCTCCATATTAGATATCCGGTAAAGGCTGAAAAGAGTTTCGAAATGGAAATCGGTTGCGAACTTTGTAAATGATTTTGTGGCAAAAGTTTATGCATGGATGATTGGGAAAAAAAATTTTATGCAAAATAACATATATGAACACGGATAATAGATTGAACGATGCAAGTGATGAATTTCAAAGGAAAACAACTGGATGACAAAAGATTTTAAAATCTAGCAACTAAAACACAAACTAAAGACACAATCTCAATACTACGGGCTCTAAAATAAAATTACACAAAGGCTAAATACGGCTTGGACAAGGGAACACTTAATGATCAACTATTTTTTTTGTTGCGGCTTTCTGTGAATGATAGGATGAATGTAAATTTGACAAGAATAGATGTGAACCTGATGGTATATCAGAAGCTTTGATTACCACTTGATGTGTACATGGTTAACGATCTTCCGTCAGATCGTGGTAACTCTCAATTTGGTAGAGATGCGACACACAATCGATTCGGCATCAAATCAAAACGATTTGAACCTCGAAATCGCAGCACCACTTCTTCTCTGGTTATCAACCGTGCACATATGATTGACCTCACCGAGAAGGATAATCTCAGCTTACAAATCGAAGAACACAAGCAAGAACAAAGAAGAACGCAACTCAATTGCGAAATCTGAATTAAAATCGCGAAGTTGGAAACCGATCGTCAAACGGTGAAACTAATTAATAACAGATGAAACGAAGCAAAAACGTATTCCTAATGATGCGGCTACTGTTTATATAGAGGTTATGACGTCTTTAAGGGGCAAACCCTAATACTAATGGGTATAGAAAAGATACGCGGCACAAAGGCCAAAAGATAGTATCACAGTACCAGAGTAGTTTATGGATGTTGTCTTGTTTTAGCGATTCTAGCTGACTCCGATCGAATTTGGAGATGAGACCAGTGCTGTTAGAAAGTTATCTTCTTAGCTTTCCATCCATATTTAAAACGTTTAAAACGGATCCTGTAATCAACCTAGGCGTTTGTTTTAGTGCGGACTGCTTCTGAAACTCAGGGGCAACTCGACTTCAAGTTAGATTGAATTTTCTCTGGGGTTCAATGCGCCTTCTTCATGCTTCCGCTTATCCTCTCCAATATTTTTAATTATGATAAAGTCATGAGGTAGTAATCTATTCTCAAACGAAGGAAAAAATATGTTTAGAAACGAGCTCACCTCTAAATTCAATCATCGTGCATGAGTTCTATCAATACTAATTCGAGGAGCGGTGTGCGTATCTAAAGGAGTGATGTTCTCATCATGAACACCACACAACCTTCAGCTCTCCACATGGCAACACCTCAAGAGATGAGAACTTGATTCAAGAGTTGGAATCTCACCGAGGAAAACACGAAAACAGCAGAGGATCGGAAAACGGCGAAGAATAACTTGACCATGAACCCAGGATACCTCCACCACCGAGCTCAACCTGCAATCAAAGCGATGGATCAGAACTGCAATGCTGGCCAAGGAAGAAGGCGACAGATCACCTGGGGGCGCACCCCTTTGCCAGATCTGCTCCAAGATGCTGCACGGCCTGCTGCTTGGTTGGAGAGGAGAGGAGAGAGGAAGAGGGAAGAGTGGCGCCAAAAAGTGAAAGTGCATCTAGGCCCCCTAGTGAGTTTTGGTGGATGATGACGAACCATTCAAAGAGTTAATGACATTTGTTAAGTGCATTGATAGCCGAGAAGTTTCAAAAACAAGAAAAGAATATTGAAAGAAAAAGAAGACTCTCAATTTTCTTGATAAAGTCACAGAGCCTTTTCCCATGAAAGAATACAAGTTTTTATCATTTCTTGAGTCTAAGTATGTCGTACTATAAGGGGACTCAAATTGAGGTCTCAAAGTGCCAAAAATGCTCAAATCTCGACCTAACTTGAGACTTCTTACCGGAGTATCCAGCACATTACCGAAGTCTCCGGTAAGACTTACTGGCTTTATCTGAAAAGGCTCACCGGAGTGTTCGGCAAAGTGCCGGAGATTCCGGTGGCCTAGCAGCCCGCACCCGAGATGGCCTACCGGAGTATCCGGCACTGTGCTGGAGACTCCGGTGGCACAGGCTCTGCCAATCTGAGAGATCTCACCAAAGTATCTGGCAAGTTGCCGGAGACTCCGATGGACCGGAGTGTCCAGCAAAATGTTGGATTGTCAGTCAGTCAGAATGTGGTCCAACGACTATTTTTTGGAGCCCAGGTATTTATACTCCCTCAGCCCTTTTTGGGAGGACTGGCGACTCACTCTTGAACAACACACACTTGAGCTCCAAAAAAACTGTCCCACTTCCTTCCAAAGCCTAAGCTTGCAAGATTTGAGCTAGAGACTGTGAGAGAAATGCTTTCACTCCCATTGAGCATTTGCGACACCGTCGAGCTTCGATTCGAGTTTGTTCCTCTTGGAGTTTTTGCTCAGAACTCAACCTCACTTTTGTGGTTGGTTGAGTGAGAAAGGATCGAGTGAGATCCGGTTCTTTGTGAATCTCTCAACGGAGACGTAGAGTTCCTTCGTAGACTCGAACTTCGAAGTAAAATCTTGTGTCTCTTTGTGCACTTTTCATTCTTGCAAGCTCATATTGTTCTTGTTGTTCATATTCATAGATTTGCTCCGATCTACTTGCTCACTAGTCTCTAGCTTGTTTAATTGTTTAGATCTACTTGCTATATCATATTCTAGTCTTTTGATTCAAGTGGAATTTGCTAGAACTCGTTAAAACTTGTTTAGATTCAAATTTCATCCAAGTGCCTGTTTGACCGAAGTGTCCGACAAGTTACCAGACAGTCCGGTGACCGGAATATCGGGCACATTACTGGAGACTCCGATGGTTTGACAGTTCGTTGAGTTAATTTTTTTCAAAAATTATTTTTTCTATTCACCTTCCTCTAGGCAACTTTTAATTGGTATTAGAGCCAAACTCTCCGAATCAAGCTTAACCTCTTAGAGAAAAGATGATGGGTCTAAGGGAATCAAGTCAAGCAAGCGAAGAGATTGAACACTCTTCAAGTGAGAGTGATGCGGAATCCTTCTCACTCCTCGGGAGAAAGGCCAAAGAGGCGGAGCAGAAAAAGAAGAAGGGAGTTAAAAAGGACTATTCTAAGACCCTTTTCAATTATTCTCATTATAATTCTAATACAAACTTCTTGTCGTTACCTATTGGTAAACTAACTTAATTTGATAGGGTGAACTATGCCAAGTGGATGCACAACATGAAGTATCACCTATTTTCGCTCCACCCGAGCATTTGAGATATTGTTTGTACAAGTGTTGAATATGCGAATAGTGATGACGATGAAGAATTCACTCTGAAATACGAACAAGATCTCCACCGAAATGCTCAAGCGGTGACGGTTCTTCTCTCATCGCTCAATCAAGAAGAGTTCAACAAGGTTGATGCGTTGAACTCAGCAAAGAAGATTTGGGATACTCTTCAAGTTGCTTATGAAAGCACCAAGACCATAAGAATTGTCAAGATTGAGATAACTGAGAGAGAATTGAGAAGATTTGTGATAGAAGACAATGAGACTCCTCAAGAGATGTACAACCGGCTCAAGATTCTCGTCAACAAGATTAGAGCCTATGGAAGCAAAAATTGGAGTGATCATGAGGTTGTCAAGAAGATGATTAAGGCTTACACGGTTAGGAACACAACCATGTGTACACTAATTCGTAAGAGTCCTAACTACAAGAAGATGACCCCCCGATGAAATGCTTGCAAAGATTATCAACCGTGAGATGATGGAGAAGGAAGCCCAATATGTAAAAAGTTTATCAAAGGGCACCTCAAGCTCAAAGAATCAAGACATAGCACTCAAGGCTAGCAAGAAAGGCAAAGGCAAGAAAATAGTTGAAAAAAGCTCAAGTGATGAAGATGAAAGCTCTAACCTTGATGATGAAAACATGGCTCTCTTTGTCAAGAGATTCAAGAAGTTCATGAGAAAGGAGCGCAATTACCGTGATGACGTGAGGAAAGATAAAGACAAGAGGTAAAAGAGTTTGTTATAATTGTGGGAAGTATGGGCACTTTATTGCTAATTGCCCACATGAGAAGAAAGAAGAAGATGATGGCAAGAAGAAGGAGAAGTACTTCAACAAGGACAAGAAATTTTCAAAAAAGAAGTACAGCGGTGAAGCCCATCTAGAAATAGAATAGGACTCAAATGAAGAGAGTTCTGATTCGGATTATGAAGGCATTGCTACATTTGCCATCAAAGAATCTTAATCAAGCTAGTCTCTCTTCACCAACCTCAAAAAGAGCAAGAGCACTACTCACACATGCTTGATGGGAGGGCAAACGTAAGGTAAAAACCAAATCCAACCTCGCTCATAAATATGTTAGTAGTGATGAGGAATTAGAAAGTGATAGTGATGATGAGGATTTGCTTAAAGGCTTAAGTAAAAATATATCACTAAAATCAAAATACTTATGGATCCAATAGTTGAGAGGGATGAGATTCTTAAGAATCAAGAAGACCTGCTCATTTTTTTAAAAAAAGAGAAACTTTGAGCTTGAGAATCTCCTAACTCTATAAAAGAGAAAATGAAGAGTTAGATCAACAACTTGCTTCATGCAAGGAGACTTGTAAAAGTCTTGAGATTTTAAGTGGTGCTCTTCAAGGAGACTATGATGCCTTGAAAAAAGCCCATAAAGACTTTAAAGTGCAATTTGATACTCTTCCGTCTAACTCTAAACCTAAAGATGACCCTAGCTTAACTAAAACTTCTAAACATTGTGCTAGATGTAAGAATATTGACCTTGAAGCTTGTACTACTAATGTCAAATTGATTCATGACTTGAAAGATGAAGTAAAAACTTTGAAAGGGCAAGTTTATCAAAAGAAGCAAAAGCTTGACGTTAAGAACGTTGAATATGCAAGAAGTGCATACTTGAACACAAGGCGCTCTCATGTCAAGGATGGTATTGGCTATGTTCATGGTGGAAAGCAAAATGCAAAAGAATTCAAGAATGGCCAAGAGTTTCCAAAATTCACAAAAAAGAGAACCTACCAAAAGAAGCAAGCCAAGACCAAAGACATTAATGATCTTTCTAAGTCTCATGATCATCATGCTAATGCTTCTCATAATATACCTATGCTATTTCAAACTTTTGATGCATCATATGTTCTCATGAAAAACAAGCATGGTAGAATTATTGCTAAATATGTTGCGCTACGCAATAAGAACTCAAAAGCTTGTGTGTCGGTGTCTAAGACTCGTGGCTAATGTGAAATAATCCAAACAAATTTGGATACCTAAAAACAAGGCTTAACTTGTTTTGTAGGTGTACTCCTCCGGTGGATCAAGTTGGGTGCTACATAGTGGATGCACCAATCATATGACCAGAGAGAAAAAGATGTTTACCTCCTATTAAGAGAATGAAGATTCAATGTAGAGCATCACTTTTAGTGATAATGGACAAGGAAGAGTGCGTATGGTAAAATTGCTATCACAACCGAGCATTCTATTTTTAATGTATTACTTGTTGATTCTTTTGACTACAATTTGTTGTCAGTTTCACAACTTTGTGAGATGGGCTATAATTGTTTGTTTACTAATGAGGGTGTGACATTCTTTAGAAGGAGGGATGACTCAATTGCCTTTACTTGTGTGTTAAAGGGAAAGCTTTATCTCGTTGACTTTTCAATGGATAAGGCTCAACTTGACATATGTTTAATCGTAAAGTCCGATATGGGTTGGTTGTGGCATCGTAGGCTAGCCCATGTTGAAATGAAAAATCTTAATAAGCTCTTAAAAGGCAGTCACATCCTAGGACTAACTAATGTTGTGTTTGAGAAAGATAAGCCATGTGGAGCATGTCAAGCCGAAAAATAAGTTGGAGCGTCACATCCCGCCGAGAACATCGTGACAACAACAAGGCCATTGAAATTTCTTCATATGGATCTCTTTGGTCCAATAGCCAACATAAGCATTGGTGGTAACAAATATGGTCTTGTAATTGTTAATAATTATTCTCGTTTCACTTGGGTGTTCTTTTTGCATGATAAGAGTGAAACTCAAAGAGAATTCAAGAAGTTTTTGAGAAGAGCTCAAAATGAATTTCGCTTAAGAGTCAAGAAGATAAGAAGTGACAATGGAAGCGAATTCAAGAACACTCAAGTGAAGGAGTATCTTGAAGAAGAAGGCATCAAACATGAGTTTTCGGCACCCTACTCCTCTCAATAAAATGGAGTTGCCGAAAGGAAGAACCGTACACTCATAGAGATGACAAGAACCATGTTTGATGAATACAAGACCTCCGATCGCTTTTGGGCCGAAGCAATGAATACGGCATGTCATGCAACCAACTGGCTCTATCTTCATCGCACCTTGAAGAAGACTCCCTATAAGCTTCTCACTGATAACAAACCTAATGTCTCTTACTTTCGTCTTTTTGGAACCAAGTGTTATATTCTCAACGAGAAACATAAATCATCCAAGTTTGCTCCAAAGGCGGACGAAGGTTTTTTGCTTGGTTATGACTTAAACTCTCGTGCCTATCATGTCTTTAACAAAAATTCCGGTTTAGTTGATGTCACGTGTGATGCGGTGTTTGATGAGACTAATGGCTCTCAAGTAAAGCAAGTTGATCTTGATGTTTTAGATGATGAAAAAGCTCCATGTGATGCATTGAGATGGAAACTGGTGATGTTCGTCCACGTGATCCACAAGATGTCCAAAATGATCTATCCTCCAATGTTGCATCACCTCCAATACAAGATGACGCCCAAGAAGAAGAAGAGGGCAATAATCAAGGGGGAGATCAAGAAGAAGAGCAAGATGAACAAAGACCTCAAGTACCACACCCAAAAGTCTATCCAAGTGTTCAAAGAGATCACCCCGTCGACAACATACTTGGTGATATTGAAAAAGAGGTAACCAATTGAAAAAGAGGTAACCACTAGATCACAAGTCGCTACTTTTTGTGAACATTACTCTTTTCTTTCCTCTTTGGAACCATTTAGGGTAGAAGATGCACTTCGTGATCCGGATTGAGTGATGGCCATAGAACTTCAAGAGAAATGAAGTCTGGTCCTTGGTGGTGCGTCCAAATCAAAATGTTGTGGGCACAAAATAGGTGTTCCGCAACAAACAAGATGAGCATAGAGTCGTTACAAGGAACAAGGCAAGACTTGTGGCAAAACGTTATTCACAAATTGAAGGTTTAGATTTTGATGAAACCTTTGCCCCCTTAGCTAGGTTTGGATCAATTCGTATATTACTTGCCTATACTACTCACTATGATTTCAAGATATATCAAATGGATGTGAAAAGTGCATTTCTCAACAGGTTAATCAAAGAAGAAGTGTACGTGAAGCAACCACCGGGTTTTGAAGATGATGAGTATCCTAACCATATTTATAAACTCCATAAGGCACTCTATGGGCTTAAGCAAACTCCTAGAGCATGGTATAAATGCCTTAGGGACTTTCTCATTGAAAGTGGTTTTATAATTGAAAAAGTCGATTCCACCCTCTTCACAAAAAGAGTTCATAATGATTTATTGTGTGCTAAATATATGTCGATGACATAATATTTGGTTCTACTAACAAAACTTTTTGTGATGAGTTTAGCAAGGTCATGACGAAAAGGTTTGAGATGTCAATGATGAGAGAGTTGACGTTCTTCCTCGGCTTTCAAGTGAAACAACTCAAGTAAGGGACGTTCATATGTCAAACCAAATACACCCATGACATTCTCAAGAAGTTCAAGATGGCAGATGCTAAACCTATCAAGACTCCCATGGAGACAAATGGTTATCTTGATCTTAACTTCGGTGGAAAAGTGATGGATCAAAAGGTATATCGCTCCATGATTGGATCCTTGCTTTACCTTTGTGCATTTAAGTCTGATATCAGGCTTAGTGTGTGTATGTGTGCAAGATTTTAATCCGCTCCAAAGGAGTGCCATTTAAGGGGCATTAAGAGCATCTTAAGATATTTAGTTCACACACGAAACCTAGGGCATTGGTATCCAAAGGATTCCACTTTTAATCTCATTGGATATTCTGATGCGGATTATGTCGGATGCAAAGTGGATAGGAAGAGCACATCGGAGACTTGTCAATTTTTGGGAAGATCTCTTGTATCTTGGTCCTCTAAGAAACTAAACTCCGTTGCCCTATCCACTGTCAAAGCCGAGTACATAGCTACGGGTAGCTGTTGCGTCCAATTGTTATGGATGAGGCAAATTCTTAAAGAATTTGGTTAATTTGAGAACAAAGTCCCTCTCCTATATGACAATGAGAGTGCCATCAAGATTGCTAATGATCATAACTGCACAAAGCACATAGACATTCGGCACTATTTCTTGAAAGATCACACTAAAGGGGGATATAGAGATATTCCATATACCCACAAAAGACCAATTGGCTGATATTTTCACCAAGCCTCTAGATGAGAAGCACTTTTGTGAGCTTAGGAGTGAGTTTAATATCATTGATTCTCGAAATGTGGCTTAAAGTAATGCACATCTGATTGTTGTTTTCTATTTACTTGTGAAAATGTTAAGTGATTTTCAAAGTATTTTATCGTTCTTGATCTTAGGATCAACTTTGTTGTAAAGTGATCATTGCTTTGATTATTGATTATTGCTGATCACTTTATGACAAATATTTATATGTCCACCTATATATATATATATATATATATATATTAGCCTATTCTTATAAAATCTTCAAAGTTCTATCCAGAATTCCAAAGATTTCTTCGAATGTTTTGCTCCTGTCCAGAGAAGGCTCACTGGACTATCTGACACTTTGTCGGAGTGTCCGGTGGCTCTTGTGATCGAACCTAGAAAGGCCTACCGGAGACTCTGGCATTGTGTCAGATACTCCGGTGGCCGGAGAGCCTGAAGGTATTTAAACCTCTGCAGGTCCCACTTCCAACGTTCATCTCCTATTTGCCTTCAATAGCCCCTGACGCGCCTCTCTCATCTCAAAATCACCACTACTCCAAATCCTTCGGATCGGGCCAAGTCCTCGCAAGGGATTGGTCCCCAAGACTCCTTGAGGTTTCCTCATGCAAACGAGGTATTTCATTCAAAATCCAACTTTTCCCGATCTCTCTCTGTAGGCTATTCTAAGGGATTTTCTTCGGTGAATCATCTTCTTTTGATGTATCCTTATGATGCCAAAAGTTTGGTTGCAATGCCCTGGATGGTTAGAGAGATCTCATCGATTCTTTTTAAGAACACGGTGGACCAGACTGTCCGGCAACTTGCCGAAGGGTCCGTGGACCGAAGTGTCCGGCACTTTGCCGGAGACTCTGTTGACCGGACTATCTGGCACGTTACCGAAGACTTCGATGCATCAGTGATTTTGCCGGCGTGCTCCAGTGAGGCCTCCTCCGCTTCGACCGCCTCTGTGAACTCCTCATGTGGCGTAGAGCATTTTTATGTTTTCTTTTTCTTGCTTGGCCATCGGAACAGCGCCCCGGCGAGGCAGCCGTGACTGCCCCCTGGGAGAAGCCAAGCTCCCATTGGATCCTCTGTGGCCGCGGTCGATTTGGTGTGGCCGGTGCAATAGCCCTCCGTGTGGCCTCCTGCGCGCAGGCCTCCTCAAGCTTTTCCCAGTTGGGCCGGTTACAATGGGCCATCGTGGCTTGGCCCACCCGGCCAGAAATTTTACTTATTTGCGAAATCAATTATTAAATGTCCAGAAATTAGTACTATCTTCCAAAAATCGTGGAAAATGCATATGAACTCCAAAAATTATAAATAATATACCGTTGGAATCCTCTCATCATTTAGAATATTTTAGAATATTCAAAGTATCATTTTCAGCAATAGAATTAATTCTAATAATTAAAAAACGTGCATTGTGTATACATGCATATCATCATTTTTCATACATATTAAAAATGTAAAAAATGCATAATTATGTTCTACTAATTAATACATGTCATCTTAGAGTTACTTAAAATTTATATATTTATATATTATTTATAAATAATTTATTATTCTTAGATACGAATTAATTCATTAGAAATTCAAAATATTGCAATAAATTATAAAATTGGTCCAAAAATTTGTTTATAGCCTTGTTAATATTTTGAGCAACTAAAATTGTAGTTTATGCCTTCAAGAACCATAGTAAAAAAATTTAGAATTTATCTTCCATTTTATAAACTATTTAGTGTAATATAGGAATTCATTTTAGAAATCTTTTTATAAAAATCCCAGCACCACCTTGGTCTAATAAAGTTCCTTTTAATGAAATCATCATCATATTTTTCTTGTCATATCATCGCATATTCCTCTTTGTCATATTCATTCATGAGCATATCATCGCATGTGAGCATCTTTGTCACATGCGATGACAAGTAAAATATTAGATGTCTTTAGATGCATAACTAATTGCACTCGCACATCATTTCACACCTTTAGAAAACGTCGTGGAAGACCAAGATCTAGCGCTGATCGCCCCGGAGTCATCTGTCGCTGAAGACCTTCCTCTTGTTTATGCTAACTCGCAGCAAACCGAAAGCAAGCACCGGTGCATTAGCCCCGTTTTAAATTTTTGTTTTGTCACTGTATTGTATAGCTAATGTACTGTGCATTAAGTTGTCGGAGTTGTTGGAACCCTAGAATGCATGATAGTGTTACTTATCCTATTAAGTGTATATTGGTACAGGTAACTCGATGCAGAGTTAGGCTATGAGTTTTAATCAACGGTAGAAGTCGAGTGAATGAGAAACCTCACTCGCAAGATTGTAGATTTGATTTTTATCCCACACTTGAATAAACTTGAGACCGAGCGGGGATAGAGTATAGGAGGGATTGAGAAGGTTGGGTCTTCGCGGTGGTAGCCCCGTCTGTGTCGGTTAAGGACCGATTTGAGTGTGGCCCTGTTGAGCAAGTTTGAACGTAACAAATACATACTGAGGACATGGGACCCAGAAAACTGATGTAGCAAAACACCGTAGTGGTTGCACGACCCCCATCTCTCTTTTGGCGACGGCGGAGGAGAGCCTTGTGTCTAACCATAGATATGTCCTACGTGGTGATCACATGGAGGATCCTATGCTCGGGAGAGGTGCGCCTGTTCGGACTGGCCCTATGGGTTGAGCGAAAGGTGGCCACGTGCGGCTTTCGAGAAGCGCGTACGTGTCGTGTACTTCAGGTTTTCTCAGCTGGTGTAAATCGATTATAATCGTTGCCCCTCACAGTAATGAGTACCACTTGTTCACTTCGTCATGTCGTAGTAACAACTGGACTAATAATAATGATAATATGATTTGTTTGCTTAGTTATAGGTAATTGTTTGGTAACCATGATTGTCATAGATGATAGTGCAAATTAAATTTATCATTCCTTGTACTTGATTTACTGCTAAAACTTAAAAGTAAAGATCCATTGTTAGTGCTATGTTTATGTAAATGGTCATCCCCTGAGTCAGCTTCTCATGCTTAGAAGTCGGCTGTAGTTAGCCAATTTTGACGGGTAAGATTTGCTGAGTATTTATTACTCACGGTTTGTTGTTTTCTCTTTTTGTTGTGTGTAGTTCTCTTTGTAGGTAGCTGGTGTGCCTGTTGCGGCCAAAGAGTGTGAGAAGGTGAGGCTCCTGTGAACTAGTCCTGTGAATCGGTTCTCTCCTCACCGAACTCCGATTACGAGGAGTGAAGCATGTCTTAGGGCAAGATATGTTTTGTAGTAGGAAACCGTCGTATCTCTTCCATATCACTTCCGCTATGTTTTAATCTCTGTTTTAAACTTATCTCTCTTAAAACTACTTGAATTTTATTGTAAGACTTAATCGGTTTTCTATTTTATATTATCACTCGTATTGTACTATTTGGGTATTATTGCTCAATATCACTCGATATCGATCCTAGACGAGCCGTCCAGTGTTTTGAGGTGGTTCTGCCATAGGGGAGGGGTGGGGTAGGCGGCCTGCCGGATTGGGGAGGGTGAGAGAGCCAATTGCTGGAGCGGGGAGGGGTGCGGGCGGGCCGTCCCACTGAGCTTGAGCGGTGGCGACAACAACGGCCGGGAGAGCGGAGGTGGACCGACGCACCGAAGGTGGGTGGCGGCGGCTTCCACGTACTGCCAGCGGGTATGCAAGGGAGACGAGGAGGCAGTGTGGGGTGGGGCGGCGTGGAACATAGCAAAGCCAGATTTTTTGGCTATTATTCAACTTCGGCTGCGCGCAATTAGATGTATACCACTGCAATTTGCGTAATTAGAACAATACCATTACAATTCCACTTTTGTTGGAACTATGCCATTTTATACATTTTCTACCTATTTTTATTTGTCTTCGTGTACATCCATTTCGTATGGCTGGATTTACCCTCGTATTGTTGACTTTTTACCGTAACTCTAGCCGAACAGATCGAACGGCTATTCCCCAATCTCTCTCCCTCTCTCCATGAAAGAATGGCTAATCATCTGAGAGGGGTGGTGACGGCATCCATGTTACTGTGCCTCTGCGAGGTGCTCCTCGTGCTGAAGTGGTTCAAGGCAGTGGCCTTCGAGGACGTTGCAGACCCCCTGGCCCTTGCACCGTGCCACTGCTGGTGATTAGCCCGGCCGCCATGGAGTAGCTCAAGGCAAGGGTGTTGATCATTAAAAAAAAAATATGGTAATCCGTGACGTATTCATCATGATTAATTTAGAAATCGTCATCAACGGTGTAGCAGCTCACAAAACAGTGACATTTTATCAAATTTGTCACAATTCAGCACTAATTTGTAACGTTTTCAAATCCAAACATAGTTTAGCAGTAATTAATGACGTTTTGAAAAAAATTTTAAACATCCTGGGCGCCCAGCAGGCCCAAAATTTTTCACGGCCCCAATTGAAATATTTGCCTCTCCCCTTCTCTCCATCCACCGCCGGTGCCGCCTCCCACCTCTGCAGGCTTGCTCCCACCTCCCACCGTCACTGCCACCAGCACTCGGCCATCTGCGCTCCTGGACGGCACTGCGCACGCCCCGCCTTCGCTCCGTATCCCCAGCTTCGAGCCACCCCGCCCCTTGGCACCACCCCACCCTGAGCGGCCGTGCCAAGCTGCCTCACCTCTCGGCACCGCCCCACCTCCGTGCGCCGCCCCGCATTCGTGCCGACTCTTCAGTGGATTCAGTTGTGTCAGCCTCAGTCACCTAGCCGAAAAGGTTCCTGACCAGCTCAGCCGGCCTGGCCTACGCCCACCGACCCGCCGTCGATCTGCCGTATCTGCAGCTAGGAGATCCACGCTGGTCGCACGGGTACCTGCTCCACCCCCACGAACCCTCTCAGTGACACCCCCCCCTGCCGTCATAAATTGTCATATTTCTTGTAGTGACATTGATAAAGGAAATTTAGCCGGCGATCGTGCTAGAGCAGGAGAGGCTGGACTGGACGTGGCTATCAACAACCCGGCGTGCTGCAGTGACGAGATCGAGAACCTGGAGCAGGAGATCCACGAGCACACCTCGGAGGGATGGACGGCCGTGGCCACTGGGGGAGACAGCCTGCAGCTAGTTTTTCTATTAAAAATATTAAAAAATAGCTAAAAATATTAAAATTTTACTTAAATTTACTTGTTTTAGCATCGGTTCACATATTTAGCATCTGGCACGAGGAGATCTTGGCTCCACCACTGGCCGTGGCGCACTGCTCCATGAGAAGGCGACAAGGGACGGGCCTACTGCGAAGTGGAGTAGCAGACGGTGAGGGTGGCAAGAGGAGCTGTGGCAAGCTTGCATCTTGATCTGGTTTCAGACGATGTTCGGAGAAGGCTGTATTGTTTTGAATGAACTGGTAGGGGCAAATCCAAACCATACAAAATGATCGTAGGAGGAGAGCGTATAAAAACAAGTAGAAGATGTATAAAATGTTATGGTTCCAACAGAAGCAGAATTATAATGACACCTTTCTAATCACGTAAATTGTAATGGTATATTTTTTTATCATGTTGGTTGTCGGCTGTCAAAATCAGTTGGTCTCAAATCCGAAGGGTGGCGTTCTTTTTTCATCTAACACAAAGTGAGCTGGGATTAAAAAACTCTAACAAAGCAAGTTGTGTTCCTTTCTTGCTAATCATAAGTACTCTATCTATTCTAAAATTTTATTCATTGTTAGTATAAATTGGAACTAGCTAGCGGTAACAATTTAAGAACAGAGAGATCGATTAATGTTTATATAAATACTCAAATATTATGATATTTGAGGATAATGATTTTGTTATAAGTGAAGTATAATAGATACATTTAAAATAACATTTTCTGAGTAACTATAATATATTATATGCAAAGGGCCCTAAATTCGATGTCGCACTAGGCCTCCAAAATATTAGGCCGGGCCCTGCCAACACGTGGACGCCACGTGCGAGAAGCGGTAACTCCTTACTGGTCCCGCTGGTTCTCTTCTTTGGCCCACCAGGCAATCTTAAGTTTTTTTCCATGGCAGTTCCCTTCTATCTTCTGCAGATTTGCAATTAAGTCTATCCGCTCTTCCAAAATTCTAGAAAAAAATATGGATAATTCATTTTTGCATAAAAATAATCACCAAAACTCGTGGAAATTGTTAGAACTAATTCTGATGCCTAAGTTTCGTGTTGGATTTCATCATTTTGCATAGAAAATCCGACGGTGGATCTTGAATTAATGATCGCCAACCGTTATTATAATCTACCTTGAATTCAATGGGCACATCCAAATGTTGAATTTCTTGTTCTAGTGATATTTCTAGTTCGAGAGAGCCCTATCGCTTGGCAATATTGTAAAAATGAAGCAATTTATTTTTTTAGGTTCAATTTGATGTCAAGTTTGAATTATTCAAATAAATGACAAAATGTACCTTGTAAAGAAAGTTTAAAACTTTCTACAATATGTCAGCATTTCAAATATACCATCATACAGGTCATGCCAAGAAAGAATTTAAAATGCACCTTAAAATTTCAGCCAAAGTCTAAATTTTCCCTCATGATTTGTAGTATCACCACAAAAATTGGATCCAATTTCTAAGCTCTATAAGAGCATCTCCCAAAAGCTCCACATTAACTTGCTCTAAATCAAATTATAAGCAAAAAGTGTAATATTCTTCTAACAGCCTCTTTAAACATCTTCTTACTTTCGAAGGTCCTCAAAAATCTCTATATTAGCGGTAGATCTCAAAAACTTTTTGAGCTCCCTAATTTCATATTTCATGCAAGTAACCGTAGAACCGGTTATTCACTTAACTCAAATTTAAACTATATTTAGGAGAGCAGTTGAAGGAGATGACTAAAATGAACGCTGAAATTTTTTTCTAGCCTGTAAAGGTGTTTTTGGGATGATTTTTTAGTATCTCTTTTAGCCCGCAAAGTCACTGCAAATCGTGGAAATTTAGAAATTATCTGGACCCACCAGTCAGCCTAAACATAACGAAAATACCGTGTGGCCATCGACGACCGGTGTCGGACTCTATTTTTCTTCCCTCGCATCCTGGTCAGAGCCTCCCGGCACCCGATAAGTGCTTGGGCTATCAGAACCCTAAGCCCCTTCCTCGATTTTGTTCCCTGCACCATTGACGCCTGTCAAGCTTTCATTCGGGTTGATCTCCCGCCTCTACGGTGAGTTTCAGGCCGATTCCTGCCATGAGATGGTTCCTCACTCCATGGCGCAGAGGACTCGTTGCTGTTCAGTTGAACGCAGTCTACGTGCACCGTTGACCTCCCCTTTCCGGCCATCCCCGTCGACATTTCCTTGCGGGCCGCTCTTCTACAAGTTGAGCTGAAGATTCTCGGCTTTGTCCCAACCTTTTCCCCATTCCTTCATCGCGCACGGCCTCGCCGAACATCAGCTCTGCTGCCACCCATGGTGCCAGCATGTTTCGGCCATCTCCTGAACTCGGGGATACATCCTCTGGATGTGCATCGAGCCATGCTTTGGTTTGGTGCTTGCTTTGGGATTTTTCGTGCCTTTTTGGCCGAGTTGCGAGAGCTCCGGCGAGCTCCGAGCCACCATGGCCATGGCTGGAGGTCGAGCTCCACTACGATGTGATGTGGCCACGCCCGGATCCCATGTGGCGCGCCCTTATGGCCTTTTGAGTGGCTTCGCCCGTTTTTCAGCCCTATAAATCTTAGAAAATTCATTAAAAATTGTAGAAAAATCGTAAAAATGTAAAATAAATTTTGTTGGAATCCTTGTACCCAGATCTACACTATACTTATGTTTATTTTCAGTTTTACCTTAAATAATTATTATTATATTTCAGAGAATTGAAATACAAAGGGAATTCAAATATTCAATTCTATTCATGCATAAATTATGAACTTTGACCATCATAAATCCCATGACATACCAAGTGCCCACCAAGTCTGATCTTTAAATTATTAGTCCGAGTGGCCGTGCTACGCTACGAGCAAACCAACGTGATGCAATTTTCACTCCGCTATGGATAAAAAATATGACACAATTACTATGATATAAATATGAAACTTCTATTAATAAAAGGTGAGTAAAAAAACAAATTTATATAATACTTGCTTCAATTTAACCTTTGCACTATATCTTTTTGACTTGAATGAAATCAAAACTAACCCCAACTGAATAATAAAGAAGTCGGTCTACATCATAGGGTCTCGTCGTCTGCTCGTGTTTAGTTAGATTCTGATGATGTATCGAGGTGACAAGAAAGTAACAGATAACATTTAAACAGGTTCAGTAAAGGAAGTATTATAGCGATATATATCTCCTATTTTCTCTCATGATTAGAATTTTAAGTTGAAGTGTGACACCATAGAGATAGAGCGGCAACAAGTGTTGAAGTCACCACTTAGTGCTTATGCGAAGGTTAGAGGTTCCTCGACAGACACGACAACACACCGACGCTGTAAAAGTCGAAGTCACCACGCAACACTGTGCAGAGGTGCGGAGGTAGGGAGGGGTCTAACAAGCGAATTCCAAAACAAATGAAGATGAATGCATCTACCGTTCTTTCAATTACAAATAAAATTTGTGACAAAAAAATGGATAAATGACGTCTACAAACTTTTATAGTCCAATGCCCATGCTTGCCACGGGAAACGACAAAATGTATTACTTCTAGTATAATGTAATGTCACAGGCTCCCATATTCAGTACATGTAGCCATCATTGTTCAAGCAGAAAAAAAAATCAAATAATTTTAAATATACCAGACTGCAAGTCTGACGCTACATAAGCCACTTTTTTGACATGTGGCTTGCTATCAGGATCAAATTCTATTACATTTAGCAACATAAATGACAAGTTTCATCTTTAAGCGCCTCCTGAATTTTACCAATCCTGATTTCTCTTATGCTTCAAGGTTAATGATGTCCACGTCTGCATTCAGATCAACCTTACCATTCACAGGAACAGTATCATCCTCGAAGCATCGCACAACCCGAGTATCCAGTTAAAATGACCATTTTATTAGTTGGTTCTAGAATCTCCAGAAAAGGCACCCTCACTGTGTTTTGCAACACCCAATGGGCACTAAAAATTACGTGCAAGAACAAAAATGTCATCAGAATAACATTTACATCTTGAGAAGCACTGAAACTTGATAATAATTTGAGAGCTTAAGCTCATGTAAGGAGAACAAAAAACAGACCTGATGTATGGAATATATTTCACAGAGCTTGGTGGTGCTTTCATGATATAGCCTTGTCTGCGCCCATCTAAATTACGTTTTCTCATGCTGCCATTTTGTTTATAATAGTTACTAAATGTTTTCCTGATTCATAAATGTATGATATAGCATTGTTCTCACTTTTGCATCGAGGATCACTTCCACACCAGTAAGATTCTTTTCATTTTCATTCTTCCTCTTCACTTGAACATAGACATATAGCATACATTAACTGTAGACATACTGACATACTGAAAGCACCTAAAATTCTCAATTCATTGTGTGCTGCTTCAGCTCCTAGCATCTTAAGCATCAGGTGCACGGACACCAAACATGATTCTGTCATATATCTCCTCTGAACCATCAAAAGCTATGACTTTGTAGCCCGCGAGCAACATAGCATACCGAAGTATTGCAGCCAGCGCGAGTGGATCGTCGCGGTACTCGACCTCCTCGCCCTCCTCGCCCTCCTGTGGCTCGACGGCGTACCACCATCCCTGCGCCTCGAGATTCACCTGCATCATCATCGCCCATTCCTGGTAGTTGGTGCGAGTGAGCACGGGAAACTGCATGGAGCCGCTCGGTTCCCGGATGGTGCGATGAATGACGACCTCGCCTCCACGGCGACCCCGACGCGGAGCAGGCGAGGGCGATGGCCGCCCGCGGTGGAGTGAAGGAACGCTGCCCCGTCGGAGCCGAACCTCCTTCCATCCCTAGATCGAACACAGGCTCTGGTACCAAATGTCAGCCAGAGCTTCTCTCCGGCGAGGTGAAGCAGCACACAACGCACACACGCGACAAGAGGATTTGGCGCTGAGCAAGTGCTTCAGCTTTTCCATTCTATTACTCTTTACTTATACTGAAAACGTTGACAACTGCTAGCCACGATCAGAAGGGCGTGCTCTGCCCAGTCTCCAATCCGTGCCCACTACCCTGATACACAGACGCGCACAGGTGGAAGAAGTTCAAGCTGAGCTCAAAGCTAACAGATAAAGCAACTGAAAGTTAACTTGCTAACTGACACTTACGGAGCAAACTAAAAACGAAAAAGATCAAGAAACACAGGCTTACTATTTTTGCTAACATGGAGCTGATTCATCAACCTCAGCGCCTCCGATTACCCGCTTATGCCTCAAGATGGTAAAATTCAGCTCCCGCTCTCATGCTGCTTAGCCCTCGAGCTATTGTAGAACCGTTTGTTTTTCAACATACTTCAGCATTGGAACATCGTACGACTGAATTTGTCAATTGAACTGGTAGTCTGAAGAATGGCTGTTTCTCAGTTCCTTTTTGGTTCTCATTGATTCAAAATGTAGTAGTTTTAAGTTCGTGTCTTATCCTATTATGGTGGGTCTTGCGACATGCTGTTGAATGCTTGCTGAAGTCCTTGCTATTTTGTAAGGTTGAAGGATGTTGTTTTTCAGTTGATTTGCTGTATCTTCTGTTCATTTTAGGTACATTGGTCTGCCCAGTTTAACAAAAAAGCTTAGGATTTCCCTTTACTTAAAAAAAAAGCTCTGTGCTGATTATTTAATTACCTATCCATTTTGTTTATCAACACGGCTGGGGTTCTGTTAGCTGGTCCTCTATGGTAATTTTTACCACTTTCAGGATTCTGAAAGTAACATAGGTAACAAACAGACCACTAGCAGCATCTTAATCAGTTCCTGACCTTGTCTTCTTCAATACTTTTGGGAAACCCATCATCAGATTGCTTGCTCGATTTTAAAATAGACTTAGTTATCTTAGTTTAACATGAATCAAGTTTAAGTAATTTTCTTCATGAACTCAAGAACAGTAAATGCTGAATCGAGTATGCTTTTTAGCACCTTTGTGACTTGATAAAAATTTCCAGTCCTTGTGCATGCATGCTATGTCAATTGGCACAAGTCATCTTTTGAAATGCTCAATGTAAAGAACTCGTTTGGTATAACTTTTGAATCTAATAACAATGCACTTGCCCTCGTATTTGACAGACATCCTTCATATCTTCTCATATATTCAAGAGGTCTGAATTTCATTGAACACACAAAGCAATATTGGTTGGAAGGAGTAAGCACATTCTTTTCTTTTCATGTGTGCTTCTGTCAGTTGTAACAAATTTTTTATTCCTATTGTGATCATTGGGTCGCATATGCAGGCATCAAAGGGCCAGACCAGTCATTGTAGATCCAGTATTACAAGTCCCGAATAAAACTGAAGTTGTGACAACAAAGGAGAAAAGAAATATGCCATCAGTAAGATTTCTCTATTCTTGCTGAGAATTAGTTTGGAGTTTGCACAAATAAGTAGTTGACATCTATACGATTGTTTTTCTGATGTTATGTTTCTGCATATTTTCCAATCTTGATGAATTCAAATGTTTATTTTCAGGTCAGAAGTAATTGCCTTAAATGGCATGATGCAGTAGCCTCCGGTTGGATCAAAGGGTTGAGGCGATTTATTTTTGTACATCCTAGATAGAAAGAAAACTTTTGTTTAGATCTAGAAATGATCATTTTGTAAGTAGTCTAAGCAAATTAGCTACCAAACTAGCTAGAGCTTTAAACTGTAATGATTGGCATGGTTGATGTGTTCAAATGGCTAATAACTTTTACTAATGGTTTTAATTTGAAATGTGAAATCTATTGAGTATTTGTGTTTCTGAGAGTATCCTGTCTGATTGTATGATATTGTTACATGTTTGACTGATTTGTTGATTACCGATATTATTAATATTTATTAATGGATTGGCTGCTATTTGATTCTGAACTAAATTGTAATGGATCATTGGTTGCTATAAATATATATATCATCAGACTGTTGGTTGCTAAAAGAAACTAATAGTGCTAGATAGTCGGTTGCTATATATATATATACTTTATAGCAACTGACAGTTAGTGGTTATAAGTGGTCGGTTGCTAAAAACTTATAGCGACGCCATTATCAACGACAAATGGAGTCGGTTGCTAAAGTTTTTTAACGACAAACCGTCTATTGTTATATCGACTTATAACGATAGAAAAGGAGTCGTTATAGTTGGGCTATGGTATAGTGCACATGCAGGACCATATTCATGGGAGAGGTGCATGTCAGACCAGCTCTATGGTATTATTGTAAAATGTTGTCACGCATGGTTTTTTTGAAGCGTGTACATGTTGTATAATTCGGGTTTTTCTTGCAGGATGTAAATCGATTTGGGTCGCTGCCCCTTTAGAAATGAGTACCACTTGTCTTACTGTATCACATCATAGTAAGAACAGAGATTGAATGATGCACTTGCTGATTTTGTATATTAATAATCTTGTATAGAAACTATGATTGATGTAGAATTATTGCCAACATTTACTTTCAATCTTATACCCCTTTAATGTGAAGGTCTTGGACGTCCCTCCACCTTTTATAATCATTAGCTGTCTCAACATTAGAACTTGGGTTTCTTAGACTATTCTATTATCATAAAGTTTCGTCGTCGGTCGGTTTATGAGACTCTCAAAGGATCAAGGACACCGAGAAAGAAGTTTGAATTGGTTGACTTATAGAACGTAATTCGCTACAAACATATATGAGACTCAATCACAACAAGAGCAACCTACGCAATTCTAGAAGGCCAAGACCCCTAATAATGCTAGGATGATATAAAGAAAACAAGCAAGCACTAGCATAATAGCCATCAAGAGAAACGTAAAGCAACCTATAACTCTACTCAACAAGATGAAATGCGAAGAGTAAAAAGAGAGTCAAGAGAATGCACAGTGATTTTTCCGAGGTCTCGAAAGGTTGGCGCCTTTCCCTAATCTTGGTTGGACTACTCCCATCGGAGTACGGATCTCTCCCACCTTTTCCGAATCGGCGCTACCAAGGGTACGCTCCACTTCTCAGAGCGAAGTCACAGCGGCTCAAATACCCTTGCGCAAGAGCAAACCTCCAAGGCTTCGGGTGTTCTCTCTTGGTGTCCCTTTTAAGCGGGGGACTCGAAACCACTAACAAACTTGGTGCCATCTTTCACAATTTCATCAGAAGCTCGAACACTGACACTTAGCCAGTCTAGGCTACCAAACCAAGAGTATAGGTAAAGATCACTCCTCTCAAAGCCCCACAAGCTCTAGAAGTGTATGAATGCTCCTATCACTCTCCTACTGGCATCAAAGATCTCCAATCTTCGCTTGTGCTCTCTTCTTGGTGTCCCTTAGCCTCTCACAAGTTTCCTCCAGCAATTCGAACCTCAAGTACACTGCAAAACGTCTCTCTCCACAGTTTAAATAGGCTCTAAGTCCAGAACAACCGTTGAAACATCATGTCATAAAACTGACTACTTTTGCCAGTCACCGGACTGTTCGATGACTCCTCTAACCAGACTGTCTAGCGCACCACCGGACTGTCCGACGCACCATCGGACTGTCTGATGACTCTTTCTTCTAGTAGACTAGGGAAACACCCTCTCTAAAATCCATTCCATAGGACACCGGAGTGTTCAGTGACTTTTACTTTTGGACCTCGAGAGACACCTCTTTTGGACTTCGTCATTTGGTTCACCGGACTCTCCGATCACTAACCCACCGGACTGTCTAGTGTCTTCTTCTCCTTGACAACAGACTTGTTTCTGACTGTCCGGTGACTCTTCTGCAACTGCAAACTTGAATCTTCATCTTCGACTTTACTTCGGCTTCGCTTGCTTTACTTTCTCTACCATCTTCAGTGCGTTCTGAGGTAACTAAGAGCATTTATACCTCCTAACACTTGTAAGACCCGAGAACGAATGACTGGACCCTCCTTAATAGTAGTGGCGATCCTATGAAGTCTCTAGCTAGTCCTTAGCCTTGGTCCATTGAAGCATAGAACTCCTCATCTTCGAATAATCCTTGTCATCCATTGAGAAATCCCACTATGTTGAAGTAGAATATGCGAGGAGGTACCTACAATAACAAGCGTTAGCTACAGTGTTTATTCAATCACCAAAATTAATTCATACCATTTAGGGGACTTCGAAGGTCGTGAAGCTTACAATTTCCTCCTTTTTGGTGATTGATGACAACCATAGTTCTCACAAACACTTTCAAACGAGATGATATCAAATAAAGAAAAGAAGCACACCTCGAAAGAAATACTTACCCCTTACCTTGATGACCCCCTAAAAAAATGCATAAGTTGTCCCCTTTGTCCGCCTTTTGAAACTCGCCCTCCCTTCTCGTTTGTAGCTCTCTCTTCTCCTTTCTCATCTAATCACGCAAAAAGATGGCATCGAGAAAGCATATAGAGAGGAGGGAAGCTGGGTAGACAAAGGTTAGTGCACGAAAATATATTAAAGGGACCGCAACACACAAGAGAACATGCAAGACAATCACATCACAGGGATAGATAAACACAATAAATACATAGGGTTAGTCCAAAAACTGTGGTAGAAGAGAACCGCCCCAAAATCACAGGCGGCTCGCCTGCAGATCATATTGGGTGATATTGAACAACAATATTCAAATAGTACAACACGAGTGATAAAATATATTATAGAAAACCGATTTCAAGTCTTACAAATAAGGTTCAAGTTGTCTTAGGACAGATAATTTTAAAACAGAGTTTAAAACAGAGCGGAAGCGATACACAACGGTGATACACTCGAAGGTTTCCTAAACTTGAGACATGTCTCGCCCTAAGACATGCTTCAATCCTCGTAGCCTGAGGTAGGTGAAGAGGGAACCCACTCAATAGACCGGTCCGCAGGGGGTTCACCTTCCCACCACCTTACCACAGCAGTCACACCATCCTGCCGAAAAGTCTACATACAAAAAAAGAGAACAACAAACCGTAAGTACTAATTACTCAGTAAGACTTACCCACCAAAATGGCTAATTACAGCCGACTCCTAAACATGAGAAGGCTAACTCATAGGTGGGTTCTTTTGCCAAAAACATAGCACTAATAGTGAATCTGAACTTTCAAGTTTTAGCAGTGGGTTAAGTTTAGGGAAATGTAAATTTAATTTGCACTATAAAACTATATTAAACATGGTTGCCAAACAATTTATCATAAACATATCAAATAGATCATATTCACTTCATCATTCACCTTCTTACTATGATGTAACTCAGTGAGACAAGCGGTACTCGTTACTGTGAGGGGCAGCGATTATAATCGATTTACATCCAGCGGAGAAACACGAATTACACGACACGTACGCGCTTCTCAGAAACCGCACGTGGCAACCTTTCATACAACCCATAGGGCCGGTGCAATAAGCCTATGTCTCCTGAGAACATGGTCCCCATGCAATAGCTCCTAGAACCTATCCATGGCCAGACCCAAGTGTCTCTCAACTCCAAACCAAGGAAAGGTAGTTCGTCCAACCACTATGGCATTGTGCTACATCGGTTTTCTAGGTTTCATGTATCTAGTATGTAACCGGTACTGTTCAAACTTGCTCAACAGGGTCACACTCGACCGGTCTTTAACAGACAGAGATAGGGCTACCACACACAGGACTCCTCTCTTATTGCCAACCTACACTTCTCTGTCTGATCTCACATTCATCATTTATGTGATAAGCTAAACCTGCTTTATCCTTTCATGTCAATCCTCCCAAGACCAAAGTAGCATCCTAAAGCTCGTGAGTGAAGTTTCTCATTCACTTGACTTCTACCATTAATTATAACTCATA
Source organism: Zoysia matrella (assembly GCA_001602295.1). Classification (NCBI taxonomy): domain Eukaryota; kingdom Viridiplantae; phylum Streptophyta; class Magnoliopsida; order Poales; family Poaceae; genus Zoysia; species Zoysia matrella. The sequence continues at coordinate 91,637 of BCLG01000170.1, forward strand.
GCCTAGCTCTTCATCAAGTTACTTGTACCAAAGACACTTAACCTGAATATAGGCTACTATCATGCAGTCTATGTTTTCATTCAACTCCTAAAGACCTAATGCACAGTACATTAACCATGCACAGTGATAAAATAAAAATATTAAAAATAGGATTAATGCACCGGGCTTGTCTTAGGTTTGCTGAGAGTTAGCACAATCAAGAGAATGATCAGCAGCAACAGTTAGACCCTTCGCATCAACTCCAGTTGGCTCGCCTTCAACGTTGTTTCCTATATACATGAGATGATATGCAAATAAGCAAAAACAAGCATTTGATAATTAATTCATGCTATGCCATGCCCATGCAATGATATGCCATGTAAAAATATGATCATGGTCAGTATGCTAATGATTTGATGATCCCAAATTTATCAGTGTGCAAATTATGGCTATCCACTATTCCTAATTAATTAGAATGAGAAAACAAATCCTAAATTCCTTTAATATGGTTCTGGAAGACATAATCCAACCTCTTACTAGACAATTAAATGAAGGAGATGCTAAACTAACTTCTGACCAAATGTTATAATATATTGGCTACAGATTGATTTATAATGAATTAAATAGTACCTACAGGTAAAACTTTATTTATAATTAATCTACTAGCCTATAAATTCTAAATAATTCCAGGATAACACTAATTAATCAGGAGAGTGTAAATATAGATTTTTCATAGTTTATGAATGCATGAAAATGGAGATATGCCATTATGCATATTGCATTATTTAATTAATATAAATAACGTTAGTGCAGAAAATGTAACTTTTGTAGTTTTAAAGTATTCTACATGATGAGAGGATTTCAATGGTATATTATTTGTAATTGTTCGAGCTAGAATACATTTTCCATGATTTTTGCAGGATTTAACATATTTCTGCGCAATTTTTAAATGGATTTCTAAAAGCCACTAATTTCCAGCCTTAATAACGCCACGTGGCGGTGTCTGAGTCAGACCACATGGTGGCTCACGGGGATGTCGCACGGGATCCGGCCTTATGGCACATGGGATCCCGGCTCCCAGCATGGCCGACCATGGTCATGGCTCGCCGGAGCGGCGGCGGCGGCTCGCCGGCCATGGCTGCCCAGGATCAGCCCTCAAGAAACAACACCCTAAATTGATCTACAGCTCTGGGCGCACACAGAGGCAGGGTCCATGTGTGGCTCACCTCACTGGAATCCGTCCGACGGTGATGGTGGGGCGCGGAACTACATTCGGCAGGGCTGTGGGGCTGCGGTGGTGGACGAAATTCGGCGAGAGATTGGATGTGAGCTTCACAACGATGAGTACAAGAGCGGCACGCAAGTGGCTGCCTTTGAAGCTTGCCGGAGCGGGCTGTCACCGTGGAGAAGATTTGGGACCCGATGAACGACAGCGAAGAGGAGTCGATTCCCTGCACACCGGTCTACGGATTCAAACGAGAAGTACCCCAATGGGTGCGCCCCGACCAGAGGAGTTGAGCAGCAGTTGGAATCTAAGAATAACCACTGGAACTCACCAATTTAGTCGGAGAAGGCCGGCAGCTTCAAAAGTCAGGAGTTGGAAAAAAAAATCCAAAAATCCGGTGATTATATGAGAGGAATCGCAGCGATTTCTTGGGGATTAGCTAGAGGAGGGTGGTGGCTCCAATCTATGCGGTTTGGAGGGCTTGGGACGTGCTGTGGAGGCGGGGCACCAAGCTCGCCGAAGGGGCGGCAATGGTGGTCGGGTGAGAGGGAATGCGGGAGGGAGAGAGAAGTGCTGGAGGGAGAACGACCCGGCTCAGGCATGGACACGCGGCGGCTGGATCGACGTGGCACAGTGCATTCATTCCATGGAGGGGCGCGCTGGCAGCAAGAGAGAGGAGCAGCTCGTGCGCTGGCTGCCTCTGGGAGGAAGAAAGGTGCTAGGTGGCTGATAGGCGGTTCCCATGTGACAGTAGTGAGTCCAGCCGAGCTTAATGTTTAAGCATTTTGGGGAAAAAAACGGAATGAGCAAATAAACTTGAATTGAATTGAAACTCGGTACGATGAACCTCTAACATATGTTGTACAACATAAACGACATGCACCAGATTTTTCAAAGGAACGTGGGAGATATGGAATTTCGAAAATTGTCAATTGATAAGGAGGCTTGGGACAAATCTGCTGCAAGGTCAGATAATTCAGATAGTTTACCATCTTAGGGGTTCCAAAAGGAATACTTCCGGTGCTCTGAACAATTTGAAACTTGTGGGGAATAGTTGTTCATCCTGTGATCTCCACCCTAACCAACATGCACAGGCAGATTCAAAAGAACCGAAAGATATTAAATTTTGAAAATTGTTAACCGATAAGCAGACTTAGAAAATCTGCAGATCAGTTAACCTGTTTCCAAAGTCTGAAAAGCCTACTTCCACAATTCTTGAAATCTTGAAACTTGGCAGAGATGTAGAACATTTTTGGGAAGAATAGCTTTTGTTTTAGGATCATGTTAAATTTCGAACTGAATTCGAAACTACAGGATTTGGAAGATAGATACTTGTCAAAGATTCAGAGTTTTGGATTGTAGTCTTTAGTTTGAAGAATTTGGCCAACCTTAGAGAAATTTTATTCCAAAATTGGGTTTCCCTTATTAATAGCTTTTATTTTTAAAACTTCTGAACTTTCTCTTTTTGGAAGGTTTGAATTCGAAATTTGAGTTCTTCAGATTTTTACTTAAACCTGTTTTTATTGCTTCCTTTGAGCTTCAACACATCCTTATTTCGGTTGTTTATTTACGAGAGCATGAAATGTTACAGCCGCCCCCCTTAAAGAAATCTCGTCCCGAGATTTAGAATAAAAGAGGGAGTAGCGGGAGGTGTCACTTACAAAGATTGAAGAAAATCCGAAAAATTTGATTGGAGATATTCTTCGGTTTCCCAAATAGCTTCATCTTTAGAGTGATTACTCCATTGAACTTTATAGAACTTAATGGTCTTGTTTCGAGTGACTCGACATTGTGATCAACAATGCCAATCGAATACTCGAGATAAGTGAGATCTTCTTGCAATTGCACAATCTCCAGAATCACAACATCTTGAGGTAGCTTCAAGCACTTCTTGAGTTGTGACACATGAAAGATATTATGAACTCCAAATAGTTGAGATGGCAGTTTCAGTCGATAAGTGACGGTGCCACATTTCTTCAAAACTTGGAAAGGACCAATATATCTGGGAGCGAACTTTCCTCTTATCCCAAAGCGTTGCACACCCTTGGTAGGAGGTACATGTAGGTATACATGATCACCTATTTCAAATTCCAAGGGTGGCGTCTTTTATCGACATAGCTTTTCTGACAAGATTTAGCAGCCTTTAAGTTCGCTTGTATGATTCGAGCTTTCTCTTCCGCACGAGCTACCAGATCAGGTCCGAAATTCACTCTCTCACCAGGCTCAGACCAATTCAAAGGAGTCCGACAGGAGTGACCATACAAGGCCTCAAAAGGTGACATCTTGATGCTCTATTGGTAGCTGTTGTTGTAGGAGAACTCTACAAACGGTGAAAATTCATCCCAACTCTCGCCACAAGTGAGAACACATGACCGAAGCATATCTTCCAATATTTGATTAACACGCTTGGTTTGACCATCGATCTGCGGATAATAAGCAGAACTTTGAATTAACTTGGTACTCAAACAAGTATGCAGTTGCTCCCAGAAATGAGAGACAAAAGTGCTTTCTCTATCCGACACAATGGTCTTAGGTACTCTATACAAGCAGTAAACGGTAGTCCCACAATAAAATCCATGCTTATATCTTCCCATTTCCAATTAGGGATACTCAGAGGTTGTAGAGGACCTGCTGAGCATAAGTGGTCCGCTTTCACTTTTCGGCAAGTGTCACATTTCAACACATACTTCGCGATTTCTCTCTTCATCCTTGTCCACTAGAACTTCTTTCTTAGATCATGGTACATTTTGTTACTCTCCGGATGAATGGAGTATTTGGACAGGTGAGCCTCATACATGATTTTCTTATTTAGCTCATGATCTTTAGGTACCACAAGTCGGGTATTGAACCACACGGTACCCTCATCATCCTCTTTAAATGACATTGTTTCACCCTTCCTGAGTCTTTCCTTAATTTTCAGCATGCCTGGATCTTTCTTTTGAGCCTCAACAATCTCTTCCCGAATAGTTGAAACTAGAGCAATATTATATAAGGCTTCATGTGGAAGTATTCTCATGGTAGGTTCAGATTCACGAGAATGCAAAGTTGTTGAAATTCGACAATAGTGGCAATAAGATTTGCGACTCAAAGCATCGGCAACTACATTTGCTTTGCCGGAGATAATAACAGATCTCTAATTCATAATCTTTGATAAGTTCTAGCCATCTTCTTTGCCTCATATTCAGATCTTGCTGAGTGAAGATGTATTTCAAACTCTTGTGGTCTGTGTATAGATGCACAAGATTCTCAAAGAGATAGTGTCTCCATATCTTTAAAGCTAGAACCATGTATGCGAGTTCCAAATCATGAGTGAGATAATTTTGCTCATGACATCTAAGTTGTCGTGAAGCATAAGTAATTACACGGCCTTCTTGCATTAACACACATCCAAAACCCGTACCAGAAGCATCACAATACACATCAAAAGGCTTCATGATGTCGGGTTGAGCTAGAACGGGCGTCGTAGTCGGTGTTTCTTGCGAATAAGGAAAGCTTCTTCACAAGAAGGATCCCAAACAAACTTGAAGCTTTTCTTTAACAGCTCAGTCTTTGGCTTGGCAATCTTAGAGAAATTAAAAATAAACCTCCGATAATATCCGGCAAGTTCAAGAAAGCTACGGACTTCTGTGACTGATTTGGGAGGCTTCCAATTCAGCACATCTTGCACTTTGCTTGAATCCACGGCAATGCCTTCCGCAGAAACCGCATGACCAAGAATAGGCACTTCTTTCAACCAAAATTCACATTTGCTGAATTTGGCATAAAGTTGATGATCTCTCAGTCATTGAAGCACAATTTGAAGATGCTCGACATGTTCTTCTTCAGACTTGGAGTAGATGAGAATATCATCAATGAATACCACCACAAATTTGTCCAGCTCCGGCATGTATACCGAATTCATCAAATACATGAAGTAGGCTGGAGCATTTATTAGTCCAAAAGACATAACAACGTATTCATATAGACCGTACCTTGTAGAAAAGGCGGTTTTCGGTACATCTTCAGCTTGGATTTTAATTTGGTGGTAGCCTGAACGAAGATCAATCCTTAAGAAAACTTTGGCACCAACCCATTGATCAAACAAAATATCAATGCGAGGCAGTGAATATTAATTCTTGATTGTGACCGCATTCAACAGTCGATAATCCACACATAACCTCAAGGATACATCCTTTTTCTTCACAAAGAGTGCAGAATATCTCCATGGTGATGAGCTAGGATGGATGAAACCCTTGTCCATAAGCTCTTTTAATTGAACCTTCAATTCTGCCAACTCATTAGGCGCCATTTTATATGGTCTTCTACAGATGGGAGCGATGCCCGGTTGAAGGTCAATTCGGAATTCCACTTCCCGATCGAGAGGCATACCCAGTAAGTCTTCGGGGAAAACATCTGGATATTCACACACTACAGGAATTTTCTCCAAACTTTTATCGGTCACACTATAGAGTAAGGATGTGGCTTGTTGGGGATATGACAATTGGATTGTTGTTGGACCTTGAAGGGATGAATTCAAGTGAATTTCCTGAGGAGCTATATGCAAGATTGCATTATGATTTTTCATCCACCTCATACCATAAATAACATCTATCTCTTGGCCATTAAGATTTTAAATTGGGATGGATAGACCTTTCCTCCAAGATTCATAAGTGTGGATCGTGTTTCATAAGTTGCCCTTAATTTCCCAGCGGGAGAGGTGATAACATAAGGTGATTTGTTCACCCAGTGCAGTATAATTGACTCGGCCAGTCTTAGGTGCATTGTTCCTCTAATGAGGTGCCTTGTTAGCAGCCTGAGGGCGAGCATTAACATTGCGGTTCTGCGGCTGCCTCGACTGACGACAATCTCTAGCAAAGTGGTCTATCTGACCACATTTGAAGCACGGCTGTAAAGTAGGCCTCATGCCTTGGGCCAAAGGCTGTGGAGGTCGAAAGCCATGAGCACGCTGCTGATTGGAGCCATAAGAGACTCCTTGCTGCTGTGGTGGTGGTGGACGGTAAGGAGGACGCTGAACTGGAGTGGAACTGTACTACGATCCAGTAGGAGAAGTGTATACCATCCGATAGTTTTGTGTTGCACCGCCAGATGGTCCAGGAGCTGAGCGCTTCTTAGCCTTCAGCTTGAGCATCTTGTCTTCAGCAAAGATTGCTCTATCCACAAGATGGTTGAAGTCACGAAACTCAGTGGCCAAGAGCTTATCTTGCATCTCTTCTGAAAGACCGTTGTAAAAACAGCCTCTCTTCTTCTTGTCAGTATTGACACAATCAAGAGCATACTGAGCAAGATAGTTGAACTCATGCAAGTACTCCATAACAGATTTGCTGCCTTGCTTCAAATTGAGGAACTCCAGCCTCTTGATTTCCATCACACCCTCGGGGATGTGGAAGGTGCAAAAGGCGGAACGGAACTCCTCCCAAGTGAAGCGGTGATCAGCACGCTGCATGGCACGGAAGCTTCTCCATCAAGCACCAGCTTCATCCTGGAGTTGGTGAGCTGCAAAAATAACTTTTTCATGTTGTCCACACCTCACAAGATCAAGCTTCTCCTCGATGGTGTACAGCTAGTGGTCAGCATTAAGAGGATCCTTTGATCAGGTGAAGACAGACGACTGAGTGCATACGAAATCCTCGAAGTCATTATCACAGGGAGGGTCACCGCCACCACAGGGAGCCAAGTACTGAGCAATGGTCTGGAGAACGCCAGTCTGCTCTTGACTGTTGCGCTCAATCTCCAAGAGTACTTCTGCCGTTGTTGGCTGTGGTGGTGGTTGTGGTGCTGCTGCGCCCTGCTGAAAGGATTGCTCCTCATTGCTCTCATTACCGCTTCGAGTGCACACCATTCTGCCAATTAAAGTGTACACGCATTAGGAAAAAGTTCGACAGGAGTCAAATGTGGGGAAAAAATAAAAAGGGGTCATTAAAATAGAACGACACCGATTCTGTTTTGGACAGATAGCCGTCACAAAACTGAATTATGGAGATGATAGGATGAATCAAAAGTACAGTTGAAGAACAAAGTCGTAAGGACTTTCATAGCTTTCCAACGCATATTTACTCGCCCTCGTACGATAAGCAGGACAGGAGTTCTGAGTTACAATAGTGTGCTGAAATCAGGAGTGAGCTTCATTTTAAAACCTATGTTTTGAGTGACTTGAAGGTGAAAACCGGAGGAGATTATACTACAAATTTGTAGAAAATTTGTGCAAGATGTTCAGATTGATATTAACATTTGACTTTTAAAATTTATTAGATGTTCAAGGACTCATAATACACATGTTTGCAATGCATGAATGACATGATTCGTCCTATCGTCCTCACAAAATACAAAGTTGCTCTAATATAGCGACCATATGTGACCTCGGTGGCAAACATGTTCTCTCAAGACACCAGTTAGTCGTTTTCTACACTTACTACTTTTCGACGTTAGCGTACCTACAGAAAACTACATCACAGGCAGGCAATAAATAACAAAAGAAAACTTTACGTCCCGTATCATTCCATACAGGGTGTCCTCAAGTAGGCTACGTCTTGAGGGACGCGACCGTGATTCGCATCACACGGCAAGAGGTCCACTTACTATTAGGTGGTGAATTGTCGCACTCTCCATTAGGCGGCAAATGTTTTATATGTTTTGAAGAATATATTCACTTCTCGTACTGATCACTGTACGGGATACTCCATTACCTCTGAACCTCGTATGGATGAGCTCACGAATTTCACTACATTTGAGTGAGTACCTTTCCTTGTTACCTGTACGTAGCCATGTCGTTGCAAGATTAGTAAACAACTGAAAGTAAAATGCATGAATACAAATTTTAGCATTGCCACCTGTTACTATACTAATATAGTCTTTATGTGGGCTTATTAAATCGTACCTCACTGGAATTTTTGAAAATAACCAGTTTTTAGTTGTACTAACCCCAATCTAGCTCCGATACCACGCTGTGGCAGAACCGGCCCAAAATCACAGACGACTCGCCTGCAAGATCATATCGGATGATATTGAACAACAATATCTAAATAGTACAACACGTGTGATAAAATATATTATAGAAAACCGATTTAAAGTCTTACAATAAAGTTCAAGTTGTCTTAGGATAGATAATTTTAAAACAGAGTTTAAAACAGAGCAGAAGCAATACACAACGGTGATACACTCGACGGTTTCCTAAACTTGAGACATGCCTCATCCTAAAACATGCTTCAATCCTCGCGACCTGAGGTAGGTGAAGAGGGAACCTAGTCAATAGATCAGTCCACATAGGGTTCACCTTCTCACACCACCTTGCAGCAACAGTCATATCATCCTGCAGAAAAGTCTACACACAAAAAGAGGGAAACCGTGAGTACTAATTACTTAGCAAGACTTACCTGTTAAAATGGCTAATTACAGCCGACTCCTAAACATGAGAAGGCTGACTCATTGATGCGTTCTTTTGAAAAAACATAGCACTAATAGTGAATCTGTACTTTCAAGTTTGAGCAGTGGGTTAAGTTTAGGGAAATGTAAATATAATTTGCACTATAAAACTATATAGTTGCCAAACAATTTATCATAAACATATCAAATAGATCATATTCACTTCATCATTCACCTTCTTACTACGATGTAACTCAGTGAGACAAGCGATACTCGTTACTGTGAGGGGAAGCAATTATAATCCATTTACATTCAACTGGAGAAACCTAAATTATAGACGCGTACGCTCTTCCCAGAAGTTGCAGGTGCCAACCTTTCACGCAACTCATAAGGCCGGTCCGATAAGCCTACATCTCCCGAGAACATGGTCTCCATGCAATGGCTCCTAGACCCTATCCACAGCTAGTCCCAAGTATCTCTCAACTCCAAACCAAAGAGAGGTAGGGTTCGTCCAACCACTACGGCATTGTGCTACATTAGTTTTCTAGGTTTCATATATCCAATATGTAATCAGTAATGTTCAAGCTTGCTCAACAGGGCCACACTTGACCCATTCTTAACCGACACAGATAGTGCTTTCGCACATAGGACTCATCTCCTGTTGCGAACCTACACTTCCCTATCCGGTCTCACATTCATCATTTATATGATAAGCTAAACCTGCCTTGTCCCTTCATGTCAATCCTCCCAAAACCAAAGTAGCATCCTAAAGCTCGCGAGAAGTTTTTCATTCACTCGACTTCTACCTTAATTATAACTTATAGCCTAGCTCTGTATCGAGTTACTTGTACCAAAGACACTTAACCTGGATATAGAATACTATCATGCAGTCTATGTTTTCATTCAATTCCTAAAGACCTAATGCACAATACATTAACCATACACAGTGATAAAATGAAAATATTAAAAACAGAGTTAATGCATCGGTGCTTTCCTTGGGTTTGCTGAGAGTTAGCACAATCAAGTGAATGATCAGCACTAACAATTAGACCCTCCGCAACAACTCCAATTGGCTCGTCTTGAACGTCGTTTCCTATATGCATGAGAGAATATGCAAATAAGCGAAAACATGCATTTGATAATTAACTCATGCTATGCCATGCCCATGCAATGATATGCCATGCAAAAATATGATCATGGTCCGTATGCTAATGATTTGATGATCCCAAATTTATCAGTGTACTAATTATGGCTATCCACTAGATGATCCTAATCAATTAGAATAAGAAAAGAAATCCTAAATTCCTTTCATATGGTTCTGGAAGACATAATACAATCTCTTACTAGAAAATTAAATCAAGGAGATGCTAAACTAATTTTTGTCCAAATTTTATAATTTATTGGCTACAGGTTGATTTATAATGAATTAAATAGCACATAAGGGTAAAAATTTATTTATAATTAATCTACAAGCCTATAAATTCTACATAATTCCAGGATAACATTAATTAATCAGGAGCGTGTAAATATAGATTTTTCATAGTTTATGAATGCATGAAAATGGAGATGTGCCCTTATGCAAATTGCACATTATTTAATAAATATAAATAATGTTAATGCAGGAAATACAACTTTTATAGTTCTAAAATATTCTACATGATGAGATGATTCCAACAGTATATTATTTGTAATTTTTCGTGCTAGAATGCATGTTCTATTATTTTTACAAGGTTTAACATATTTCTGCGCAATTTTTAAATGGATTTCCGAAAACCACCAATTTCCAGCCTTAATAGCACCACGTGGCAGTTTCTGGGTCAGGCCACACGATGGCTCACGGGGATGTCGCACGGGATCCGGCACTGTGGCATATGGGATCCCGACTCCCATCCTGGCCGGCCATGGCCATGGCTCGCCGGAGCGGCGGCGGTGGCTCGTCGGACATGGCAGGCCAGGGTCGGACCTCTGGAAACAACACCCTTAATCGATCTACAGCCCCAGGCACACACAGAGGCAGGGTCGATGTGCCACCTTTCCGAAATCCGGCCGACGGCGATGGTGGAGCACGGAACAACGTTCGGCAGGGCCATGGTGCCGCGGTGGTGGACGAAATCCGGCGAGAGATTGGATGTGAGCTTCGTGACGATGAGTACAAGAGCGGCACGCAAGTGGCTGCCGTCTAAGTTTGCCGGAGCGGGCTGTCACGGTGAAGAGTCGGGTCCCGATGAACAGCAGCGAAGAGGAGTCGATTCCCTGCACACCGGGCTACGGATTTAAACGAGAAGTAGTCCATTGGGTGCGCTCCGACCAGAGGAGTTGAGAAGCACTTGGAATCGAAGAATAACCTCTGGAACTCATCGGATTTAGTTGGAGATGGCCAGCAGCTTCAAAGGTCGAGAGTTGGAAAAAAATCCAAAATCTGGTGATTCTATGAGAGATATCGCAGCGATTTTTCGGGGATTATCTAGAGAAGGGTGGTGGCTCCAATCTATGCGGTTTGGAGGGCTTGGGACGCGCTGTGGAGGCGGGGCACCGAGCTCGCCGAAGAGGCGGTAATGGTGGTCGGGTGAGAGGGAATGAGGGAGGGAGAGTGGAAGTGCTGGAGCGAGAGCGGCCTAGCTCAGGGCATGGACACGGCGGCTAGATCGACGTGGCACGGTGCATGCATTCCACGGAGGGGCGCGCTGGCAGCAAGAGAGAGGAGCAGCTTGTGCGCTAGCTGCCTCTGGGAGGAAGAAAGGTGCTGGGTGGCAGACAGGTGGGTCCCACGTGACAGCAGTGAGTCCAGCCGAGCTTAATGTTTAAGCATTTTGGGGACAAAAACGAAATGAGCAAATAAACTTGGATTGAATGGAAACCCAGTAGAATGAACCTGTAACATATGTTCTACAACATAAACAACATGCACAGGATTTTTCAAAGGAATGTGAGAGATATGGAATTTCGAAAATTGTCAATTGATAAGGAGGCTTGGACAAATCTGCTGCAAGGTCAGATAGTTCAGATAGTTTACCATCTTAGGGGTTCCAAAAAAAGCACTTTCGTTGCTCTGAACAATTTGAAACTTGTGGGGAATAGTTGTTCATCCTGTGATCTCCACGCTAACCAACATGCACAGGGAGATTCAAAAGAAACCGAAAGATATTTAATTTTGAAAACTGTTAACCGATATGCAGACATGGAAAATCTGCTGAAGGCAGATCAGTTAACCAGTTTCCAAAGTCTGAAAAGACTACCTCCACAATTCTGAAAATCTTGAAACTTGGTCGAGAGGTAGAAAGTTTTGGGAAGAACAACTTTTGTTTTAGGATCATGTTGAATTTAGAACTAGATTCGAAACTACAGGATTTGGAATATAGATACTCGTTAAGGATTGGGAGTTTTGGATTGGAGTCTTTAGTTTGAAGAATTTGGCCAACCTTAGACAAATTTTATTCCAAAATTGGGTTCCCCTAATTAATAGATTTTGTTTTTAAAAGTTTTGAATTCAAAATTTGAATTCTTAAGATTTTTACTTAACCGGTTTTTATTTCTCCCTTTGAGCTTCAACACATCCTCATTTTGATTGTTTGTTTACGGGAGCATGAAATGTTACAGAAACCAAGTAAATCTCAATGAGCTAAAAATGATCATAATAAACACAAGCTCATCAAAATATCATAAAGAGCCAATAAAATTCGCCAAATAAGATCCAGAACCCTAACTACCCATCCACGGCCTCCCCTAGACAGCTAGCCTTTCAAACTGATACAACCAAAAATCGCACTCTCGACATTCTAGATCTAGAGAAGTCTAATCCTCTACTGGCATGGCTCGAGAGTCAGGTTCAGTGACTGGTGGCTGCTCCTCTGAAGCTAGCTTAGCTGCTTGCTGCTAACTCAACTCTTGGCTGCTCAGGGTCATCAAATGCACTCAGATCAGAAGACGACACGGGGAAGGGCTCCTTGCCATAAACTGAAGCTGGTTGATCTGAACATGGTAAGACTTGAGTGCCCGATCGTTTGGTGAGATGATAACGATCGATTTGGTAGAGTTGACCTTCACGGTCCGACAACAAACAAAAGGTCATGTGTGTCTTAGCCCCGATTGGTTATTAACCCCGCTGGAATGGCAAGATCAACCAGATCATAAAGATCAATTCCTGCAAGCAATCGAAGAACAAGATAAACAAGCACTTAATTACTCGATAAAAATATGAGTTTAATCTAAAAATACAAAAGGTGAGGTTCTGATGGTAAGAAGACAGACGGTCTAGTCGACATGCGCGCTGCAAGCGAAGTAGTGGCGGCTAAACTTCAATCTATAAAAATCGAGTGTTCTTTGTGGCGGCTGAGGTCTTTAAATAAGGTGGAGGGCGACCAAGGGTGATGGGGTCGTCTTCAAACCCTAAGAAGTGCCCCTAACGGGCTCAACTTGATATACGGGCCAACGGCCCAAGGTGACGCAGCACCTTCTGGGTTAAAACAACAATTGGCGGTGACTCCGATGTGGTGTAAAGGTAGGACCAGATCCATTCAAAAGTAGTAATGGACTTTTCAGAATGTATTTAAACATCCTAATTGGATTTCATATGAAGTCGTGGCTTTCGTTACAAGTTTGTATTGTTCTTTGGTAGAATCCACCATGTGTGAATATTATCATTAAAGTCCTCATCCGAAGGTAAAGTTTTCATCATTATTATTACTATTTATGGGGTAATCTGTAATTAAAATAAAATTTTGAGGACATAATTGTAACTTTCAGAATTAATTAGGGACTAAAATGTAAAGTTGTAACATGGTAGGCACTGATTTGTAAATTAAGTAAGTGATAGGGGCTTTTGTGTAAAATTCATAATTACAGTACTTATTATTTGAATTAATAATATTATTAACTATTTTACTATTAGTATTAAATTAATATTCTTTTTAATAGATTAATCTGAGTTTATTAACCCTGATTTCCGATCAATTTGTAAATAAAAGGTTTTACTGACATCAGCACGACATCATGCTAATGCAGTAAAGGACTTGATTTGTTTTTATTTTGGTAATCCTTAAATTAATGCCGTGCATCGATTTCAAAACGGGCGTGATTTCCAATAATTGAGAGGGGACTCGATCTGACTTGGCCCGTTGGATTTGAGCTGAAATGGATGAGATAGTAAAATAAACAAAAGGGACACCAGATCTAATCTGGGCCCTCCGCTCGGGATCCAACAGTCGGAGGTGGGGTCATGGCCAGGCCGGTCGGCCTCTAGTGCCGACGGCGGCGGCTCCATGGTTGGAGCTCTGGCGAGCTCAGGCCATGGCTCTGGTGGCCGAATCTCTGCGGGAGCAAGGGGGAAACAGAGTGGAAGAGGTGGGGATTCTCACCACAGGACGGGACAACGATGAAGTTGACCGGAAGCAGAGGCGCGATGGCAGGGCTCGGGGCAGCAGCTAGCGACGGGAAGCGATCCGACAGGGGCGACGCGAGGAGGGAAAGAGCAGCATGGTGCTCCTAGTTGCCGGGGTGGTCCCATGCGGCAGCGCATCGGGCGAGCTTGGTTTACTAAATCGTAGCTCGGGAAGGGCAGAAATCGATGGGTCGTTGCGGTTTAAATAGGGAGGGATGGCGACCGTCTCAGTGCGGAGCGACCGGCGCGGAGGGAGTTGCGGCAGTGGTTGTGGCTCGGTGGTTAGAGGTAGGAGAAGGAGATGACAAGCGGGGCCCGTGCGTCAGTGAGTGGAGAGAGGAGATGGTGGGTCGGCTGGGCTAGGCCAGGTGGGCTTGCAGGTGGGAGAGAGAAGGGGTTAGAGGAGAATAGTGGCCCAACGTAGGGAAGTGGGATTCTGTTTTTTTTGTTATTTCTTTGCCTTTTTCTTTTATTGTATTATTTTACTTATTTTAAAACATAGGTATAATTTTGTTTGAAAAGATTCTAGAATAAAAATTAAACAGTTCAAGAGGTTTTATTTGACGATTAAAATATTTTATCAATTTAAGAAACATTCCAGGAACTTGAGGAAAAGTTTTATTTTCAAATGCAATAAACTTGCTTTTAAAACTAAGAAGAATTTGATTTTATTAAATAAAGTTAAATCATAGATAAATCATAAAAACTTTATTTCCAAGGAAATTTAAATATGTTCAAATTTCAAACTAAATAAATCCAAAAAAATCCTTTAAATAATTGGAATTTTTATTTGTTATTATTTAAAAGTTCGCATCTCCAAATTGGAAATTTTGGGGTGTGACAAGATTGAAAAGCAATCACCCCACCATGCACTCTACAAATCACCAAAGGTGGAGGCCACAGGGCTACTTTGATACAGTCACGTGGCATAGCAAGGACATATAAGATCTCATCTTTCTCCCCTTCTTTTTTAGCAATCCGTCCTTGACTTGATACAATGGTCACCACAGTTGCTTGTTGTCATATTGGGATGAGTGATGTGCACGTAACCTGGGCACACCAATGAAATCTCCTATTTTGTGAGCTGCTCCTATTGATAGATCACAAAAGTAAAGAAACATTGCAAGGCATTGTTAGTGTTAGTGCATGCTATTATTTGATCTTGTGTTTGCACTTCAAAACAGTATTTCAGATCAGTACATATGAACACTTATAGACACTAATAAATCTTCAATATGATCATATTTACCAATTGCATGAAAAATAGAGTAGCCAAAACATTGCAAACTATAATTCTGAAATAATCTCTTCTCAAAATAACCCAGGTTACAAGGAACATCAAATTCAATATAACCTTCAGTTGTTAAAGAAGATATGAGCTCATGTAAGCTTCATGACCTTTGACATCCTCTAAAAGGTATGAATTAATTTTGGTGATTGAATGTACAACCATAGGTAACAGTTGTGTTACAGGTACCACCCCGCTAATTCTACATTAACATGGTGGGATTTCTCGGTGGATGACAAGGACGAACCCTAGAAGAGGAGTTGCCGGACGTCGGAGGACCAAGGCTAAAGACTAGCTAGAGAGTCTGTAGAAACGCTGGTACTATTAAGGGGGGTAAAGTCATTTGTCTCCTGTTATACAAGTGTTAGAGGGTGTGAATGCTACTTAGATCCTCAGAAAGCACTAAAGAAGGCAGAGGAAGCAAAGTCGAAGACTGGAGCTCACGAACCAGCTAAAGACTCAGTCACCGGACCGTCCGGTGAACCTTAGAGGAGCCAGTCCAGAGAGAGGTGCTCTTTGGAGTCGAGGAAGATCAGTCACTAGACAGTCCGTCGGTGCAATGATCGGATTGTCCGATGAGCCAGAAGCTGAAGTACAGAGAAGGTGTCTTGGGAGTTCAAAAGTGAAAGTCACCGGACAGTCTGGTGAAGACACTTCGGTGTCCTATGGAATGGATTCTAGAGAGGGTGTTTCCCTGACCGAGGAGGAAAAAGGGTCACCGGACAGTCCGGTGATCATCCTTATTGGTGAAATCTCGGCCATCCATTTTCTTTGTGATCAAATCCGGCCGTTGATTTGTTTTTACATACCTGCACGTGTTCTTCCTCTGCCACTTTAACATTCGTGCGAGTCTTGAGCCGAGATGACCTCGTCCGCCGCTGATCACCGCCGTGCTGCCGTGGCGCTCCACCTCGCTGCGCATGCGCTGCCCTGCTCCGCGTCGTTCCACGCGTGCACTGCTCAGCCCTAGCTCACCCAAGGCCGTCGCCCGAGCTCCGCCGCCTGAGCTCCACCGCGCCACCGCACCGTCTGCTCCGCTCTGTCGAGCTCTGCCACCAGAGTGCGCTGCCTACACTTCTCCACCTCGCCGTGTGCCTAAACCTTAGCCGTCACCCGTGCTCACCAAAACCCTCATAGGGTTTTTGATTTCGAGGTGATCGGATGTGTTTCGGCGTGATTTTTAGTGGTTTTCGGCATTCTTCTCCAAGGTATTGAATTCTATCTCATACATTTCATTAAAAATACCCCGCATGCTTTGTTTGTTAATTAATTGCGAAAATTAGTATAAATTGCCTAAAGGTTTCACCTTTTATTGCCAGTTGACGTGATTAGTTGACAAATTCCCATACTTGGTGCCATATTGAGGTCATCTCTTGCATATTTTAGTATGGCATTGAGTCTTCTGTCCCTAGTGTCACAATTTGATTGCTTTGCTATATTAAGAATTGTGACATTAGTCTGTCAATATCACTGTTGAACTTATTTGCTTTATTTGACCGGTGATATGTCCTTGATTTCACCGCTCAGACTTTTTTTATAGTCGCTCACCTTTTGTGCTTATAACCTATATTTTAGTCCTACATGGTGCAGTGACAGTTAGACTGTGGATCAAGACAAAGTTAGCGACAGTCTAGAAGTCTCAGTCAGTCCAGTGGTTTCTTAGATGGGTTAATAGCCAAGCTCTTAATCCTATCTTGCAGTGTCAGCTGGTCAGTAGTGCTTTCAACGTCAGTTGATATTTCGAACAGCTAACAGTATGAGCAGGCAGAGACCGAGTTCAGAGGAGAAGGGAAAGGGCAAGGCCGTAGAGCCTGAGAAGAAAAAGAAGCAGAGGACAGACGACCCTGAGTGGGACAAAGCCTTAGCTGCAGCGGATGTGGATGTTCCTCCACAGAGGAGACCTGATGTTTTGAGGAAAGGCAGCTCCGAGTCCCGGGGGGAGTTGAGGAGGTCGACCCGACAGAAAAGGGAGACCACTCCTCTAGTGGGAGAGGCACAGCCGTGGAGAGCTCCTGCTAGTAGGAAGTCAAAAACCATAGAGGGAGAGGCAGTCCAGAAGAGCTCACAACAGAGGACACCGAGATGTCCACATCAGAGGACTTTTGTGTGAGGTGTGCACTGCTAGAGCCGAGAGAGCTCGCCGAGCCATGGGCAGGATCACTGAGTTTGAGGTTGATTTGCTAAAGCTAAAGGGATCGGCCATCAAGGCCAAGAGAAGAGTGGACTTCACTGCTTGGGTCCTCGCTGGGAGACATGCGAACGCTGATCAGTTCTAGATAGTACTCCAGCAGAGAATCTACGAGGCCTATAGGAGGCAAGTTGCCACTAAGGGCAAGAGCTCAATGTTTGCAGCTCACCGCCACTGTTCTTTGGAGGCATTGAGCCAGAGGACCTGGGGTGGATATGGAGGAGCACATCTCTTATCTTTCAGGATTGTCAGAGTTTGTCACCCAGCCCTGAGGTACATTGAGGAGGTAGTTTTGGAGTTCTATGCCTCCCTGTGGATCTCTCTGGATAGGTCTTATCTATAGTTTATGTATCGAGGGGAGCCACACCATTTTGAGAGGTTCGATGTCTTGACAGCTCTTGAGCTTATATCTTCAAAGACACGGATCCACACTTTGGCCCATCTGGATTTCTCATGGCTATTCAGACCATTTGGAGGGAAGGAGCCGAGTGATGAGAGGATGAGTATTACTTTCTCGCCACCTCATGGGGAGCACTACTCGAGGCACCCTCTGTGCTTGACATACGAGGCTCGTGTATTGAGAGGGTTGCTTGAGAGGTCTATAGCGCCTCGTGCTGGCTATAGAGAGGGAGTTACCATACTGCATTAGTGGCTGCTATGCTTTCTGCTGAGACATGAGATCTTTGATTTGACATATTTGCTGCTTGCTCAGATGAAGGATGTGGTGTATCAGGGGATTGGAGCTCGTCATACAAATGCCTGTTACTGAGGAGAACCAGAGTTATAACTGAGAAAGAATATTCAACATTGCCAGAGATCACCACCTCCTTCAGTCCAGCTGAGCCATCTGACTCCAAGGCTCCACGGGTTTCAACTTCTTAGAGCACCTCTGGAGGAGAGGACACCATAGCCCCAGAGGATGTTGACACTGAGGCTTCGGAGGGAGCACAGCCGGGTGCTACGAGCACAGAGGCTCTAGGTCTAGACGAGACTCTAACCTCTCGCGCTACATTTGACCCTGCTCTTGCTGCCAGGTTAGATGCTATTCAGCCAGAGTAGGAGCAGAGGAGATTTCGAGAGGAGCAGATTGAGCTTATGCATCGAGAGAGCGTCGAGTTCGAGGAATGGATCCGACTCGAGCGCCTCCATATTGAGGAGCGGATACAGATGGTGAGAGGGCTTGTAGAGGAGAGGAGACGGCACGACAAATAGTTTTATGAGAGGTTGCAGCGCTCTCAGTTGGAAATGGCAGCAGCTATTTTGTATATGTCTGCCGAATTCGAAGCTATCGCATCGTATCTCCAGGGGGACTGATATACCACCTCTTTCAGCATTTTTGACGACTACGCTGCCAGGCCCTCTGTCTTCACAACTCTAGCCTACTGCACCTCAGCCTCAGTATTCTTCAGTGCCAGCATTCACTTCTGTGTTGCAGCACCAGAGTCAGCAGCAGCAGCAGTCCACCTTCACTACACTGCTCCCAGCCCTGCTTTCATCGTTCGTCATACTCTATGTCATGACTACTGGAGGGGTCAATGTTTCTGTTACATCTTCTCAGTTCTCTCCAGTTTTCTCATACTCTATGTCGGTACTATTTGCTTCAGCAGAGCCGAGAGTGTCAGTACCGACATTGGAGTCAGAGACAGCAGTTGGTAGTTCTCTTGCTTCGAGGGTTCTATCTTTTGAGGCTACTGCTGCTGAGTCAGTGTTGACAGAGCCACAGCCAGAGGCTTCACAAACAGAGCCAGCAGCAACTACAGCCGAGCAGTCCAGAGCTTCAGATGCATATATCTTGGTTAAAGCCGGATATTCTCTAGAGGAGGCAGCTCAGGCTCTTGCCAGTGCAGATCAGTCAGCTTAAGTTGAGGGCATTTTAGACTTGCTCATGCAACTGAGAGAATAATAATGAGGTCAACTGATTTGGTAATATTTACTAATTAAACATGCAATAACCCACCTAATAATTTATTTACATATGCTAGTTATGATCAAAATACTAACATGGTGTAAACTTCTTTCGCATGGTATTGGAGAGAAGCAAAAACATGTAAGAATGGAAGGAATTATAACAGGAATAAATTATTAAAGACTAACTTAGTTAAGCATGTGATTATCATTTCAAATTTCTTAACATGGATAATATATATGCTAATAAATTACAAGGAATTGTTACTGCATACTAGCTAGTGTTAGCATTAGAGATTTTTCCAGCCAAGTTTCAGTATCTTATTTTATGGGATTAGTTAATTAAAATTAAAACACTACTAAAGAAAGATACAGTAATTTATAATAAATTACTTAGAAAATAAATATGCAACTTGGTGAGAAGTCATGATATGCCATGATGAGACTGCTTGACAATTTTCATAATTTAAACATGAATGGAAATTGAGATATACATTTATAACGGATTTTGTTCTTTGAATTTATTTTGTTAAATTAATGCGAAACATAAACAATGAATATGTGAATTGTTTGGATCTTTGTATAAGGATTCCAACAAAATTTAGTTTGCATTTTTGATGAATTCTGTATGATTTGAAAGGCTGAAATTTACTGAAGCCACACGGAAGGCCGCAAGGCATGCCACAGCAGATCTGATGTGGCCACAGCAGGTCCAGATCGAACTCCAGGTGGCCAATGGTACCCAGTTCGCCGGAAAACGGTCGAATGTTCCAATCAGCCAAATGGCCACCAAAAACTCCAACTAAAATACTAGAACAATGAGAACAATGGGGGCAACCATTTCTAATGTTTCTGGAATGCGAAGCTCACCTGGACAGCAATGAGCTGCAGCGACGATGAATGCTCGGTGAGGTACTGTGCTACCTGCAGTGCCTCTTTTCTTCGGGGTTCCTGCACCAGGAGCTTCATGGAAACATGCCTGATCCGCAACAGGAGAGTGAATAGGAGCTTCATGGACACCAGGAGCTTTAATTCACCGCAGCGCCGGCAAGAAAAACACTGCATGGCGGCATGCCTACCTAAAGTTATGGAGCAAACAATACCCTCTCACAAGAGAAAATCTTTAAGGCTTGGGTGCTCGTTCTTGGTGTCTCTTTCGAGCAGAAGATCCGCAACCTCGTACAACTTGACGATGTCTTTTACAATCCTTTTGAAAGCTCGATCACTGACTCATAGCCAATCCAGACTACCAAACTAAGAGTAAAATGACAAGATCACTCGTCTCAAAGCCTCACAAGCTCTAAAAGTATATGAATGCTCCTATTCACTCTCCTACTAGCGCAAAAGATCTACATTCTTGAGTTGTGCTCTATCCGTGGTGTCCTTTGGCCTCACAAGTTTTTGTCAGCAATTTAGACCTCAAGCACACTTCTCAACGTCCCTCTCTAAAATTTATTTAGGCTACCAACCCATAAATATCTGTTGGAATGTGATGTTATAGAGCTGTCTGCTTTTACTAGTTATCAGACTGTCCGATGACTCTTTACACCGAACTGTCTAGTGAATCCATATCTCTGCACACCTAAGAAATGACCTCACTGGAATCCAATTCATATGACAGTGGACTATCCAGTGACTCTCTTTTGAATTTTTAAAGCACCTTCTCTGAATTTCATCTCTTTGGACACTAAACTGTTTAGTCACTGACCTAATGTAAGGATCAATGACACTGAGAAGGGGGTTGAATCGGTGGACTTATAGCACTAATTTCGCTACGAACTTAACCTACAAGACTCGATCACAACGGAAGCAAACCTAAGCAGTTCTAGTAAGCCAAGACCCCTAACAATGTTAGTAGAATGAGAATAACATGAAGCAAGCGCTAGCACGATAGCTAGTCCAGACAAAGGTGCTCTTTAGAGTCAAAGAGAAAATGTCACCGGACAGTCCGCTGGTGCAATAACCAGACAGTTTGGTGAGCCACCAGCTAAAGTCTAGAAGAGGTGTCTTTGAAAGTCCGAAAGTTAAGGTCACCGAACAGTCCGGTGAAGGTATGCACCGGATAGTCTGGTGTCATATGTAAAAGATTTCAAAGAGGTTGTTTCTCTGGCCTGCGAGAAGACAAGTCACCAGAGAGTCTGGTGCGAGTAGGCACCGAACAGTCCAGTGACTGGCAAAAGCAGTAAGCTTTATAACATCATGTTCTAATGGGTTGATTCTGGGCTTAGAACCTATTTAAACCGTGGAGGGCGATGTTTTCCGTGTGCTTGAAATCTAAATTGCTTGAGCAAACTTGTGAGAGGCCAAAGGACACCATCAAGAGAGCACAAGACAAGATTAGAGATCTTGGTGCTAGTAGGAGAGTGATAAGGAGAATTCGTACGCTTCTAGAGCTTGTGGGCTTGAGAAGAGTGATCTTTGCCTATTACTCTTCGTCTTAGCAGCCTAAACCGGCTAGGAGTTGGTGTTCGAGCGTCCGAGGAGATTGTGAAAGACGACATCAAGTTTGTAAGTGGTTTTAAGTCCTCCACGTGAAAGAGACACCAAGAGAGAGCGCCCGAGCCTTAGAGGCTTGCTCTAGCGCTTGAGTATTGTTTGCTACAGCCAGGCTGCCAGTGACTTCACTCCAGAAGTGAAGCGTGCCCTTGTGAGCATCGTTCTGGGAATGACGGGAGAGACCAAAACTCCGACGGGAGTGGTTCAACGAGGATTAGGAGAAGGCGCCTACTTTTCGATACCTCGAAAAAAATCGTTGAGCATTCTCTTGACTCTCTCCTTTTACTTTTCGCATTTCATATCATTGAGTAGAGTTGATAGGTTGCTTTATGATGTGGCTATCATACTAGTGCTTGTTTGTTGTATTTACTTACCACTAGCATTGTTAGGAGTCTTAGCCTACTTAGTTTTGTGTAGGTTGCTCTCGTTGTGGATTGAGTCTCATAGTTTAAGTTTGTAGTATTTTAAATCCTGTAAGTTTACCAATTCAACCCCCGTTTCTCTGTGTCCTTGATCCTTACAGTACTGTTATCACTAAAAACTAAGTCAGGTTGTGCAGAGTCAACGTTAGCATCAGGAGCCTCTTGTGTCCGATCAGTGGTACACCATCACAGATGTACTCATCATTAACACCTACATACTCTTATGCACTTTCAAACACATCAGGAAGGCCAGGCTCATTCTCATCTTTCTCTATTTCAGCAGGCTGAGCACAATCTGCTGCTTTAGATTCAGATGGTTGGCCTTCATCGACAACAGGTTGAGCATTGGTGGCTATTGGTTCAGGTGGGGTAATACACAGAGTCTCTAACACCTCACAAGGGTTCTTTATGTCTGTCATACATACAAGCAATGAGCACGAAACGTTTCTCTGTTTTGTACATATCAGGCACATCAACAAGCAATTCATTTGAATCTAGTTTAACATCCTCTCCTGACCTTTTGTATGTATGAAACCGACAGAAACTGTCACTATCCACTACCCAATCCCAATTAAATCGTTTGGTGTATGTTTTCCTGCCACTGGAGTCAATCGACAAGAAACCTTGAACCCTAACCTCCACTGTGTACCAATCCCTACCGATCAACATGGTGAAATCGAAGTCAAATGGGTACAAGGCAGTGGATGCAAAGGTTCGACCACATCAAAGGTGAAGGAAACTTACGACTTTGAAGATTTGTGGGTGCCAGAGCTGGCCATCGCGTCGTCACCGCCGCCTTCCGCAGCCACCATCGTTGTCGCCCAAGTGCCGGCGACCTAGGGTTCTAGAGAGGTAGCGCCTGAGAAGAGGAAAGGGGAAAGGGACACGTGAAGCGGTTTGAACCGGTCAGGCACGGGCGTCCTGTAAGTGGAGCAGTTGAGGGGCAGTTGAGGCGCGGGCATCCTATACGAAAATACAAATCCTACAGCTGGGTCCAAAGCATCATCCATGCTTATATATGGACATATTTCAAATAACAGCGGAATTATTAATGGCACTGATCGGAGTACTAGAAGTTGAAGGGCATATTTCGAAATCGGCAGAATTGTAAGGGCACGGTTCCAATTAACCCTATGTTTTTATGGGTCAAATGTGTTAGAATGTGGCAGCAGGTTGAAATTTTGATTGCCAGGCTAGTGGGATTTGTAGCTGCTGTCAGCCCCATCTAAGTGATGACATAAGCATCCACATTAGCAGACATGTCAAGGTATAATTTTGATGAGACAATTATTTCTATGACTGATGCATATCCTGTGATGTTTAATTTCATCACTAACTCCGGGCCGGGTTGAGCTAAACATCAAAAAATGAAAACATCATGCAAGTTAATCTATAACAGTACACTCAATACATGACAAAATTTAAAATCATCATAGACATTGCTTTATGACAGTTTCTGGACGAATTGTAATAGAATTTTTATGTCATAGATCACAACATTTCTTGTAGTGGAACTACTGAAATACTGAGATGTTCTTTGTATCATTCACGTTGCTCGGAAAAAAGCTTCAAGCTTTCATCTCGGTGACTTTTACAGGACTCCAGGAGGAATTCAATATGACGGGCATGGTTCTGAAGCAAAGCCTATCACACTGATCATTGATAATCAATACTCCGTCGGTGACATCAAGATACTAATTAAAAGAATAATGAAAGTTAGTATGAATATTATTATCTTGAGTAAATATTTTGTTCTTAAGTTAATATTTTCCTTTGGTCATAGCGTTAGCATGAGCATTGTTACAAGAAGTAATATCTTTTATGCTAAGAAAGTTGAAAAAAACAACCTTTTTGTATGCTATAACGTCTTAGATGAGAGCGAATAATTTGGACAATATTACAATCAAAGTTGTTTGCGGTGCCTTGTGGATGAAGCTAAGATTTTAAGATCTGTCCAAATCAAAATTTGGTAACTTCGATCATTCCAACAATCTCGTTATGCCTTCATGGTTTTGACAAACATTTCAAAGTTTTCATGCGAGGAACCCCCCTTCTTAACACTTGCTAGCGCCAACTTTTTCAAGGCTTTTGCCCTCTCATGCAAGGCCACGTCGCCCATCAACTCCGTCACCCTACCGGCGATGTGCTCCTTCGTGATCACCTGTGCCTCGTTGGCCTCAGCCGGGAGGCCGACCTTCCAGACGTCACAGATATAGGCCTTGTTTACGAACTGGTCCGCGAAGTAGGGCCATGCCAGGAACGGCACCCCGTTCCGGACACCCTCCATGGTCGAGTTCCACCCGCAGTGCGACACAAAGCAAGCCACGGCTGGGTGGGCCAGCACCCTTTGCTGCGGCGACCACGCCACGACCACGCCGCGACCGGCGATGCGATCCAGTAACCCGTCCGGATAATCATGTACAGCGCCACCATGACTGATGTCTGGGCGCACCACCCACAGGAACCGCCTGCCGGAAAGCTCCAGCCCCAGTGCGAGCTCCTGGAACTGGTGCCGGTCGAACATGGTGAAGCTGCCGAAGGCGACATACACCACGGACCTCGCTGGCTGCGCGTCTAACCACGACATGCACATGTCGTCCTCGGGGGGCCAGAAGTGTCCCACAGCCTTGCCGTGGCGCTCACCGGTGCGGAACGGGCCGACGGGTACGATCTTGGGGAACCACGTGAAGGTGCCCTGCTCTGCGTCGCGGAAGGAGTTGCACAGGATAAAGTCACAATTCTCGACGGCGGACACGCCGTCGATAAGGTTCTGGAACATTGCCTCCCGATAGCTGTGGTTGCCGATGCAGTTCCACGCGAGGTGGGCGGTGCGCATGATAGGCATGTCCGGGAACAGCTGGAACGCGTCTTGACTTAGCGCTGAGCCTGTGTCAAAAGTGTTAGTGTGCAGTTTAGCCTACACATGTTATTAACCAATACGTACATTTGAGAGGTGAATAAAAACGTCGGTCCGATACGAAATATTTACCGTCTTTTGAGTGGATGATGTTTTCCTTCACCAACTTAGGGATGCTTAGGAGCGAAGCCAGCACGGCAGCAGAGGCCGGCCAGATGACCGCAGACTTTATACCTGTTTGGCGCGCGACGTCGAGCGCCCATGACCCCAGGTTGTAGTCCGTTACCATGCACGTGATCGGCCCGCCATCCACGTCATCATCGGCGTGGCTGCGCAGGATGAGCTCCTTCACCGCCGGAGCCATGTGCTCCACCATGAGCAAGCTCAACCTGACGATGTTGTTGCGGTCTTCACCGGGCGCCATGCCGTCGGGCACGGCCACGAGCCGGATGTGGTCCAGCAGGCCACCAGCTTTGATGCCCTCCGACATTGCTGCGACCACGCGTTTGTGGTTGAACTCGGAGTTGGCGAAGGTTACCGTGAAACCCTCGTCAACCAGCGCGTACGCGAGCTCCAGGAGCGGGATGACGTGGCCCTGCGCTGGGTAGGGGACGACGAGCGCATGCGGGCCAGGAGCCATGGGATTTTACTCTAAAAGGATTACTGGAGACCTTCGAGTATCTCTCTTATTACTGTATGCAGTATTGTTACTCCTACGAATAATTGCCAGGGTGTATATATACATATAATGAGAGAGATGGAGGTGCTCAGGGCCTCAGGCACGCACAAGAAAATTACGCTAGTTCTTGTTGCTCGTGTCGTGGAACTAGTACTCGTTGGAATAGACTAAAGACCAATCGCGTTTGTTTTTCAGCTTGTAACTAATCAGGCATATGAATTCGTGTGTTCTTTTTTGTTACCCTTGTAGCATTGCGTTGGGTTCATGGAGTTTCTTGTGGTTGTCGCTGTTGCCAATTTTTTTGCGAAGAGATCGAGGAGTTTGCAAATGGCAAAGTGTATGCAAATTCCTGCTAGCCGTGATGTTTCATGTGGAGGCAGGATTTCTTCTTTGGAGATGCCGTTTTCCCGACGGTTTTATCTTGTTGCCCTTCTTCTGGAACTTTTTCTTGTTGGAGTTCACAAGAGACCAATCAACGCTTGTTTTTCAGCGAATAACAAATCAGGCATACGGATTTTTTTTTTGTTTAAATTGTAGCATTTGTTTGGGCTCATGTGGTTTCTTGTGGTTGTCGCTGCTGCCAAGTTTTGTCAAGCGATCGAGGAAACTGCAAATGGCAAGTGTATGCAGATCCATTCCAGTCGTGATGTTTGACGTAGAAACAGGATTTTTTAGAGAAGCCCTTTTCCACTAAGCTTATAGGGGTAGTGACCTTTCGGTTCACTTATGGACCTCTTTAGTTCCACCAAATTACTAATTTTTAAAATATACTAGTTGGATACAAACAAAATGAAATCAATTTGAATTACAAGTCATTACATGATATAAATGTGACATCCCACATTTTTTCAATGCAAAGAAGCAAGTTGTTTGATTTCGAAATTTCGGAACCAAACTCAAATGAATTAAAACGAGTCATGTAAAAATTTCAAAGGATTTGAATTCAAAAGCAAGTTCAAAATTTTATTTTCAAAGAAAGATTGTAAACTTAAATTTTTATTTGAAAGGTTGTATAAAGACTTGAATTTAGGTAATTTTCATAAAATTTTATTTGAAAGTTAAGAGGCCCAAATGAATTATTTCTTTTAAATGGTTTCCTGTCTCCAAAATTTTATAGAATAAAATATATTTTGATTTTAAACTTGGTTCCAAAATAAAAGTTGTTCATCTCAAAAAGTTCTAGCTTTTGGCAAAATTTCAAAATTTTTGGAGCATGGGAAGGTTGAATTTCGAAGCAAAACAGCGAGCAGCGCAGAAAATCATCGGGAAAAAAAGAAAAAAGAGAAATTCCGTGGGACCCGCCTGTCAGCCTCTATGTGCGCCTTTCTCCTACCTACGGCTGCCACGAAGCCGTGCAGGTGGCCAGCTCCGCGCGCCCCTCGCCTGCATGCTAGCCACGGAGCCAGGGACATGTCTCTCCT
This sequence comes from Zoysia matrella, assembly GCA_001602295.1. Taxonomy (NCBI): domain Eukaryota; kingdom Viridiplantae; phylum Streptophyta; class Magnoliopsida; order Poales; family Poaceae; genus Zoysia; species Zoysia matrella. Next base: position 118,833 of record BCLG01000170.1, read on the forward strand.
CTTCACCGCGGCGCCATCAATGCCTCTCCTATTGGGCGCCCTCTCTTCTTTTCCTCTCTCACTTCCCCGGACGCCATCTCTCTCTCGCGTACCACCGTGCGGAGCTCCCAGTCGAGCCACCTCTGGCCCCCGATCCTCAATGAGGAGCTGCGCCTCTCGTCCCTCGAGCTCCCCACGCCCTCGCCTCCACGCCCCTCGCACTGAGTCGCGCCGAATCGAAGGTTATAATTTGTTTAAACACTATTTAATTCATTATAAATTCATTTGATATTAAAAAATCCTAGAAAATGTATTCTTCTGTTTATTTAGTTAAAATTTATGTTTTAGAAAAGTTTCATATTTAATTTCATCACAAATAATTTTATTAAATGTTTTATTGTGTGTAAATGGTATTTAAATCATTATAAATCTATATGATTTAAGTAAATCTTGAAACTTTATCAAAAATTTATTTAAACTGCTCTGATTTTATGAGCAACTCCAAGATGGTGTTTTGTTTTCAAAAACCATTTTTAAAGAAGCTTTATAACTAAATTTACTAGTCATCTTTTGAAAATAAGAAACTATAATCGCATGTGCATACTCTGGCTTATGCATATCATTTCATGTTAGGAGCCAAGCTAACTGAGGAGGAGTTCGACGACGTTTTGTTCACCGAGAAAGCTAACTAAAAGCAAAGCACAGGCAAGCTCGAGTGCATTAACCCTGTTTTAATATTTTCTTTTTATCACTGTGTGTGGTTAGTGATATACTGTGCATTGGATTTCTAAGAGTCGATTGCTACCTTAGATTGCATGATAATTACCTGGTTACCCATGCTAGGTGTTTTTGACATAGGAAACTCGATATAGAGCTATGCTATAAGTCGTAGTTAACGGTAGAAATCGAGTGAATGGAAACTTCACTCGCGAGATATAAGTTATCACCTTTGGTTCAGAAGTATTACATGAGATAAGGAAGTTGGTTTAGTTCATCACTGGAAATAATGAATTAGAGACCGGACAGAGGTGATATATAGGATGGATTGGGAAGGCCGAGCCTTCACGGTGGTAGCCTTATCTGTGTCGGTTAACGACCGTACCATTATCGACCCTGCTGAGCAAGTTTGAATAGTATTGATATCCCATGTGTGTCAACCTTATCATATACTTTGGAGTCGGTTGTAGTTAGTCATGTTGACGGATAAGACTTGCTAAGCATTTAGATGCTCAGAGCGTAGTTCTTTGTTGTTTTTGTTTGCAGGTTCTCTCTCTCTCTTCTCTGGATCAACTGACAGGCCCTCGAGGTAGCTATGTTCGTTAGGAGCTTTGCTCGCTACACTGAGCTGTTGTGTGTTGCTAGAAGGTGCATCGTATGGGCTCAATGTTATCTTATGCTTAGTATCTAGGAGACCCTAGTAGTCTTTCAAATAAGTTGATCGTTTCCACGCTTTTAAAAACTCTGATTTGTAACTTAAACAACCGTTCGTAATATATTTTATCGTGCTTGACTTGTACTGTTAATCTTCACATCGTCGAGTGAGATAAGATCCTATGGTCAATGGATCGTCTCTTTCGTGGGGTGGTCTTTCACAGCTGGTATCATAGCAATATCGAGAACGATACAACTTTAAAGCTATTTTCGAAAAACTAACCGTGTTGAAAGCCCTTAGTTTTAGCCCAATTAAGGACTATATTAGTGTTTGCTTCTCAGGTGGATTTTTGAGTGTGCTAACTGCTTAGAAATTGAGAGATCGAGTTTACCACCGTGGTCTCGTTTGGTCAACTATATTGGCCAACTTTTTATTTTGGTGAGATTTGATAGGACGATTGCATATTGTGCATTAGCATTTAAAAATCGTAAATAACCAACTTATCTAAAAAGAAATCTCCTGACTTGTTTTGCAAAGTTTAAAAAGTTTGTATCGAGCCAACTTTGGGGTAAAGCCACTTTGAATTTCAATTGCTATTGTAGTTAGGACAGCTTGAATAAAGTATTTCAACCGCTATTGCAGTTAGGACAGCTTGAATAAAGTTGGCGGAGCACAGATGCTTCTGAAGACTAGGTTTTTGATTCGAACATTTAGAATTTTGGTAGACTAGTTCTTATGCACAAGAAGATGAAGGCCTAAACGACCAGTGGATAGGCATGCCTTTACGTCGGCCCAACCTTGTCGCAAGTTATCACGGCTATGCTTTAGTCCTAGAAAGAGCAAACACAAAAATGCCTTCTTTCCCCCAACAAGTTTGACTGAAGATTTCATGGCCATGTTGAAGTTACAAGGAGAGAAAAATTTAGTATGCTGGTGTTTCGATGCCTTATAAGCCCGCAAGACAATAAAGTTACCCAAGACAACTCCATAGCCACCTGCTCGCCGTCCCAATACGACCCTAGGGATTCAATTTCCGATGCCAGTACCTTCTGATTTGTTGCTCCAAAGCTTGCATCCCAACTTTTATCCTGAGTATTTCGAAGTAACCTTTGGTGCATCTGTTCAAGAAATCTGCGACCCTGCTGAATCCTGCGACTGCAAGCCCTTTGGAAAAATTCATAGATCCATCATTTCTTGACCAATCTTTGAGATTAAGGACTCTATAGAAAGGTTATGATATTCCAAACAGGTTTGGTATTCAAATCCTCTGAGATTCGCCCCACAAACCCCTCTACAAATCCAAACTAGATTAAGTCTCATTCTATCCAGGACACTATTTCAGCACATCGACTGTCATCTTACAGACAGCCTATCTCCTGTTCTGTTTATCGTATGAGAAAAAGTAAATATCTGTTGAAAAGCTATGGAAGTCCTCTACAACTTTGTTGCTGAATGTCAGTCCTGATTCAGCCTCTTTAAGTGCCAGAAATCAGTTTTGTGACTGCTGCCAGTTCGGAACAAAATGATTGTCGTTCTGTTTTACCTTGCTCCTTGGTCGAGAAACATGGCGTAGAGAAAATTTATCATTCTACAATAGCCTCAATTAACAGTATGGATTTACTGAGACTCCCATCATCCAATTCCTTTCAATTCTGACTGTACAAGGTTGCGAGATCCCTCGGCTTCTGAAGACAAGTGATTACCATGAACGTTTGGATTTTTGGTGCAGTGATTCATATGCTCAGAAAGGTAAAGAGATAAAGAAGCATAGTCTAATCAAAAGATAGGAACCGCCCTCACCTCTGCTCAACCTTGGCTCAAGGAACAATATTTAGAGTCATGAGAAGAATCGGTTCAAGATGATATTTCTGACATTTTTTAAGCCTGCAGGACAACAAGGTTAGGAACAACCCAATATAGTGTTACTCAGCCTTTCTGACCACAAAATCGTTGTCACCAACTCGAATCTAGGAATTCCTTTTCTGATATCCTTTGCTACCCTTTTATTCTTTAAATATGCAAGTATAACTCCAAGGTCTAGAAGGTTAGGATCCAACATAGGGGCCAGTGGACATTTCATGATCTAGTTCAAACGAAGACGACGATTCAACCTTATGGTCGTAGTCAAAGGAAGAGACCATCTATCACCGATGTCTTTGTCCCGGTGATAATAGCTTCTTCTAATTAAACTATTTACTCACGATGTTTGAAGACAACCATCTTGTTCCTTCGATAAGCTCAAACCACGTAGCTGCAGATCCTTGGTACTCTTCTTCATGAACTCGATCATTTCTGATCAACTGATAGCATAATTGTAGTGTTAAACCACTTCTCTCGTATTGAGCGTACTTTCTTCAAAACCTTATCTCATCTCCTTGAATTCAATTATTTTGGTTGTGCTCTTTAAAAGACTATGATTTTGTTTTTGAGTTGTGCCGGTTCGTCCAGACGCTTGTCAAAAATAAAATTGTGATACAGAGAGAACCTCCTCCTTGGTCCTTGATTAGGGATCCAATGATAATATCCTTTTGAACAGATGGTGTATTATCCAAAGTATGCAACCGGAATGAAGAATATTGTACTTGGAGTCCCTCATTTGAATATTCAGTCTCGTCCCTGCTTCTAAACTGATACCCTTCCTTGAGATGAGACGGATACGTGCACTCTTTGTAGTCTCATTTATTTCTTTTGAGCATGATACCGTTCATTTGTACCCAACTCGAATCTAAATAATCATCGTGTCTTCGTATGAATCTTCCGCATATCCTTGCTCTCAAACTCATGTGCTACTCGATATTGTTACTGTACACACCCTTGCCCATCCTGTTTATGTCATCTCTATCTCATTTTATTCTAGAAAAGTTATTTTGTTATTTAGTTTGTCTTAGTTGTTAGTGATCCTTGTATGCTCCAAGATTCACCCCTGAGAGAAGCACAATGCTATGGAGTTAATGATGAAGTTAGTACCTTGACGCTTTGGTCCGATCCATTTTCGAGTCATCGGAAAGTGCAAGTTGTTGGGTATCAACTGAAGTGCCAATCGAGCTAGTTGGAATAGGCGATGGCTGTGCATATCACAATTGAAGAGTTGTTAAGAGGTTCCAAGAGATGTGATGATCACAAATATCGAGGGACTACAACTTGATCAACTTTATTCAAGAGAAACCCTACCAACTGTTGATCAGAAAGGATGATTGACAAGAAGCAATGTTCAGCAATTTTACAATATTCAACATTGAAGATGAAGCAACATAGACCGAAGACTATCTACAGAAGAGTTTCCCTGCGTTCCTTCAGATTTCTATCTTAACCCCCTCTTTTGTTCTAAATCTCGGGACGAGATTTCATTAAGGGGGGAGGGCTGTGACATCCCACATTTTTTCAAAGCAAAGACGGAAGTTGTTTGATTTCGAAATTTCGAACCAAGCTCAAACAAATTAAAACGAGTAATGTAAAAATTTCAAAGGATTTGAATTCAAAAGCAAGTTCAAAATTTTATTTTCAAAGAAAGATTGTAAACTTAAATTTCTATTTGAAAGGTTGTATAAAGACTTGAATTTAGGTAATTTCCATAAAATTTTGTTTGAAAGTTAAAAGGCCCAAATGAATTATTTCTTTTAAATGGTTTCCTGTCTTCAAAATTTTATAGAATAAAATTTATTTCGATTTTGAAATTGGGCCCAAAATAAAAGTTGTTCATCTCAAAAATTTCTAGCTTTCGGCAAAATTTCAAAAATTTTGGAGCTTGGGAAGGCTGAATTTCGAAGCAAAACAGCAAGCAGCGCAGAAAATCATCAAAAAAATCAGGAAAAAGAGAAATTCTGTGGGACCCGCCTGTCAGCCTCTCTGTGCGCCTTTCTCCTACCTCTGGCTGCCACGAAGCCGTGCAGGTGACCAGCTCCGCACGCCCCTTGCCTGCATGCTCGCCACGGAGCCAGGGACGTGTCCCTCCTCTTCACTGCGGCGCGATCAATGCCTCTCCTGTTCGACGCCCTCGCTTCTCTTTCGCTCTCACTTCCCCGAACGACACATCTCTCTCGTGTACCACCGTGCAGAGCTCCCAGTCCGAGCCACCTTCAGCCCCCAATCCTCAACGAGGAGCTACCCCTCTCGTCCCTCGAGCTCTCCACACCCTCGCCTCCACGCCCCTCGCACTGAGCCGTGACGAATCGAAGTTTCCCCAATTTCGAAGCTCTCGAGGCCGCCGGCACTCTCCGGTCAAATCCGACGCGCCGCAGGTGAGATTCTTCGGTACTTCTCCAATCCTTGCAGCTCGCACCCGGGCGCACCTCCTAAGCAAGCTCGGGGACCCGTTTCGTGATCTACTTTCCTCGCCGCCATCGCCAGACCCTGCGACCGTGCCGCCAACGGCCCACTTCCGGCCTCCTTCCTCGACTTCAGAACCCGCGCCGCCCATCTACGCGCACTTGTGAACCTTCAGAGTCAAGTTTTGTAGCATCTCGTTGAACCTTTGGAGCTCGCGACCTCGCCGAACCCCTTCCGTGCACCGCCGCTCGCCAACAGCGTATCTCCGGTGAGTTCTGCCCCGTCGACTGTCCCTTCTTAGTACCCATGCCGAGCGCATCATGCCAGTATGCTCGGCCTTGTGCTTGAGCTACGGGCCAGCACGCTGGCGGTGCGCCGCCACTGACCGGCGAGCCTCGGCCATGGCCAGCCGCCCCCCCCCCTCGGCTGGGCAGGTGCTCAAGGTCAGCTGCGGCCGCAGGATACAGTGCGGCTCATCCCCGTGGCCATTCTTGTGCCTGCCCCAGTTGGGCCAGAGATCTTGCGGCCGAAATAGGATGGCCAGGCCCAACAGGCTGGAGTTTTATTATTTTTGCGAAATAGTTTATTCAATTGCTAGAAAATGCTTTTAAGTTGTAAAATTCGTAGAAACTTTATCTTAAATCGACAAAATGTGAAATAAATTTTGTTAGCCTCTTCTCAACTAGAACTATATTCTGAAGCTAACAAATTTTTATTTTATGCATTAAAATAATTTATTTAATTCATATCATTAAATAATTCATTAATAAATTATCATTATTCCTTGACATGATAAAATTTTGGAAAATTCAGTTTCCTGTATATTTAATTAAACCTTTTGGATTTTGCAAAGTTTCATATTTATTTTCAAAAAAAAAATTTATAAAGGTTATATTTTGTTTAGACACTATTTAATTCATTTGATTTTAAAAAATCCTAGAAAATATATTCTTTTGTTTATTTAGTTAAAATTTATGTTTTAGAAAAGTTTCATATTTAATTTCATCACAAATAATTTTATTAAATGTTTTATTGTGTTTAAATGGTATTTAAATCATTATAAATCTATATGATTTAAGTAAATCTTGAAACTTTATCAAAAAATTATTTAAACCCCTCGGATTTTATGAGCAACTCCAAGATGGTGTTTTGTTTTTGAAAACCATTTTTAAAGAAGCTTTATAACTAAATTTACTAGTCATCTTTTAAAAATAAAAAACTATAATCGCATGTGGATACTCTGGCTTATACATATCATTTCATGTTAGGAGTCAAGTTAACTGAGAAGAAGTTCGACGATGTTTTGTTCGCCGAGAAAACTAACTGTGAGCAAAGCCCAGACAAGCTTCGGTGCATTAACCTTGTTTTAATATTTTCTTTTCATCACTGTGTCTCGTTATTGATGTACTATGCATTAGGTTTCTAAGAGTTGATTGCAACCTTAGATTATATGATAGTTACCTGGTTATCCATGCTAGGTGTTTTTGGCACTGAAAACTCGATATAGAGCTATGCTATAAGTCATAGTTAACGGTAGAAGTCGAGTGAATGGGAACTTCACTCGCGAGATATAGGTTATCACCTTTGGTTCGAAAGTATTACATGAGATACGGAAGTTAGTTTAGTTCATCACTGAAAATAATGAATTGGAGACCTGATGGGGGTGATATATAGGATGGATTGGGAAGACCGAACCTTCACGGTGGTAGCCCCGTCTGTGTCGATTGAGAACCGTACTGTTGTCGGTTTTGCTGAGTAAGTTTGAACAGTACTGATTACATATTGGATGTATGGGCCGTAGAAAACCGATGTAGCTTGAACTGCAGCTTTGTGCGGACGTACCCTACCTTTTTGGCGAATTGAAATAGCATCTGCAAAAGAGGTTGTACCTCACAAGTCGTGGTTGTGTGGGGCCCTTTTGCCTGGGACAGTAGTCGCGGACCGACATAGTAGTAGTCTTGTGAAAGATTGCCGCGTACGACTTCTGAGAAGTGCGTGTGTGTCGTGTAACCAGGTTTCTCCAGAGGATATAAATCGACTATAATCACTGCCTCTCACAGTAACGAGTATCACTTCGTCTCACCGAGTCACATCGTAGTAAAAACTAAAAAAAGAAGTGGTTGAGGAAAGGAATATGATTTGTTAGATATGATTATTATGAATTGTTTGACAACTATGATTGTGTTAGTTTGATAGTACAAATTAAATTTATATTCTTTATACTTAATGTACTGCTAAAACTTGAAAGTAAAGATTCACTTTTAACGCTAGTTTTCGTAAACAGCTATACTATGTGAGTCAGTCTTATCATATCTTTTGAAGTCGACTGTTGTTGGCCATGTTGACGGATAAAACTTGCTGAGTATTTAGATGCTCATAGCGTTGCTCTTTGTTATTTTTATTTGCAGGTTCTCTCTCTTTCTTCTTTGGACCAACAGATAGAAGCGACTCTCGAGGTAGCTATGTTCGTTGAAAGCTTTGCTCACCACGCTGAACTGTTGTATGTTGCTAGAAGATATATCGTATGAGCTCGATGTCATCTTATGTTTAGTATCTAAGAGACTCTAGTAGTCTTTTAAATAAAATTCGTTTTCGCGTTTTTAAAAACTCTATTTTATAACTTAAAAAATTATTTGTAATATATTTTATCGTACTTGAGTTGTACGGTTGGTTCTCGCGTTGTCGAGTGACACCCGTCGATAAAATCATGTAGTTGATGAATCGTCCCTTTCGTGGGACGATATGTCACAATAAATTTCATTAACATAATTTAAGAAATAATATCATATGTAAAGATATCTTGAAAATTTGCTAACATTAGACTAGAGAAATGAGCGGATCCTTATGGCTCCTCGAACGCACATATCAAATGTAAAAAGAAAAAGGATTTTCTAGTCAGGCCTATTTAGGGTTATGGACGCGGTCGGAGGACCCAAAATCACGAACTATTACCCGTCGCCAGCATTGGAACATGGATCCTCGGCTTCTGATCGATTTGAGCGTTACAGAGACGACGGCGAGCGGGCACCCACGATACGGTATTCGCGGCAAAGAAGCTGTCTAATCGATCTCAGCATTGCGGCAACGACAGCTATCGTGCACTGAATATACGATGTTGGTGGCAAGGAAGTTGTATAATCGAACGGTGGAGTTAACAACGAGCTTGCAGCCCGACCGTGGCGATCCAAAAAATCTTGTCGTCGTGAACTCCATGCGTGCAGGATGGAACGAGTCCTTGACCCCTGGTTCCATCCCCAGGCGCTTAATCGATTGAGTTCCAAACATCGCTCTCCATCATGGCGATGACGGAGCCATCGGACACCAACGGCGATGGCCAACTCTGGCGATCGGCACATTCAATTCTTTTTTTTAGTTTTTGGCTCAATCCTAACATGAATTTCTACTTATTTTTTATACCTAGATAAAAAAAGGTGGGAAGCAGAGTCTGAATGTCTACTGAAACTTGTGCCTAGTTTCCGATGATTCATCTCCATCTCCACCCTTTAAAAAGCAACTTATAATTTTTCCACATCCACCAAATAATTTCTCCCTCACGGAGATAAAAACTTCAGACACAAATTTATCCCTTCTTGATATCCAACGGATGAGATGAATTCTCACATACCTCCCTTTACATCTTACGGTCCAGACCGTCCGGATCTCCCGCGTCGACCCAATCACAATCCCACCTCCCCTCCTGTATCGGCATTTCCAAAGCAACCCGCCAATATCCGCCAGCCCCTACCGCGCAACTGCACCGCCCCAACGCCACGCCCCGTCTCCGCATCCACGGTCGGGCCGGCCCCATAGCCCCCCCCCCCCCCCCCCCCCCCCCCCCCCCCCCCCCCCCCCCCCCCCCCCCCCCCCCCCCCCCCCCCCCCCCCCCCCCCCCACCCCCCCCCCCCCCCCCCCACCACCCCAGCCACCACCCCCGTGCCACGCCCCCCTGCACCACCACCCTCGCGGCGGAGCCAGGAACCAATATTGAGGGGGGGCCAGATATGTTCTAAAGCATTATTTTCTTGTTGGGAGGGGCCAAATACTTGAAAACTTAATAAAACTAGTTGATGACCTGCCGCGGCAATTCTTCTAGGGATCATATACATATTGGCGGATAAGTTTTATTTAGCTAATGTGAATTCATGTTAAAAACAATTAAATTCATGACACAATAAATATAGAAATATAATATCCCAGGGAACATAATAGTCTGTTTCATATAAAAAAGTATATGCTTTTTGAAGGCAATAGGAATCTCCAAATTTATAATAAGATAGGACACAACATTCAAAAAAGAAAAATTGTGTTTACAGTTAAATTAGGGAATCAGCTAAGATGGCAGAGACTACAACAAACTTCTAAAAGCTAATGATGTACCACATACATGTGTTTTTAAGATTTACATATTAATTTGACACATATAGAACCTATAATGAAACACACGTAGTCTTTGAAATGCATTAATGCACACGGAGTCTTAAGAAAGTGGCGGTCTCCAAGGGAATATGTATGTCTGAACACATGGCCTAACATACTTAGCAAACAATGAGTAAAAAAAGCTGCGGTTATCAAGAATTATGCTGAGGTTGCTAACAATCAATTACAAATAGAAATTGAGGTTGATTTCAGTTTTCATCATCCTCATTTGCTTACTCCATCCTCTCTTCTTTTCATTGCACTTCTGTTTCCTTGTCTAACGGTTCATACACAATCCTTGCAGTGACTATGGTAGGGTGCCCATGTAAACAATTACAACTCGGAAAATTATGAAACAGGAAAAGGGAAAATGATGCAGAGTTCATGTCAAAAGAAATACCTGAGTCAAGTATCAAATGTAGAGCAAAAAAAAAATTTAAAAAAATGGCCAGTTGGCTTAGTCATCATGGTCAGATATATTTCTTAGGTAGAATGCAAAGTGGTCCAGATCTGAATTCTTCGTAGTCAAGACACCATTACCTGTAGAGGATAAAAAAAAATTGAATATGTAAGGATGCATTGGAGCTGACTTCAAAGATCAAATAAACACAGTAAGACAAGGACTAATTAGTATGCATGAGAAAGCTGTACATACAGCTAAAACCTTATGCCTTTTTGTTTTTGGTGGAACTATAGTGCAGGCAAGGCATCAAACAACTAATGGATGGGTACTAAGAATGACTGTGTTTTACAGGTTAGTTAGGGGATTACTGAAAAGGCAGAGAATAAGACAATCTAAAGCAAACACTGCACTGCATACATGTGGTTTTAGGACTTACATATTAATCCAACACAAAAATAGAACCCATAATGATGCATGTGCAGCTTTCCAAAAATATCAGTGTAGATGGATTGTTCAAAAAGTGATTGCCTGTGTCAAGGGCGTCGGCGCCCAAGACTGCAGGCCCTTAGCTACGTAGTTCGTAGATAGGATTGGTAACCAGCCGAGGTTTTACCCCTCTGCGCCCTATGGCGAAGGGGATGAGATTTAGAAGAATTGAGATAGACTAGAGAATTGATATTTCTTATTGCTTGCCTTTCTCCTCACTCCTCACGATTACATCCGCTTAAATAGCCTCCTTTCTTAACCACCTAAAGAACTACTCTGCTACAATTAAGGTCTAACTCTTAACTACTAACAAACCCTAACAAATCCTTATCCTAATTAGCTGCGCGTGCCAACGATCTGCTACAGTAGCGCGGTTGCTACAGTGCCGGGCCCAATAGTCAGCCTGGCGCACATAACAGCCTGTATGGGAATCTGTATGCTTGCCAAAAAAAATACATATACTTTGTGAACAGGAGCCTAAAAAAAATGCCATATTCTGAACTATCATGCACAGTGGGAGAAGCGGTGGTCAAGATCATAAAATTAAATTAGGGAACCCGGTTTATAGCATAGTTTGGTAAGGCGTATGGTTGTCTTTAAAAAAGGTTGCGACAGTCTATTTTTTAATGTGACAAAAATATGAATTCAGAAGAGTAATAAAGTTCTGTCCATATGAAATAGAGAAGAGGTGAAGAATACATTATATGATAAAGCAAAGAAGAATTAAAAAAAAGTGACTATTATATTCTGGAAAACAATTTAAGCAGAGATTCATTACTGGTGTTCTGTATACAATGCAGGCACAATGGTGTAATACAGGCTAAGCACCTGTGTAGTATGAGAATGACTAATTTGTTGCCATTTGACTTGGGGGGCCAAAGGAAAAGTCACATTGATGCAAATAAGATATGCTGAGACCATGTTGTTTCTGCTTCTGCAACAAATCCTTGATTAATGGCATCTTCTATAGTGTAATTTACATTTTAGACTCATTGAAACTACTATTGGCAGCAATGACAAAACATGTCATTAAGCTGCAATAGAGAAGTGACCATGGCACAGAATTTATAAATGAGCTATTTTGAAATATGTTCTGCACAGAAGCAAACTGTATGTTTCAAAAATGTAGATTTAATGACTGGTTTAATATTTCTATCCCCTTTATCAGAATATTGTTCAATGTGACTTTGCCGCCCCTAAAAAATACAAACTTTTTCCACAAAATATTTTCCAGATGACGTGTCTGTCCAATCCATATGAAGGCACTTAAATATAATAACTTGAACAAACAATCTAGCAGAAGCTGTCCTGACAAAAATACAAAGCTCAGATAATAGTAGCACTTATATTTATAAGAAAATAGAATCAGTACAACATCATCTCTGTTCGAAAATGGAATCAATGCAGTGGGAAAATCGAAGGCAGCCAAATACGTAGTAAGTTGCACAACATTTAAACTTCCCCGTGTCTCAACAAATTTAAAACCGGAGGTAGTAAGCTGTGTAACATTTACGACCAAATCTCAACAAACCGGATGTAGTAAATAATAAATCACATGCGGTAAGGAAACCACCAGGAAAATACCTTGGGAAAGGTAGAAGCAGTAATGTTATCACCCATAATTGCCAAATAATCTCTTATTTGATTAACCTGAGATAATACAGAAAAAAAAATTCAGTACACAATTTTGATCCAACAACTCCATGATCCAAAAGTGTAGATTCATCATACCTCAGTAACATATTGTCCTCTGCAAAAGAATGAATATGGTGGGGGAGGGGGGGAGGAGGGAGTCAATTCAACCATACAGGATCTATTAACAATAGTAAGTAAAGCTCTTTCAACTAACCATTATCATAGGCATTCGTTGGAGGGCTTCACTGAGCATCCACCAAGTAGATTTTCCTTCTGCACATTATGAAGGACAAAATTGTTTATCACGAAGTGCTCTCACATAGAGACAAATTGCATTCGATGAAGGAAAATCTTACTCGCTCCACACGGTAGGCATCATAGAATAGTAGAAAAATTAAACAAATAATCAATATAAATATGCATCATAGAAAATGTAACTTCAATACGTGTATTATTACCCCCCCCCCCCCCGTTCAATTACCAGGTAGCATAAGAAAACATTATCCCAGTTCACTTGTTACAACTTATGTTAGGAACAAAGGTAATTTATCAAGACTCCACAGATTCAATAATACCAAAACCCTAATCCACCTTAAACACGTCTTACCCGAGGATCCAATCCTGGCATCACATCAATCCAGCCATACATCCATCCACTGCAGCTACAGTGATACAAGGAACAGTCTCCATACGGGAGCAGCACAAACCAAATGGATAAATCCTAATTAAATACCTCATTTGATCAATCCGGCTATCAAAATCGATGTAAGAAACTCTAGTGACTAAGCAGGGTTTACCCTTGATGTGAAGCACACGAATTTTGGGAGGATCCAACAAAGCTCAAGGAAATCCCCAACTGCCCCTCTTTCTCCCTCTTCTCTTCCCTTTTATCTTTTTCTTCTTCTACCTTCCCTTCGTCCCTTCCTCATGGACACAGAAGCGAGCAGCAGTGGCAGCCCTGGCCAGGTCCCGTGGGGAGGGTGGGGGAGGGTGGGAGAAGGCGACGGGGAGAGCGACGTGACTGCCGCAACAGCCAAGGAAGGCGACGCTACTTGCAGCAGGGAGCGGGCGCGCCGAGGGTGCTGACGACGGGCGACAGCAGGGAGCGAGCTGGCCAAGAAACCATGGCGTGAGGGCGGCGGCGCGTGCCGGGAGAGCGAGGCGCAGGCTGCGGCGCGAGGTCAGGACGGGTCGGGCAGAGCTGCGGCGCGAGGTGAGAAGCAGAAAAGGTTGCGCACGGACGGCCAAGATTGCTCAGGAGGGAGGCTGACGGCCACGATCACGAATCGGTGAACAGTAGAACAGTAATAAATAGTGTTTAAACGGCCAAAACTATAGGTTTTACTAGTTGCCTACCCTGCGGCAATTGCCGCGGACAGTAACAGATATAAAACTTTAGTAAAAGGTAATTACGTGGTTTTAGGATTTACATATTAGCCTGACACAACTATAAAACCCATAAATACATCAGTGTAGATGGATTATTTAGATACATCAGATTTATCTCTTAGTAGTGTCTAAGATCACAAGATTAACAATTTATATGTTTTAAAACACACAACAAGGCTCAAACAGGCACATCATCGGCAGAAATTTGTATGTTCCTAGCAGTACTTCCAATCAGTGGAGTGACACATATGAAGCATGATGCAGCATGGTTCTGTTATGAGACGTGGATGGTAAGGTATTGAAGAACCAACATTTTTCGATCTTACTCAAGTCCCCGACAGAACCCTTCAAAAACTCTCATTTTGTTAGGAATCATCACAATATCATGTCCAACCATTTCTTGTGAGTATCTGCAGCTGTAAACAATGTATATATGAGGTGATGGATATTTTGTAGTATGAAATTGAGCAGAGATGGCAAGTTGATATTTCCAAGTATGGAATAAAGCAGTGAGTTTTATAGTTTTGTCAAAAAATTACAGCAAACAATGTGAGATAAGGCCCCAAGTAAAGCAATGGATCTATGAGGTGATGGATATTTTTTTTTTAGTATGCAAATTTCTCAGGTCTGTCTGTGGTTGTAACTTGTAACAGGCGGTGGAATAAAACTTTTTTGAAGATCATACTTCTGTGGCACCCTGGTACACGTATATATAAGAACAAACATATTTCATCATGATAATAAATTTTACTAAACACAAAGTCACTGTAACGGAAATTTTAGTGAACACAAATTTTACTGAATGCATATTCAGTTGTAGTAGTAAATGGAAAGGGATACAATTACCTCAAATAGCACTGTGAAAGGATAATGAAGAAACTTTTAAGAAGTGAGTAGACATTATCAATATTTGGAGCGCTAAAAGTAGCGGTTGGTTTTCTCGAAGTGTTTT
>BCLG01000170.1:133983-151719 GCA_001602295.1 Zoysia matrella
AACCAGATAAAATGGCATCTCTGCAGCACTAATGCAAAAGTTTATCATCAGTAGGTCTAGAAACTAAAATAATAAGAGAACAGGTTCTATTCAATGGTATGCCAGTGAGAAATATAAAATAAAAAACTGCACATAAAGCATTACAATGAATCAGGTGCAACGATTGTAGTTGTGAAAGATAAAGAAGTACCAAGGCACATTGAATTGTGATTCTAAATTTTTAGAAGTACAAACACATGTGAAAGCTTTGGAGCATAAAATACAAGGGGAACAAAGGTAGCAAATGACTATTTACTCATGCTGAGACCATGCTGTTTGTGCCTGTACAATTAATTCTTGATGAATGGCATTTTGTATAAGTGTAATTTAAATTTTAGCTATAGTGAAACATATTTGTTGGCAGTAATGAGAGCATGTAATTAAGGTGCACTAATGGAAGCTATAAAAGATATTCTGTTTTATAAACGAAAAGAAGTATTAACTGAAGGATATGAAGAAAAAAAAGGACAAAACAGTATGAAATAAAACATAGCATACAACCTTATGTTTTTGTTTGTACATCATTAGGTATTTCCTGCATGGTATGCTGCAAATGTGGAAAGAATGAAGTTACATAAAGTAGTAAGATATCTTTAAGCCAGATCATTAAAAATATCTCTGAAGACAACATTATGTGTGCTGGTAGCATACTCAGCAGAGTTATTTTCAATTAAAATACGTAAACCATCTGGTGATGTTATTCGAGAGAATGCAACAAAGAGCTGGCCATGGGAAAAAACTGGACTTGGAAGATAGACACCAACTCTCTTAAGCGTTTGACCTTGGCTTTTATTTATAGTCATGGCATACGAAACTCTAACGGAACTGACGATGCTTTATCTTGAAGGGCCATAGCTTGTCTGTTGATGTGGTCACTATTCTAGGTATGTAGGCTTTGCTTCCTTTTGCTTTTCCTGTTATAATTTCTCCCTCAATTACATGGCGAGTTAATTGGGTGATGATCAGTCTTGTTCCATTGCAAAGGCCCTTTGATGGGTTCAGATTGCGCAACAACATTATAGGTACTCCTATTTTCAGTTTGAGCTGATGGTCTGTCAGTCCGCTTAATTGTATTGTGTTAAGAAATTCAGTCGGATATAAAGCCTCAAGTGTGGCACGATTAGCAGTGTCATCACCAATCATATCAGAGCTGTAATATGGCATTTCTTCAAATGACAATTGAGATATCATTTGAGAATTAATCTGAGCTGCAATCTCATTTGTTGGTGCAAGAATTGCTCGTTGACATAAGTATGTTGCGTGATCTGCCATGTCTGAAGCATTGTAGACAAAGGAGATTAGTGCTCCAATGTTCCTTGAGTCAGGCGGCAAAAGAAGATATTCTGGAATTTTAATCCGGCAAGTATCATCTTGATCTGTAGGAAAGGCACCAGGGACGGTTCCCTCTCCAATATTAAGCAACCAATTTGCAAATGTTTTAAGGTGTTCTCGCTGATCCTCAGACAAACATGGTGACTGTAGACACATATTTTCTGTTAGCTTCATGAGAGTAGTCTGAGGCCACAAACGGGAACGTGTAATTGATGCATTCAATATTTCTTTCCTTTTTTCATTTGGTAGCACAGGAAGTGTTTGTCTGAAGTCTCCACCAAGTACAACAGTGATGCCTCCAAATTGCTTAGTACCACGTGATGGATGGACTGACGCGATATCTCTCAATGTTTGATCCAGTGCTTCAAAACAATGGCGATGATTAACAGGGGCTTCGTCCCATATGACCAGAGAAGTGTTCTGAACCAATTCAGCCAAATGAGTGTTCTTTTTCATGGCACAAACAGAATGTTCTTCTATGTTCAATGGTATTCTAAAGCTTGAATGTGGTGTTCGACCACCTGGAAGCAAAAGAGCCGCTATACCAGAAGATGCAACAGCCAAAGCAATTTTTCCCCGTGATCTGATAGTGTTCAGCAGAGCATTCCAAAGGAATGTTTTTCCAGTGCCACCATAACCATAAATAAAAAATGTTTCTCCAATGCAAAGTTCCACAGACCTCATTATTGCATCGTAGATGCATTTTTTATTCAGATTCAGCTGGCGGACCTGGCTTTTTGCCTAAAATGAGATTTTTTCTATATCATATGCCTTCTCATCTAACAAAAGATTGTTTGTAATAATAGATGAAGCAGCTATGTCTGGCTCAGGCACCTTGAAGTGAAACAAACTGTACCCTGAATTTTTTAGTAGCTTACTCAGTTCAGTAAGCACATGAGATTTGACAAGCGAATCAAGTGAACTGATAGCATAACTTCCTACAGCAGATTTAATTTGATATGCATAATCTTCTCCCCATAACAGAAACATGCTCTTCAAATAAGCAACATGGATTGCTAACATGACAGAAAAGGAGCAGTGTAACAAACATCTCACGTAATTGATATGGAAGAGCCCAATGGGCAGCATCGGTTATTGCAAAGGACCACTCTCTATCATCAGCTAAAAGCCCTAAAGCTTGACATGCGGCCTGAAATGTTGGATATACACGACCTCCAACAGTCCGTATATCCGAATAAGATTTTGCTCCTTTGGCTATACGCAACAACATACGAAGGTAGTAAGAATGTATAACATACGAACACGCATTCTATTCCTTAGTTCATTCTCAGTATCAAATGTATTGCTGAGCATACTCAGGGCGGCAACCCTCTTCAGGCAGAAGTAAACCAATGCGATGACACAGCTGCCCGCTTATTTTGAAGAGATATGGTCCTCGGCCATCATTGACCGAATCAATTACATTGACACCCATCGATGTGAATGCAAACATTGAATTGTAGCACTTTATATTTTCGAAGAAACTAGAAAATCTACGCGGCAATTGCCGCGCTTTTCGTCTATATTTTTATTGTGCACCCTTAGTTAAAACAGTATATTTTAAATTTATTATTTAACAAATAAAAGTATAGTTGTCTTGATATAGATGATAAAGTTTCATAAACATATACTCCGCTCTCAAAAAGAAGTTGTCAACATAGTCTTCAAAGCATGTGACTCTTATTATCTATAAAATATTTAATAAAAAGTAACATCGGCACACTTTTAAAAAAGTATTTTAAAATAAATTATTTTTAATTTTATAATTTAATAAATTTAAAATTGTTTCTAATTTATATTGGCAATGTCTAATTAAAACATTGTGTTCAAAACTACTATTTTTTTTAGACCGAAGTTGTAAGCGAAAAAAAATTAAATCTTAGTTCTCATAGTAATCAAAGAGCATTTTTAGTAGATAAAACAATTTAAGTTATCTAAATATATATTTTCATTATATATAAAGATCTTTAATTGTAGCATATACTTGCAATACATAGAAGTAAAATAAATTTATAAGAACTTCTTTTATATCTTTTGAAATAGTTCAATTGAATCTATAGCAAAAGTAAATTTGATCTAACAAAACAATTACAGTTAATTTCCTATATCTACACCATTGCCTATGTTTACTACCACATACTCTCTTCGTTTCTAAATTATTGTTTACCATTAATTTTTAATATCATCTTTGACTATTCAACTTATTTAAAAAATTAATTCAAATATTTAAAATTTTAAGTTGTCATTTAAATAACTTTAATGATAAAACAAATTATAATATATGAAATTTATAAAAAATTAAATATGACTATAGTCAAAATTTATGTTAAATCTGAAAAAGCTACGACGATAGCACGACCGTTTATGTCTGCTCTCGCCGAGTACGTTTCTACGTTGACCGGGAAAATGATTTTTTTTTCTAATATTCACAGTTAAATTTTAATTCGATGATTAATATTTTTTTAAGGTGACGTGGTCGTAACAAAAGTTAAGAAAACACTTACGCTTTAATATATAAAGATGAGAAGACTGTGCACGGTCAACCGCAGTGAGAAGGCTATATAATGGCTCTGGAGGTGACTTGTATGGAGGTAAGATAACCCTTCCTTCTCTGCAACACTTGGTGTACTTAAGCGCTGCAGTATGACGACGCTGTTGCGCTTTTCATACCAAAAAAAAAAAAAGGCTACACATTAACGACATGCAGAATCTGGTGCTCCAAGGTTCAGTGCTGAGGATATTGTACCTAATAATAAAACAATAGGGCTATTGGCTGTCAGATGCATATGCGAAATGCATAAAAAATGGATATATAAGGAAATGATTTCACAGGAGATATAACCACTGATATTTTTAGCTGCCGAGTATTAGAATCCATATATGAGGATCGAATATAGTTGACGAAAATTTGCAAAACTCTATTTTGATGACCCTGTATGCCAGATCGAAGAGCATTGACCATCGAAATATTCAAAACTGAGGTATAATAGACTGAAGAATATTCATTATTGAGCTTGATTATAGTCTGCAAACAATGAGCTCATTGATGTGCGAAATGCATAAAAAGGCATGTGTAAATGAACTGAAGGAATCAAGGAAATGATTCCCCAGAAAATATAATAACTGATATTTTTAGCGGTTGAGTATTAGAATTCATATATGAGGATCGAATATAGGCAACGAAAAATTTGCAAACATCAATTAGGATCCATATATGAGGATTGAATATAGGCAATGAAAAATTTGCAAACCTCCATTTTGATGTCCATGTATGCCAGATCGAAGAGCATTTAACATGAAAATATCCAGAACCGAGATATAATAGACCAAAGAGTATTCATTATTGAGCCTGATACATAGTCTGCAAACGGTGTGCTCATTGATGTATTACTAAGGATAACAAAAGAATTCAGTTTAAAAATAGTTAAGAATGTATTAGAGGGCAACTCATGCTTATGCCCGTTCGAAGGTACCGGAGCAGTAGAATGTAGCTGCTCACCTCCATCTACAGAGAGTAGGAGATAGGAATCGTTGAATTTCAATAGAAAAGGAAATACGTTGCGAATGAATATATTACTGCTGACCTTTAGTAACTTTTGAGCATGATGGGTTGTTTAATTGGCAAGATACTCTTTTGGAATTCTGTAAAGTAGATGATTTTCTCTTCTTACGCAATTGCTGAGAGGATGCACTATCAGGCTGCGACAGATTTGTTCAAGAATAAGATTACATTTTCAGAAAGCAAAAGCACTAATCAATCAGACATGCATCACAGTAAAAGAATCATGGTAAAATGAAACAAAGACAGAGCACACCAAATGTACCAGAAGGATGAGTATCCACACAGCTTTGTACATGACATGTATGCTACAAGTTAGAGGTCATAGCAAAGGTCATGCCAAAATCTGTTGATCCATCAGCAGCACAGGCAGGAGATGTAACAGTCCAAAATTTTCAAATTAATCGAAGTGAAGTTATCTCAAAATTTCGTTCCTCTCCAAATTCGAATTTCACCTTTTGATTTTCTGGCGCTGGAATAATTTTTGGTCCGCGGGCTTTTGTTGGGCCGAGATTAATTCCAAAAACCTTTAATTAATTCTCAAACCTTCTTAATTAATCTCTCTATAAAACCCCCCTCCTTATCCCTTTCCACCAACTCCTCTCTCTTCCCCTCGTTTTCTTTCCCCTTTCTCAAGTCAGAGCAGCAGAGGGGATCGGGCGCGCGCATCTGCCCGTCATCGCCGCGCTCTCCCGCACGTCCCCACGCACTGTCTCGATCCTGCGTCGGTCCCTGCATCCCCGACTGGCCTCCGTCCGCGCGCCATCTCTGGTTTGTGCGACCGCGCACCGTTCCCGTCCCGCATCGCCACTCCTTCTCTGTCCCGTATCAACCACCCATTGCTGTTTCTGTGTGTCGACCGCGTCGCCTCTTTGATCCGTGCGGCACTCAGTGTCTTCGCCCTATCCACTGCGCCGCACCGTCCTGCCGCGTCACGCCATTCTCGACCGCCTCGTCATGCTTCGATCTAATCGCCCGTGCCGCCTGGATCGCGTCAACCGTCGATCGCTTCCTCGATCCGTGTCTCGCCCAGATCCGCAGTGCCAGCACCGATCCTCTACGCCTCTTCTGTGGTGAGCCCATCCAAATTCCTCTCATGTTTTTCCTCTTCAGTAGATCGTTGAGTTGGTTGTTCGCAAGAATAGTTAAATGGAAGAGCAGAGCGTCCTGCGTGTTTCTTTAGGCTAATCGATCAATAGTTAGTTTACTATCTCGTAGTCTAATCTTCAGAAATTTTTGGGAACTTTGTTTGGTCTCCAAAGATTCTCAAAATTGTTTTGTTAAATTCGTCTCGCTGAGAACGTCGTGTAAAATTTTCCGGAGAACGTTTTGAGCACGTTTAGTCCAGTAATTTAAATTTGAATTTAATTATTCAAATTTAAATTATCGCATACCTAGTATCACCCCTGTTCGTATTATGTTTAGCTGGTGATCTTGCGGGAAGTATCGTGAACCTGCTCAGTTCGACGACTCGGATCCCGACTATGATCTCGAGCTACCAGGCAAGCCGCGTTCTTTGATCACTTTTGTACTCAGCATTTTAAACTACATATTTTATTTGCAACCTTAATTTGCATGCCAACTGTTTTAAAATATGCTAGCAACATTCCTAAGCTGTGCCTATTTATTGTTCCATAAATATGAGCTCTAGGATTGCTTTAGAATAATTATTTTATTTTATGTTTAGTCATGTTTAGTCGCATTTATTTTTATCTCACACCTATCACTATAAAAATGGAATTTGTGTTAAATGATTTTGAACTATGATTCAAATGAGTGAGTTTTGCAAATAACTATACATAACTATTTAGCGGAGGCATAATAGAGTATGAGGAGTTGGGGGACTTTGAGAAGTCTCTGTGAGCGTACCTGTGGTAGGTACAACGGGAAGATTCGGGTTTAGGATTTTTTTGTGAGACTTGTTGGTTGTTGGCGTTGAGGTTGGTGAGAGTGCCTACCTCGGCAATTAAAAACCGAGTCCTTCCAGCTTTATACGCTCAGTTGACAACCATGCATACCACGTTACTCTGTATAGACAGTAGTTTGATCTTGAAGCTTGCCGAGGCTAGTTGTTTACCTGTAGGTTGGCGGTGACATGTTAGTGTGGTGTAAAGCTATGACTCTCCGCATGAGATCGAGATACCCCACCTGATCAGTGGTAGGCTCTTCACAGCTACAGGACCCGATTGCGTAGGCACTTGAGATCCCTATCTTAGAGGACGGATAACGCCAGTTGAAGTTTGTAGACGAGTCTTGTGTGTTCGTTGAGACTACGCCGATAGTTCTCGACAACACTTCTCGTGAGTCCAGTGCATACACTCTGCAGAGCTACAGTTAATGCGCATTGCCACGTCTTTTTTGGAAGGACACCCCTGAGTTGTGCTCCTCGTTGTGTAGTTTTGTTTTTTTTTTCTCTTCTTCTATTTTAAAATGTTTTAGACTCCGGACCTTTGAGCTGTGGTCGGGTGTGGAGGTTACACCAGCATTTAAAATGAACCCCCATCTAGAATAACGGAGATCCCTGCGGGCAAAATAATAAAATTTGACAGTTTTAAAATAAATCTTTCTTGCATCTTTAAAATAAAATAAAATGTTTTAAACTTGCATTTAGCACTTGAGCTAGCCTTTACCTTTGAAACCATTTGCATGCATACATTGTTGTTAGGTAGTACGTGGTTTGCTGAGTATTCGTACTCACGGCTTTCTAATTTGTTGTTTTTAGAGGATACCCACAGCTTCGACTTTAACTACGTCACCGATGGACCGTGAAGTCAGCTCCTACGCTCAAGCGTGCCTGTGTTGAGGAGGTTCGCCGCTGCTGTTATGATGATGCTTATGTTGCTGCGTTTCTATGGATTTCTCGATTGTGGTCGTTCTACTTTGAGGTGTTTTCGACCTGTGTGCTGATAGACCCCTTTGGAGGATTACATTCTAATAAATTTGCATTGACTTGCTATTTTCTATTCTCGTTTCTTATTTAATGCTTCTGTTATGGTTTCTTGTTTGATCGTTTGTGATGTCATGCTTGTCAACCTTTTAAGATTGGCAAAGTCACAGAAGATCGAGACTTATCGAAAGGTAAGAAAAACCCGACCGTTACAGGTGGTATCAGAGCCATACTTGACCGTAGGAGCGAAACCGTACAACTAGACGTAACTAAAGAATATTTTTAAATTTCAGAATCTGCTATCAAACCTTCATCGTGAAAGTTATTTTCTTAAATCTCATCGATTGCTTGATAGAAGCCTTGTTTGCTTGGAATTGTGCTTGTCAAGTTATTCTTATCCTGATCTGCTAATCTTCTATCTTTAAAAATAATTCTAGTTTCTGTTGATGCTATCTTTTTAATCAGAAATGTTTTTTTTGCAACAGATGGCTCTGAGGAGGTCTGGACGCCTTCAGGCTCGTTTCGAGGAGGCCGCTCTAGAGGACCCTGAGGTACCGCCACCCGCTGGGCGTTGTCGTGGTGTCGCTCCCAGAGGTCGTGGTCGCGGTGCTGGAGGTCGTGTACCGATGCCACCTGCGGCTAATGCGCCTGGCGTTGGTCGAGGGCGTGGCCGTGCTGGAGCACTAGTCCCTCAGGCTGGAGGACGTGGCAGAGGAGTCGTCATGGACCCTGGAGTTGAGCCTGCCGATGTTGCCGCGCCTGGTGAGGAGCTTCCAACTGCTTTGAACCTTGCGGAGGTGATGGCCTGACAGATGCTTCTGCTTGAGCGGATTGTCGAGCAGTCACAGCAGCAGCCTCGTGGACATGCTCATGCTCCTGATGCAGCGTAGTACCACCAGCCAGCCGGTTCCCGCATGGCTATGTTGCTGAGCATGCACCCACCCACTTTCGACCGAGTAGTTGACCCTTTGGATGCTAATGATTGGCTTAGAGACATCGAGAAAAAGCTTGATCTGATTCAGTGTGACGATCAAGAAGCTGTTCGTTTGGTGACTCACCAGTTGACAGGTGTAGCTAGTGCTTGGTGGGACACTCTTTACGCCACTTTTGATGATCTAGAGCAGTTCACTTGGGACGACTTCGTCACCGCTTTTCGTTGTTTCTACATCTCCGAGGGAGCCATAGAGGTGAAGCCGGAGGAGTTCCGTAACCTTCGTCGAAGAGGTATGTCTATCACAGAGTTCGCCAACCGTTTCACCCAGCTCAGCCGCTTTGCACCAAAGGAGGTTTCGATCGAGCGCCACAAGATGTACTAGTTCTAGAAGGGCTTGTGTCTCGACATGCTTTCGTACCTTGATGGTGGTGTTCAGAGAAGTCTTCGTGAGGTTACTGACAGGTGTCTGGCTTTGGAGGTGTCGCTTCAAAAGTTTGATCAGTCCAGAGATGCGAAGAGGAGGGCAGCTGGTCAGAGAATGAGAGGTGGTGCTTCAGTGGATCGTTAAAGCAGGGATCGGGACAGCCCACGTTCGCCTGATCCACTGCTCCTGCTCTAGTTTTAGTTCAGCGGCAAGGTTCTCAGAGTCAGAGAGGTGCTTTCTAGCAGCAGCAGCAGTCTGCTTTTCATCTGACAGCAAGTCAGCCCTCGGTTCGCTGTTTCGAGTGTGGCCAGGAGGGTCACAAGGCGTTTCAATGCCCGAGACGTCAGCAACAGGGTCTTGGGAGAGGTGGTGCTCTGTTTGCCACTCTCGCTAGGCCACCGCACCACTCTGGAGGTTGAGGAGTGCGTTCAATGGTCCGTGGTGCTGCTCAGCCGAGCGTCACACGCAGCCGCCTGAACCACATCTCTATGGAGGAGGCTCAGGAGGCACCCGATGTCGTAGTTAGTGAGTTCTTGGTTCACTCTCACTTAACGACAGTTTTGTTCGCTTCAGAGGCTACTTACTCGTTTGTGTCTTCGGCGTTTGCGACTACACATAGTCTCCCTACCTCACTCTTAGCTATACCTACACTTACCACTTCATCTTTTAGAGTCTGTAAGAGTCGTGTTGAGTGTAGAGGTGTTCAGATCTTGATTGAGGGTGTGGTCTTCCTAGCCGATCTCATCGTTCTTCTCTCACGTGACATTGATGTCATTTTGAGGATAGATTGGCTGGCGAGGCACAAAGGAGTCATCACCTGTGCTGAGGGTTGTGTCGTTGGTTAACCACCATAGTGTTCGAGTGGAGTGTGCCCTTAGAGCGTTCAGAGTTCCATCTTCAGTTTGTAGTTTACAGGAGTTGTCTTTGGAGCAGATTCCAGTTGTTCGTGAGTTTTTGAAGGTGTTTCCAGATGAGTTGTCAGGACATCCCTCGGATCGAGATGTTGAGTTCGTGATCGGTCTGCTTTCTGGTACCGCGTCGATTGCCAAGCGGCCGTACCAGATGTCTTTCGATGAGCTTGCTTTGCTTAGAGAGCACATCGATGAACTCTTTAGTAAAGGGTTCATTCGGCTGAGTGCTTCTCTATGGGGAGCCCCAGTGCTTTTTGTGAGGAAGAAGGATGGGTCAATGCGCATGTGCGTTGACTACCGTTCTTTGAATGAGGTGACGAGAAAGAACAAGTATCCTTTGCCGAAGATCGATCTTTGATCAGTTGAAGGGTGCGAAGTTCTTTTTCTCGATTGATTTGAGATCGAGGTATCACTAGATGAAGATTCGTCCTTCCGATATTTCGAAGACTTCATTCGTGACGAGGTACGGGTGTTATGAGTTCATGGTCGTTTCTTTTGGACTCACTAATGCCCCTGCCTACTTCATGAACATGATGAATAATGTGTTCATGACTGAGTTGAATAAATTCATGGTAGTTTTCATTGATGATATTCTCGTCTACTCCAAGTCAGCGGAAGAGCATGAGCAGCATCTGAGAGTTGTGCTTGGGAGGTTGAAGTCTCACCAGCTGTATGCCAAGTTCAGCAAGTGCAAGTTTTGGCTGAGAAAAGTTGCTTTTCTGGGTCATGTTGTCACAGCTGAGGGAGTTGCCATTGATCCCGAGAAGGTCAAGGCTGTTGTGGAGTGAGAGTCTTCGAGGTCAGTCTTTGAGGTGAGGAGTTTTCTTGGATTGGCAGGTTACTATCGCCGATTCATTGAGAACTTCTTCAGAATCGCTAAGCCTATGACCGAGTTGACTCAGTTGAGAGTGCCGTTTGTTTGGTCAGATGCTTGTGAGAGAAGTTTTTAGGAGCTGAAGACGAGGTTGACATCTGCACCTATTTTGACCTTGTCAGATATTCACTAGGATTTCCAAGTCTTCTGTGATGCTTCTCGTCAGAGTTTAGGTTGTGTGCTGATGTAGAACAAGAAGGTGGTGTGCTATACTTCAAGGCAGTTAAAAAGCATGAGTTGAACTATCCGATGCATGATCTAGAGTTGGCGGCTGTTGTTCATGCCTTGAAGATTTGGAGGCATTATCTGATCGGCAATAGATGTGAAATCTACACCGACCACAAGTGTCTCAAGTATATCTTCACCCAGTCAAAGCTGAACATGAGGTAGAGGAGGTGGCTTGAGTTTATTAAGGATTACGATCTTAGCATCAACTCTTACCCAAGTAAAGCCAATGTGGTAGCCGATGCTTTGAGTCGCAAGGCTTATTGTTCTACTTTGATGTCTGGGCAGTCAGAGATTCTTGCAGATCTGACCAGTTTGGGAGTTGAGATTGTTCCTCAGGGTTTCTTGTATGAGCTCATGTTGCAGCCGTTGTTGATTGAGGAGATCAAGTCAGCTCAGAAGCGTGATCGAGAAATTCAGTTAATCTTGAAGAAGATGAGGAAAGGTAAAGCACCTAGTTTTTGTGTGGATCAGCAAGGTGATTTGAGGTTTGGGGACCGTATTTGTGTTTCGAGAGTGCCAGAGTTGCGAGATGCCATTCTGAGGGAGGCTCATGATTCGAGGTATTCTATCTATCCAGGCTACACCAAGATGTTTGAGGATATGAGGACTCGTTTCTGGTGGGTTGGCTTGAAGGCGGACATTGCTGAGTATGTTGCCTTGTGTGATGTTTACCGACAAGTTAAGGCTGAGCACCAGAGACCGGCTGGATTGCTAAAGCCATTGTCGATCTCCTCTTGGAATTGGGATGACATCAGTATGGATTTCATCACTGGGTTACCGATGAGTTCACATCACCATAACTCCATCTTGGTGGTGGTGGATCGTTTGACGAAGGCAGCTCATTTCATTCCTGTGAGCGAGAGGTACTCCGTTGAGCAGTTAGTCAAGTTGTACATTGATTACATCGTGAGGTTGCATGGTGCACCGTGGAGCATTCTATCAGATCACAGGCCTCAGGTTACCGCGAGATTCTGAAGGAGCTTGCATGAGGCTATAGATACACACCTGATGTACGGTTCAGCTTATCATCCTCAGATAGATGGTCATACGGAGCATGTGAACCAGATTCTAGAGAATATATTGAGGGCTTGTATGATCACCTATTAGCAGAGCTGGGAGGACAGTCTTTCTTTTGCGGAGTTCTCTTACAACAACAGCTTTTAGGCCAGCTTGGGGATGTTACCTTTTGAGGCGTTGTATGGTAGGAGATGTCGTACCCCGCTCATATGGTCAGAGGCCGGTGAGAGGTCTTTCTTCGGTCCTAATTCCATAAAAGCTACAGAAGAGAAGGTTGAGAAGATCAGAAAGCATCTTCGGGTTGCTCAAAGCCGTCAGAAGAGTTATGCGGATAAAAGAAGGAGGTCATTTTCTTTCGAGGTTGATGATTAGGTGTATCTTAAGGTGTCACCTCTCTATAGCATGCGTCGCTTCTATGTCCGAGAGAAGTTGGCTCTGAAATTTGTTGGTCCTTTTCGGGTTCTGAGGAAGATCGATGAGCTTGCTTATAGGTTGGAGTTGCCATCAGAGTTAGCGGATGTGCATCCTGTGTTCCACGTCTCTCACTTGAAAAGGTGTCTTCGAGTGCCGGAGGAGCAAGTTGTCTCTGATGCTTTAGATATTCAGGACACGCTCGAGTACCTGAAGTACCCTGTGAAGATTCTTGATGAGGCATTCAAGGAGATGAGGAGGTCTAAGATCAAGTTTCTCAAGGTCTAATGGAGTAACCACACCGAGCGAGAGGCTACCTGAGAGAAGGAAGAGAGTCTGAGAAATGAGTTTCTCATTCTGTTTGAGTCTGCTTCTTGATCTTGAGGACGAGATCCTATAAGGGGTAGAGTCTGTAACAGTCTAGAATTTTCAAATTAATCGAAGTGAAGTTATCTCGAAATTTCGTTCCGCTCCAAATTCAAATTTCTCCTTTTCATTTTTTGGCGTCAAAATAATTTTTGCTCCGTGGGCTTTTGTTGGGCCGAGATTAATTTCCAAAGTCTTTAATTAATTCCCAAACCTCTCTAATCAATCTCTCTACAAAAACCCCCACCTGCTTATCCCTTCCCACCAACTCCTCTCATTTTCTTTCCCCCTTCCCAAGTCAAAGCAGTAGAGGGGATCAGGCGCGCGCATCTGCCCGTCATTGCCGTGCTCTCCCGCAAGTCCCCGCGCACCGTCCCGATCCTCTACGTTGGCTCCTGCGTCCCCGATCGGCCTCCGTCCGCGCACCGTCACCAATTCGTGCGACCGCAGGCCGTTCCCGTCCCGCGTCACCACTCCTTCTCCGTCCCGTGTCAACCACCCGTCGCCGTTTCTGCCCGTCGACCACATCATCTCTCCGATCCGCGTGCCGCTCAGCGTCTTCGCCCGATCCACTGCGCCGCACCGTCCTGCTGCGTCGCGCCGTTCTCGACCGCCTCGTCCTGCTTCGATCCAATCGCCCGTGCCGCCTGGACCGCGTCAACCGTCGATCACTTCCTCGATCCGCGTCTCACCCAGATCCGCAGCGCCAGCACCGATCCTCTACACCTCTTCTTTGGTGAGCCCATCCAAATTCCTCTCGTGTTTTTCCTCTTCAGTAGAAAGTTGAGTTGGTTGTTCGCGAGGATAGTTAGATGGAAGAGCAGAGCGTCTCCCGTGTTCTTTTAGGCTAATCGATCTGCAGTTAGTTTAGTATCTTGTAGTTTAAATCTTCAGAGATTTTTGGGGAACTCCGTTTGGTCTCCAAAGATTCCCAAAATTGTTCCGTTGAATTCATCTCGCCGAGAACGTCCTGTAGAATTTTCTGGGGAAAGTTTTGAGCACGTTTAGCCTAGTAATTTAAATTTAGATTTAAATATTCAAATTTAAATTATCGCGTACCTAGTCTTACCCCTGTTCGTGTAGTGTTTAGCTGGTGATCTCGAGAAGGAGTATCGTGAGCCTGCTCAGTTCGACGACCCGGATCTCGACTACGATCCCGAGCTACTAGCAAGCTACGTTCCTCGATCACTTTTATACCTAGCATTTTAAACTGCATGTTTTGTTTGCAACTCTAATTTGTATGCCAACTATTTTTAAATATGCTAGCAACGTTCCTAAGCCGTGCCTATTTATTGTTCCACAAATATGAGCCTTAAGATTGCTTTAGAATAATTATTTTATTTTATGCTTTGCTATGCTTAGTCGTATTTATTTTTATTTCACACCTATCGCTATCAAAATAGAATTTGTGTTAAATGATTTTGAACTGTGATTCAAATAAGTGAGTTTTGCAAATAACTATACATAACTATTTAGCGGGGCAGGGTGGAGTATAAAGAGCCGAGGAACTTTTGAGAAGTCTCTATGAGCGTACCTGTGACGGGTACAACAGAAAGATCCGAGTTGAGATTTTTCCATGAGACTTGTTGGTTGTTGCCGTTGAGGTTGGAGAGAGTGCCTGCCTCGGCAATTAAGGACCAAGTACTTCGAGCTTTGTACACTCAGTTGACAACCATGTACACCACGTTATCTTGTATGGGTAATAGCTTGATCTTGAAGCTTGTCGAGACTAGTTGTTTACTCGTGGATTGACGGTGACGTGTTAGTGTGGTGTAAAGCTACGACTCCTCTCATGAGATCGAGATACCTCACCTGATCAGTGGTAGATTCTTCACAGCTCTAGGACCCGATTGCGTAGGCACTTAAGATTCCTATCTTGCAGGATGGATAACGCTAGTTGAAGCTTGTGGACGGTCTTGTGTGTTCGTTGGGACTACGATGGTAGTTCTCGATGACACTTTTCATAGGTTCAGGTGCATACACTCTGCAGAGTTACACTCAATTTGTATTGCCACGTCTTTTTTAGAAGGACACTCCTAAGTTGTGCTCCTCGTTGAGTAGTTTTGTTTTCTTCTCTCCTCTTCTATTTTAAAATGTTTTAGACTTCGGCTTTGAGCTGTGCCGGGTGTGAAGGTTACACCGGCATTTAAAATGTACCCATTCGAGATAACAGAGATCTCTGCGAGGCAAGATAATAAAATTTAATAGTTTAAAATAAATCTTTCTTGCATCTTTAAAATAAAATAAAATATTTTAAACTTGCATTTAGCATTTGAGCTAGTCTTTACCTTGAAATTATTTGCATGCATACATCGTTGTTAGATAGTACGCGGTTTGCTGAGTATTCGTACTCACAGCTTCCTAATTTGTTGTTTTCAAAGGATACCTACAGCTTCAACTTCGACTACGTTCCCAACGGACCGTGAAGTTAGCTCTTACGCTCAAGCGTGTCTGTGTTGAGAAGGTTCGCCGCTGCTGTTATTATGATGCTTCTATTGCTATGTTTCTATAGATTTCTCGATAGTGATCGTTCTGCTCTGAGATGTTTCCAGTCTGTGTGTCGATGGACCTCTTTAGAGGATTATATTTTAATAAATTTGCATTGACTTGCTATTTTCTATTCCGTTTCTTGTTTAATGCTTCTATTATAGTTTTTTAATTGATCACTTGTGATGTCGTGCTTGCCAATCTTCTGGGATTGGTAAAGTCACAGAAGATCGAGACTTATCGAAAGATAAAAAAAACCTATCGTTACAAGAGCCTCTATAAATAACCATGTCAAACAGAGAATGGGTATGTAAGATGTGGGATGAATCGGTACCAGAAGTATTTACAATCCAAATGGACAAATTCGTGTAAACAGCCCAACATAACTATATGTATCAATTATTTAGCTAGTTCGAATCATGCTGTTTTTATGGTGCCATACCTTGAGAACCGGGAGAACATAGTACCATATCGACTTGACGGAATGGTAATTTTGCGCTATGCCTAATGCGAGGCTGATCATCGACCGCACCATGTGCCTGGGCTGAAAGCAACCAGAAGTACGACACACCATGAGAGAGGTGTTGGGTATAAGTGAAAAAGGGTCGGTACCTATGCTGAGCACAAAGGCTGTAAGAAGTGCTGGAATGAGTACAGAAGCATAAAAATCATAGATAAAGATGTGGAAGGCGTACCAGAAGCGGGAACAGCTAAACGACGCCGCACACGACGTTTAGATTCAAAACTAAAATCCTTTGGGAAGTCCTCCAAACAATCTGAGTTTCTCGCAGCAGGCACAATATCATTTACAGATGAAGTTTCTGGAAAAAGGGAGGTATGTTATAAAAAAACTATTAAAGACTACAGAGAAACATAGATAGAAAATCATGTTGCCATGTAAGGAGAACATATAATTACTATACAGAACAATAGATTTATACCTGAGCAAACAGATGCAGATTGCTGACGTTTTCGACATCGATCAGGCAATGGTGTTCCATGCAAGAAAGGCATGGTCTACATTTCGTGATGAATAAGATTGATCAGGCAGGGAGTTTTTTTTTTTTTAAAAAAAGGAAACATATAAGGCTGCAACAATAAACAACGTGACTGAACGCTGCAAAATGAGCATAATGTTTGCGGTAATATAATGGAACGCCTCTGAATCTGCAGAACATAGAAATCAGCAATCAGCGACATTTTTACAGTAACTATCAGTGAAACAACATTATTCAGAGACACATTTTTTTTCATTTTTTTTAATTAGAAAAAGAGGAAAAGAAAATAGCGGAGAGCATAATAGAAGAGTGATGATGCCACAGAATTTGTAAACGGACTGTTTCGAAATATGTTCTATACAGAAGCAAACTGTACATTTTCGCAAATGCAGATTTAAGGATTGCAGTTTAATAGTTCTATCTCCCTCGGATCAAAATAAATAAGATGCAGACCTTTAGACTAAATGACTATAAATCTATCATTGATGCTGTGCCCATATATGCTACAATCAAACATGGCAGAAAACAGAGCGCAAAGATTATACATATAGCGATATGGGTGTTCAAAAGGATCTCAATCCTAGTGCAGAATATTACTGCACCATGGTGCAGTATTTTTAACGCAATCTTAAAATAGAACTGCAGATATTTACAGTAAAAAAATAGAACACTTTGGTTAAAGGATAAATCTATTTTTCAATTATGTTCATTAAAGGATTCTGTAGTTAGAAACAAATGACCAAGTTGATGGAGGAGATATTTGCTAAATAAAAGGCTATTATTTACACATACCTGTAGGTGCGCATAAGGCGCCTCAATGAAGCTCAAGCTGACACTTTGGACTGAAGCACTGCAGAGGCAAAAAAAAAATTATGGTCTATTTCAGAAATCTAATTTGACATAGTGCCGTACAGTTATAGCCTGTATCCTAAAAAGATGTGGAAAAAAAGAGGACATCAAGTACTTCACCGTTGAGCATAGGGAAATATTATAACCAAAGCATTTGCATGTACAATAAAATTCAGCGCAGCAAATGAACCCTGTATTTTAGGGAAAAGGTAGTACTATTTTATTGTATGAAAACAGATGAACTAAATTTGTATTTGGTTGCATGAAATCTGCCGTGTATGTAATTGAAAGAACAGAAGCATAGAAGAGGAAATTCTTATTAGCAGTGAAAAAATGGGTACCAAAGTAGTATGTATAAGTACATTACGTAGCATCAAAATTACAGGTGCTCAAAACAAAACAAAAAAAAGATCAAAGTGT
>BCLG01000170.1:169419-186952 GCA_001602295.1 Zoysia matrella
GTTAGTGCAACCAAACAACCCAGATTTTAGATCAAATGTAGACTTAATATAATCCTGACCCATATCCTACCGTGTCATTTTCAATCACTTGTTTAGCATTTGTCTTCATTTTTAGCGCTGCTGGTTCAACATATGGTTACTTTTCATCAAGTATTTCTTAGTAGAAAGCTAAAGCCCTGTTGTTTCCACTAAAGATTTTGGGGATTATATTTCTAATTGTGTTAGTGCAAACAAACAACCCAGATTTTAGATCATATTTGACTAGTTGAAACCTCAAAATCCACAATATCACAATATACTCTCTCCCAGTTTTTGCTGGATTTTTTTTTCACATAACACACAATCTCTAGTCATTAATATCATAATCTAGTTATTTATTTCAGCTTTTGTATTATAGATTTTCATAATATAGCATTTCTATAGATTTTCACAATCCAATAGATTCACAATCCATGGTGCAAACAAGCAGGCTAAATAGTGAAACAACTGTTGGAGATGCTCTAAGGTGAGAGTCATGAGACACATCCATCATTTAGAAAATTTGTGTTTTATGTGGTCATAATGGATATTCTCCTTAAGTCGGGCATCACGCAGAGGGCCAGACTCAATGATTTTAGTATGAAGACCACGATGACACGAGCAATCAGAATTATTTGTTCAATACGTACACTAAAATAATAGTACACTAGAATCCGATGCTCACTATCCTTCCATTTTATTATATAAAGAAAACATCTCTATGTGTTAAACAATTTTGTAGATTAGCAATAAACGTTTTTTTATATAGTTCTGCATGTTATCACGGAGATCCTAGGGGTGGCGTAAGACCCTTGCAAAAAAAATCAAAGCATTTTGAACATGATAATCAATAAGAGACTACCGATGAGCTACCGAAAATGTACTAGGCCACTGGCACGGGCATGTGCACATATGAAAATGCATTCTTAAGAAATTCGTTCTCTTCCGTGGACAACTTTTGATTGGTGCAGCATTCGGTAATGCGGACACACAGGGATTCTTTCCTTTCTAGCTGTGGCACGAAAAAGCTGAGCACAAACGTGGAGAAAATTTATCAAAGTACTCTGTATATGACTTCAAAGCACTGATGGAAAGCAGAAATCGATAATCATATTAACGGAGTGTATAAGGGCATGTTTGTTTCAGATTATAATCTGCCCGTATTATATAGTCTAGATTAAATAATTCAATTAGATTTTTCACCTAGATTATACAATCATAGATCTCAGATTATAATAATCTAATTATCCATCTCAAAAGAGATTATTTCAAGTTATTTGCACCAAAAGACCCACTAACCATACCTTTTTTTATTAAAATCTCTAACCATGCATGCTTCCATCGAATTAAAGGATATTATCATCTTTGTA
Source organism: Zoysia matrella (assembly GCA_001602295.1). Lineage (NCBI taxonomy): Eukaryota > Viridiplantae > Streptophyta > Magnoliopsida > Poales > Poaceae > Zoysia > Zoysia matrella. The sequence continues at coordinate 170,808 of BCLG01000170.1, forward strand.
CAAGCAAAAGAAATAATCTAACCTCCAATAATCTAGGTTGCCAAACAGATGTACTTAGATTATAATCTAAATTATATAATTTGATGGGGAAACAAACAGGGCCTAAGTCAACGGTCAAGGTGAACTTAGTTACAGCTTTTACAAAGCAACTGATACCGTTAATGAGGCCACTTTTTTTCTTGCAGATATAGAAAAGGAGAAAAATTACCAATTCTTTACAGACTACACTGTAATATGTTCCAGTTAATGATTATGTTTAGAATATCTAAAGCAACGTTCTTTCACTATAGATGTTCAGATGTTAGTACAAATCTTTTACTCTCTAAATCCACTCGATTTCTTGTATCCACGTCGTACCACATCAGTAGTTAAAATTTAGACCGTCGGGTCTGAGTCTCCACTGATTTGCACTGTCTGATCCTACCACACCAACTGGCCTTCCACCGAAGACTTCACGCGCACCTCCTGCTGCCGCCTCCGCAAGTCACCTCCTGGCACTGCCTACCGCCGAAGCCCACTGTGAGGCCCACGGAAAAGACCTAACTCCCATGGCTTGTTGGTGTGGGTAGCCACAAAAAATAGTCTAACTTTACTAGTTTAAATAGAGATGGACCAACTTAAATAGGCAATGACTTAATGCGTACTACCCCTAAATTATTCTTTTTACGCGAAGTGAGGATGAAAGCATATGCGGGTTGCAGTTTAGGTGTGGTCTATGCAACGTGTGCATGAGCATATGCCGTATTTCGGCTTGACCTGTTACAGAATGGTATCATAGCTAGCCTTTGGTGTGTCACAGATACGTACGGTCAGGGGCGCGCATATAGTGTGCATGGCACGTGCTCTGCAGGGTTACTGTATGACACAAATGCTGGCACTGATGTACGAATGTGGCAAGGGAGGATTGATCCTGTGCACATGTCCCTTGTGATGGTGAATTGCCTCGAGGAGGACGTCGAATGCTTTGAGGGTGAGAATTTGTGAGGCCCATGGAAAAAGGGCTAACTCCTATGGCTTGTTGGTGTGGGCAAACCACGGAAAATAGTCTCACTTTGCTAGTTCAAAGAGGGATCGTCCAATTTAAATAGCCAGTGAGCCAAAGCATAGTAACTCGGATTAATCCTTTTACATAAAGTGAGGATGAAAGCGTAACTGAATTGATGTGTAGGTGGGACCCATGGAGCATGTGTATGAGCATAAGCCATATTTAGACCTCGACTGTTACATCCCCATCCGTTGTCTCCAGTTTTCTAGTGTCGGTACCATGAATGAATAATTTGTATTTTTTCCTTCATTTAGCTAGCTGCTTGCTCCTTTTCTCCATACTGCCTCCTCTATCCATGCTTTGTAGTGGTCTCTTGTTTCTTTTGCTTCCAAACTAGAAGTTAGCTGCATAGGCTAGGAAGCATCATCAGAGGTGGCAGTGGAGATGGCCAAGGAGACGTGCTTGGTGTTGGGAATATGTTCAAGAGACAATTCAGATTTGACCCATATTAATGGATTCTACGGTTAAGGATATGTGGGACGGATAAAGATCCATGGGAACTAATCACACACTAACGAGCTTGTTCAATAAACCCAATTAGTAGGGTCTATATAAGGGGACGTAGGGCCAGCTATTAAATCATCTCATCATTCCAAACCCTAGTCGCCACCTCCACTATCTCTTCCACAAGAACCCTAACCAGGCCACCAGTACTAGCACACCGCGCACGTCCTTCCAACCCTATACATGTGGTGCTGTTTGGCTGGATTAGTTGGAGACAACTGTTGTGAATGACTATCACCTCTACATCGACGCGCGACTATGTTGGATCTCGCCACTCCAACATCACTCCACTTTACCTATGCATCTAGTGGTAACGATCCATGATCATCTCTTATAAGATTTTCTTGTTGAACGGCAGAAATTGTATTTCACTATGATAGCATATTGTTCCCCAACAGTGGCATCAAAGCCGACCCTGTGTAATTTGTGATTGAATCATGCGCATATAGTAGATGCGAACTATTATATGATGTGTATGAGATGCATGTTTAATGGATATGATCTACTATATATGAGATGCGCATTTAGTAGATATGATCTACAATGAGATGTGCATATAATAGATATGATCTACTGCATGTTCATGAGTACGGTCTCACAAGGTTATGGGATGACAACATCATGCGTCTGATTCGTGATCAGAACCATGTTCGTTGTGTTTCATAAAAACCTACGAAAATATGAGGCATTGTATGTGGCTTGGAATTGGCAAGTTTTGATATATCCGATGAGGTTTTCAACTGGATTTAATAGATATGATCTATAAAATCATGTGACCAGTGACCGGCCAGCGAGAACGCCGTACGAACTCGTGCCTAGATTGTTGCAAATTTTTTTTAGTTACTCACCTAACTCATTTTTTTGCGGAGAATGTTGTGAATGGTATGGCCTAAGATCTGTATATGATGCATGTATTGAGTTCGTGGCCTGCGACTCATGTTTAACAGCTGGGTTGAGGCTGTCATGTTATTGTACAATGGCCAATGTGTTGACATGTATTAATTGATGACTTCATGTAATTCATTACTAGCTATTATAAGTAGTAGCTTCGTATTCAAGGAGGCCAATTTCAAGCACAATGGACACAAAAGACAGGAGGCTTACAGTGATTATCCTATTCTTTCATGAATTATATGCTAGATATTTTTCTTGTGCTAGAATAGGTTCCCACGAAAAATTAAGATTGATATTGATGCCTTTCTAATAGGGGCACCTATTAAAATTATGATTGTTGTTTGGTAGGTCTGCCAAAGCAGGGTGTCCCAGCTATCCTAATACGTAGGGTGAATGTCGGATATTCACATGCATAGTATTGTTTTCTTGTCAAAGCTATCAAAATGGTTTTGGGCTTTGGGGCACAATGTTGGGCGCCAGGGGCATGTGATGCCTCCCAACAAACAAGTGTCACACAGAGATGTGATTAGCAAATGTTGCTTACTATACTCACTAGATTTCTAGCCATGATGCCAAAGCTCACTAAGATCTACTCCCTCCGGTCCCATAATTCTTGACATTTTGAAAAACATTTGGGTCAAACATTGGAAACATAAATTATAAATAATTTTAAATTGGTTAAGTTTGAAAATGTGAAAACTATATGAATAGATTTGTCTCAAAAAACTCTTTCATAAAAGTATACATATGTCTCTTTTAAATAAAAGCTCATAGAAAAATTAAAAGTCGAAGTTGCATTTTAAAGACCATGTCATTTCTCAAAATGTCAAGAATTATGGGACTGGAGGGAGTAGTTTACGGATCTTGTACAACTATATGTCGTTTGAGGAAACGATTTCCACCATATAATCCATAAACTTTTGTTAAAATGTTTAATGGGGATTTTACATTTACGTGGTGCTTATTGTTGCATGTTTGTTGGTGGTCCTTAAAATCCATATATGACTGTCAAAATCGTGCATAAAGGATATGCATGCGAGTGATTTATAGTTAGAATTCAGAGAAAGCACAAGCAATCATGGGAAGAAACACGCGTCCAGACAATCAGGGGGAAGCAAATGGATTATAGGGCCTACAAAGCGGAGCTAATGAACTTAAAATGATCATTGGCCATTGGTACAGGCCTTAGGACCACAAAGGAGCCACATGGAGAAGAATCCGGCCAAACAGAACTGACCCTAGGTAGGTCGGCTGATCATTTTCTGGTGCCTCTTGAGGAGCCCTTTGGTCTGCAGGACCGTGATGCCCCCCCCCCCCCAAGAGTCATCCCCCAGGCTATTTGGCAAATGGGCCCAATTCTAGGTCAGGTGACCCACAAGGTCGTCCGACCCTCAGAAGCCACCTTTTATGCCATGTTTTGACCGATGGAACCATGGCGCCCCCACCAAGTCGTTCCTGCATGCATGCCGGTGAATATTTGTTTCAAAAACTGCCTTTCGCACGCTATAAAAGGAGGGGCACCTCTCTCACTTCAAAACACGACACAAAAAGGCAAAGCTCTCCATTCCAAAGGCACTAGCACTAGTTCTTAGTGTTTAGAAGATAGGGAGTGAGTGAGGGGTATTAACGAGAAGTGTCGGCCCTATTGGCATCTTCTCTATGCTTGTACCCTGACGAGTGTCTCTGATGCTCGTACGGAGGAGAGGTGGGCTGTCCATGTCTTCTCCAACACTGTACTTTAGTGCTACTCCTGATGGGTGCTAGGACGAGTGTCGGATCTGTCGACACCATCTCCAATCTTGTACCTCTACAAATGTTTCTTGGAATCAAGTAAGTGGTTGTGATTCTCTTGCATGTTCATTTACTTTGCTAATTCAATAAAGTCAGGTTTTTACTACATGCAGGTTCATCACTCCATATTGCTTAGAGTACCTTAGGATTACTGGCGGGATTAAGGTAGTAACTTACTTTGTAGACCTTACCTTCTTTATTGCATACTTCATGGGTTGTAGAGATTAGAGAACAGGTGGTGACAATCATGTCTGTCCTTCATAAATCTCCACGTTCGGATACATAGTAATGCTGGAAACTGAAGCTGCCTGTGGATGCAAGAGGAAACTGGTGCCCAATAATGCACTAGGAATTGACCTTACCTTATCCCAGACTTAGTCGTCTTGAGAATCCCTCTCTACCCAAGACTACCTAGTTCTTGTTGTCCCTAGTTGAAGTAAGTTAGAAGATAATACACACGTGTTCCTCATATTCGATAACCTTGGAATACTCTAAGGAAAGGGCTACAGCGATATTCTATGCGCTTGCGGATTTATCTATGATGTAACAAATGCTGACAAGTATTTCTAGCGCCGTTACCGGGGACCGGTTGATGTATTATCTTCAAATCTAGTTCATTCTTATATCTTTTTATTTTTCCTTTATTTCACTCCAACATTCTTCCATGGAGCTACCCATCTCTAAACTCTCTGCAATGCGCGAGGTCTTGAGCCACCACCTTCATCAAAACCTATTAAAACATCTGGCTATGAACTCCCTCTTAGCTTTATAGCCATGGTTCGGGAGCAATTCTTCTTTGGGCACAAACATGAAAACCCATACCATCATCTGCAAGAATTTGAGCTATTGTGTTCATGCATGACTATTTTAAGCATGGCACAAGAAACTCTTAAGTGGAAGCTGTTCCCTTTCTCTCACAAGGGGGAGGCAAAACAAAGGTACACTCTTACCATAACAAGGATAAACAGTGATTGGTAAATACTTCAGGACCACTTTTGTCTTGCTTTCTATCTCATGTCATTCTTCTGCGATGGGATGTTGTTGGATTCCAGCAGACAGAGAAGAAAACCATAGGTGCAGCTTGGGGTAAGTTCTTAGAGCTTATCCAAACAAGCACTAACTTGTCTATGCCGGAACATATGTTGCTTCAATATTTTTATTTTGGTCTTAGCAAGGAGTCGGAGTCTACCCTATACCTTGACATTTGTGCCAGAGGATTATTCATGCATAATACGATTGAAGAAGGAAGGAAGATCTTAGATACAATCCTTTACAACACCTCGTTCTTAAACCCTAGCGGCCCCCTCTACATTGAGATCAAGGAAAGCTATGAGGAGACGTCTTCAGCTGAATTCGAGGCTTTACCATTTACATACAAAGATTCGACCGTTGAAGCCTCACCCGAACCACCAACACTATAGGAAGAAGAAATTCGACCTTTGAACTTACCTGTTGAAACCAACCGTAAAAATGCCTTGAAATCCTTCTAGCAAAATAAACCTATGGTACCCGGTTTTTCACACCATCCTTCCCAAGATCAAATCCACATGATAGAAGTGAAGGAAGCAACCTCAAGCAAGGAATGGTCAACAGAAGTTGGAGTGCTCCTCTGAAGAAATCCAAATGATTTCACCATCCACAACCATCCCTTGTTCGATTAGGGGTGTCGCCATAGAAGCCCTTGATCGTCCCCCCCATTAGAGCCAATGCAAGTCCAAGAACTTTGCGCATATTATTGTTGGCAACATGCGTCTATGATCGATAGATAAGCTCTTTAAAATCCCCTTTGGATTCATCCTTGAAAACCATGGGATAGCCAGGGTCGTACCGATTAAAGTTTACAAAACCGAGGTTTACTTACATTTTCACATCCTTCCTACTCTCAATTTTGATCTTCTTATAGGCTATCCACTAGATTTTGTTCTCTGTTTAAATACAAATCATGGGAACCTTAATGAAAATCTTGGGAACACCGCTTTTGCTACTACTACATCTTCAGTGAAAACCCATCCCAAGCCCGACATGTTCGAGAAGGTGATATTTGTGTCCCCTTTCACATCTCCTGAGTTCGTCCAACTTTTCAGTTGAGAGGAAGATGATTAAGGAGATGCTCTTCATGAGTTCAAGCGGCCATTATCACCCTCAACGTGTACCAAACCTCTTCCCTCTGGCTTGCCACATGTTTCTCGATGGTGACCGAGAATCAACAATAAGCTCTCAAGTTGGTCCTCTTGAGAGAGTGGACCTTAGGGCCACAGATTGCTTTGAGGCATCGACTCTGAAGTCCAATATAAAAGACTCCATAGGTTAGCATGTAAGTTTCCTTATAGAAGGAATACAAGCATGTAAGTCACGCTGTGCGCTGCAAACACCTACAAGGACTACAACGACCTTAAGATCCTCCTTTGCAAAATGTTCATAAGAATGTTTTTGGATTTCTTCGTGTATCATAAACATTGTATATTTCATGGTGTATGTATCAACACTAATCTTGCAGCTTGATCTCCAATGATTAACTAATAATCATCGATGAAGCTAGGGATCGCATCGTCAAGGATAGCTGCAACATGAGATTCCCCATGGTCGAGCTTCTGACCTTAAACAAAGCACTACCGAGAGATAGCCCAGATTATCTGTGACAGACTGCCCCACTGAGGGACAATCCATCGACCTTTAGGATCTTATCGGGTGTCACTCGACGAAGTGAGGACCAACAAAAAAACTTAAGCATGATAAAATATAATACAAACTGTTGATTAAATTTATATAACAACGGATTTAAAGCGTGGAAGCGTTCACCTTATTAAACTACTGGGGTCTCCTAGAGACTAAGCATAAGATGACATCGAGCCCACACAATGCATCTATTAGCAGCACACAACAGATCAGCGCGGCGAGCAGGGCTCTTAATGAACATAGCCACCCTAGTGGGGTCGCTCCTGTCGGTTGCTCCAAAGGAGAGAAAAAAAGATCACCTGCACACAAAACCATAGAGATTGAAGCCCTGAGCATCTAATGCTTAACAAATCTTACCTATCAACATGGCCAACTACAGCCGACTCCAATAGATATGATAAGGCTGACTTACATGGGATAATTGTTTGCAAAAACCAGCGCTAATATAGTGAATCCTTATTTTCAATTTTTAGCAGTAAAATAAATGTAGTGGAATATAAATTTAATTTACACTATAAACTACCACAGTTATGGTTGCCAAATAATTTAATAGATATATCAAACAAATCATATTCTCTTCCTCAACCACTTCTTCGTTCAGTTCTTACTACGATGTGACATAGTGAGATAAGAAGTACTCGTTACTGTGAGAGGTGGCGATTATAATCGATTTACATCCAGCCGAAGAAACTTGATTACACAATATGTACGTGCTTCCCGGAAGGCGCATATGACAACCTTTTACACCAATGAAACGTAGTACCAGGCCGATGCTCACCTCTTCAGAGTAGTGGTTCTCCATGCGATAACCACACCAGGTCTATCTATGGTTAGTCTCAAAGCTCTCCCTTCTAATCATCTTCAGAAGAGAGGTTCAGTTACGTCCAGTCACAATGCATATTGGGCTATCTCAGTTTTCTGGGTCCCATATATACCACCAGTATGTAATAAGTACTGTTCAATCTTGCTTAGCAGGGTCAACAACCATATGGTCTTTAACCGACATAGACAGCGCTACCGCACCTAGGACTCCATTCCTGATGCCAACCTATACTTTCTCGCCCGGTCTCAAGTTATCCTTTCTTGTGATTTCATAACCAACCTCAACCTTTTCATGCGATACTTTCAAAACAATGATAAGAACCTGTATCTCACGAGTGAAGTTTCCATTCACTCGACTTCTACCGATAACTAAAACTCATAGCGTAGCTCTACATCGAGATACCCGTACCAAAGACACTAAATATAGGTAAGGTACCTAATAATGTAGTCTAGGGTTTCAATCAACTCTAAAACCTAATGCACAGCACATTAACCACACACTATATAGTGATAAAATATAAAACAGTTAAAATAGGGTTAATACACCAGAGCTTGCCTCGGCCTTGCTCACAGTTAGTTTCTCGACAAGAGAAACGTCATCGAACGCCTCTTTTGATGGGTCAGGTCCTGTACATGAAATGATATGCAAATAAATGAATTATGCTAGTTTTCAAAGTTTAAACCAAATCACATGCATTGGTAGCCTTTTATTTTCAAAAAATGACTAGTAAATTTAGATATAAAACTTCTTTAACTTAGATTTCGAACATAAAAAACAAAATTTGAGTTGTTAATAAAATCAGAGAGATTTTTTGATAAATTTTCAGGATTTATTGAATTCAAATAAATTTATAATGAATTAAACACCATTTAAAAACAATAAATCATTTATAAAACTATTTTTTATGAGAATAAATATGAAACTTTTACAAATCATAAAGTTTAGTGAAAGAAACAGAAAAGTAAATTTCCAAAAATTTTATAATGCCAAAGAATGATGACAATGTATTAATGAATCATTATGTGATCTGAATTAAATAAATTATTTAAGTCTATAAAATTTTTCTAGTTCAGAGGATCCTAATAATTTATTTCACATTTTTACGAGTTATAGTGAAGTTTGTATGAATTTTTCAAGTTTAAACTGATTTCTGATCAATTAACAAAAGGATTTGCAATATAATAAAAGTTTCAGCCTAATTGGGCCTGGCCACCTATTGGGCCGCAGAGGCTCTGGCTCATATGGGGTGGCCACACGGTGAGCAACGGGGATGAGCCGCACGGGATCTCGCAAGGCTGGCACAGTGGCTAGCCGGCCATGGCCACAGCGGCCGGCTCGGCGGCACCCAACTAGAGATCCCTCCCCATCTGTCGAAGGTGTCCAACCTTGAACTAAAAACAATCTACAAGGCGCGACGAGCTTGCCGGGGGGTAGATGCCGAGGTGGGTCTCTCACTGGAGAGTTAGCAACAGCGAGGGCGGCCCGAGACCGGAGTTCGACGACGGTGGGAGCTCAGTAATGTGGACGAAAAGCGATGCTCCCTTTACTGAGAGCTTCACCAGAATGTGAAGATGGCCAGCAAGGGTGATGTTGACATTGAGGAGGGCCGCAGATAGGCGCTCGTTGGCGGGGTGGACGGGTTCAGGCGGCCGGCGTGACATTGATCAGAAGAAGGCCAGGGGCAGAAGGAATCATGACGAAGCTCACCGGGAACGATGAATTTTAAAGAACTGCGGTGGCCGGTTCAAAAGCTCGATTTGGGAAAAAATGCAAAATCCGGTCGGGGGGATAGAAGGTGAACTGCGATGGTGGAGAGAGAGAGAGGGAGGAGGCACAGCTCGTGGCCGAGTGGGACAGCCGGGGATGGCTCAGGGAAGGCGCTCCACGGTGGCTCGCCTGCGTTCCAGCGAGAGAGACAGAGATGGCGAGAAAAACTGAGAGAGTTAGCGATGGACTCGGAAGGGGAGGAGGGTGGAGGTCGAGCACATTCATTTGGAAGGGCCACGTTCACTACATCGTTGCGCACATGCACAACCAAGGGCGCAGGAGGCTCGACTGGAGATTGGAGAAGAAGGAAGAAGCCGCTGACAGGTTGGCCCCACCTGTCGGTGAGTCAGGCTTAACGCTTAAGGGTTTTAGGGATAGAAAAGGGTAGAGTAAACAAACTTAGATTTGATTGAATCCGGGCATACAGGTTCTTCAACACATGTTCTACAACATAAATTGTACTGACAGGTTTTTGCAAAGGTATGTGAAAGATACGAAATTTTGGAAGTGGTTAATGGACAAGGAAATTCTTATTTCTCTGATTTGCTGCGCTATTCAATGGTTTAATCCGAAACATATACTTCCCGAGCTCCAATCTTTTTGAAACTTTGCAGAATGGTAGAACTTGTACAAAGGAACAACTTTTGTTTTTGGCCAAAGTTCAAAATCGGAATACATAAAATGTTACAAATTCAGGAAACCAATTACAGTATTTAAAAAGAAATATTTATTTGGGCCTTTTTAAGACTTAAATAAAAAATTGCCAAAAATTAATAAAATTCAATTTTTTTACAATAACTTTCTAGAGAAAATTTTATTTCGCAACCATTCTTTAAAAATTTTGAACTTGCACTTTAAAATTTGAAATTGAATTTTAACTTGGACCAGTTTATTCCTTTTTGAGCTCAGGTTCCAAGGTTTTCGAATCTCATCCGTCCAACTTGATTCTTATGATGTTCTCAAAATACGGAATGTCACAGTCCTCCCCCTTAAAGAAATCTCGTCCCGAGATTTAAAATAAAAGAAGGGGAAAATAAAACATCATGAAGATTAAAGGACTTCTGGAAAATTTGCCTGCAGGTATTCTTTTGCCTTCCAAGTGGCTCCACCTTCGGTGTGGGGCTCCACTAATCCTTGTAAAACTTATGGACTTCTCTTCTTGTCATTCATGCTTTCATATGATTAAATTGCATGGCTTCTCTGAATAAACGTGGTATGGTCACAGTTACTCGATATTGATGGTCATCACATCTCTTGGGACCCTTAAGCACCCTTTCTGTCGTGACACCTGGAACTGCTAGCTTGGCTGGCAACTCTAGTTAATACCCAACAGACTTGCCTTTTTTTTTAAAGACCAGAAAATAGATTGATGCATCATGGAACTAACCTATTATTGATTTCATGGTATTGCTCTCCTTTCGTTGGTGAATCGTAAGGATACAAGGTTCACTAACTGCCAAGACTAATTATGAAACAAGTTTCTAGGAATAAAATGAGATAGAGATGATGTACACGATATGAGCAAAGGGTTTGTACTGCATCAAATATCGACTAGCATATGAGTTTGGTAGCAAGGATAAGCGAAAACTTCATATGGAGACTCGAGAATTTTCTGAATTTCGAGTTGGATACAAGGAACGTCATCGAGTTCAAAGAAATGATTGGGACTCTACGGAGGAGTGCATGTATTCGTCTCAGCTCAAGGAAGGATATAAGTTTAAAAGCGAGGACGAGACTGGACGTCCAGATGGGGAACTCAAGCTCAATATTCTCCATTTCGGTTGCATACATCCGGACAATACGCCATCCATTCTGAAGAATATTACAATTTGACTCCTATCAAGGTCAAGGAGGAGGTTCTTTCCGTAACAAAATTTTGGTTTTGAGAAGCGCCTGGGCAAACCGGCACAATTAAAAAACAAAATCATGCTTTTAGAGAGCTCAACAATAAGTTGAATTCAAAGAAAGTAGACTAGGATTTCTAGTAGTTGCTAAAAGGTTGGCAAATGAATCTAGCTTTAAAAGGACAACTATTAAAATGGACAAGAATAAGATGAGTAATTTCTCTGAGTAAAAGACTAATGATTTGGAGCTATTAGTTTTTTTCAAGGTAGGACTTTCAAAGAACTACAGATAGATTATGGTTGGACACCGAGACGGTTGATGAGGGATTTAAGATGGCAATAGCTCGATATTCTCACGTAGGTTTGCACAAAAGAGGTTTAGATACAGTGTACAAACAAGATGTATAATTCAGAAAGAGCAAGGAACTTAGCAGTACGGCTCAATGATAGGTCAACATGTCTTTCATGATGAAATGCATCAAAGGTATGATGCACATGCAGAGATATACTTGCATAATGACACATTGCTATCATGGTGCATATGAGATGATGCATATGGATGGTGCAGAATGATGCATATGTCATGATGCACATGAATGATGCATAATGGTGCACTTGAATGGTGCATATGCTATGATGCGTTATGTACTTATGGTGCATATGTCCAACGGTGCAAACAAAGAAATGTCCTAAGGCATAAATTTACAACGATGGATAGGCTTAGGTTATCAGTCATGTATCGCTCCTGACATCTCTTAGAGATAGCAGAGCATGTCAAAAAGGGTTTGATTCTGAAGCATGATATAGAAGGTGGCAAGAAAGATTTCACCGGATGCAAAAGATGGCAGCTTGCTGATAACAAGGAACAAGTCATATGAGTCGAGAGCGTTATGACAGACTATGGAACAATCGCAATAGATGGCTGATTAGCAAACATTCTTAATGAAAGTAGGAATGAAAGATCTGGAGTAGAATGTTAGAGCCCAAGAGTAATAAAAACATGATAGCGTCAATTCTGTCCGAAGCTGGCAGCAGTCACCAAATCTGATTCTTGCATTCTTCAAGGCAGAATCGGGAAAAGAGTTGAATAAGAAAGTTGTAGAGGATTTTCATGGCTTTCCGAGGCATATTCACTTGTCTTAATCTGATAAACAGAACAGGAGATATGCTCTATGAAAGGATGACAGTCAAGGTGCTGAAATTCTGTTCTCGACATATGAGGGTCTAAATATAGTTCAGATTTTTAACAGGGCTTAGATGTATCTTAGAGAAATTTTGACTACCAAAACCTGTTGGGAATATTATAACCTTTCTTAATCTCAAAGATTGGTCAAGAAATGATGGAGCTATGAATTTGAAAATGGCTTAGAGTTGCAGAATTCAGCATGGTCGTAAGTTTCATGAACAGATGCACCAAAGGTTAATTCGAAATACTCATGATGGAGATTGGAATGCAATGTTTGGAGCAACAAATCAGAAGGTGCTGACATAAAAAATGGAATTCCTAGAGTTGGATTGGTGACAGTGATTATATGGTAAGAAAGACCGAGTAAAAACCACACTGGGTTGTTCCTAGTTACCTTATAGTCTTGCAGGCTTGCCTTGCATCGGAAGACTATAATCCTAAATCTTCTCTTCTCATAACTTCAACATAACAGTAAAATCTTTGACCAAACTTGGTTGGGGATGAAGGCATTCTTGTCCTTTCATTAAATAGGCTCTTTTCATCTTCTTTGCGCATACGAACCACTCTACCAATGATCTAAACGTTCAAGCCAACCACCTAGTATTCAGAAGCATATGTGCTCCACAAATTTTGTGCAATCTATCCTAACTGCAATAGCAATTGAAATTCAAAGCGGCTTTACCCAAACTTGGTTGGATCAAAACATTTTAAAATTTTTTAAAAATAAGTCAAGAATTTTTTTTATATTTGGTTATTTACGATTTATAAATGCAAATGCTCAATATGCAATCATCATATCGGTCCTCACCAAAATAAAAACTTGGCCAATATAATTTGACCATACGTGACCTCGGTGGCAGACACGATCTCTCAAAGTCGAATTCTACACGAACTAACGATTGACAGTTAGTACACTCATAACAGCCACCTGCTAAGGTAAACACTAATATAGTCCTTAATTGGGCTTAAACTAGGGGGCTTTCAACGCAAAATAGCTTTCGTACTGTTCTCAATATGACTCTGATACCAGCTGTGACAGACCACCCCGCTATGAGACGATCTATCGACCTCTAGAATATTATCAGATGTCACTCAACGAAGCGAGGACCAACAGTATAACTCAAGCACAATAAAATATAATACAAACTATTGTTTAAATTTATAAAATAACAGATTTAAAAGCGCTGAAGCGTCCACCTTATTGAACTACTAGGGTCTTCTAAAGACTAAGCACAAGATGACATCGAGCCTATACGATGCTTCTTCTAGCAGCACGCAACAGATCAGTGCGGTGAGCAAGGCTCCCAACGGACATAACCACACTCGAAGGTTATTCCTGCCAGTTGGTCTAGAGGAGGGAAAGGAAGATCACTGCACACAAAACCACAAAGAGCGAAACCTTGAGCATCTAATGCTCAGCAAGTCTTACCTGTCAAAATGGTCAACTATAACCAACTCCAAAATATATGATAAAGCTAACTCATATGAGATAGCTGTTTGCAAAAACCAGCGCTAATATAGTGGATCCTTATTTTCAAATTTTAGCAGTAAATTAAGTGTAGAGAAATATAAATTTAATTTGCACTATAAACTACCATAATCATGGTTGCCAAACAATTTAATAGATATATCAAACAAATCATATTCTCTTCCTCAACCACTTCTTCTTGCAGTTCTTACTACGATATGACACAGTGAGACAAGTAATACTCGTTACTGTGAGAGGCAGCGATTATAGTTGATTTATAGCTAGCTAAAGAAATCTGATTACACGACATGTACGCGCTTCTTAAAAACTGCACATGGTAACCTTTCACACCAATAATACATAGTACCGATCTAATACATACCTCTCTGAAGCAGTGATCCTCCATGTGGTAACCACACCAGACCTATCCATGGTTAGCTTCAAAGTTCTCCCTTCTAGTCATCTCTAGAAGAGAGGTTCGGTTACCTCTAATCACTACGCACATTGAGCAACCTCAAATTCCTAGGTCCCGTACCACCAGTATGTAATAAGTACTATTCAAACTTACTCAGCAAGACCGACAATAGTACGGTCTTTAACAACACAGACAAAACAACTACACCCAAGACTTTGTTCTTGATGTCAAACTATACTTTCCTGCCCAATCTCAACTTATCCTTTCTTTCTTGTGATTTCATAACCAACCTCAAACTTTTCATGCGATACTTTCAAACCAAGGGTAAGAACCTATATCTCGTGAGTAAAGTTCCCACTCATTCGACTTCTACCGATAACTAAAACTCAACCTAACTCTATATCAAGATACCTGTACCAAAAAAAATAAATATAGGTAACGTACCTAATCATGTAGTTTAGAGTTTCAATCAACTCCTAGCTCTTAAAACCTAAAGCACAGTACATTAATCACACATTTTATAGTGATAAAATATCACTACAAGAAATTCTTCAATTCATGACGTTCAAATTTCATCATAGATTCCTTAAAATCCATCATAAAACAATATCTGTGACATTTTTAGATTTCATTTTGTATTAAGCGTCAGATTAATCCACATGATGTTCTTGCTAAAACGTTACAAATAACATAATCTATGACGTTTATTAACCATCATAGGATAACCTTAAGCCCGCCCAACCCAGCCAAGCCCAAAGTTAGTGACGAAAAAAAAACTCAAACCATTACTATGTTGGATATATATTGTCACAAAATAAGATGCTGAGAAATTATACAAAACTAAATCACCACGATCAAATTAAGCTCTCTTTGTATCATCAATCATACAAATGTCACAATTCTCATATATCATTCCAATCTTTGGAGCACAACATAATAAGACCAAGATATAAATAATCATATTCTCATATTTGATTGTGTTAGAACATATACAGTAGCTTAAATTTTTATCCATACCCATAACGCACAAGAATACACCACACAATGAAACGAACCCAATACTAGAGACTAACAACAAAAGGTTTGCAGTGCAGTGCTCCTCACTCCCTCACCTTCCTCCTTGCTTACTGCAATTAAACAAATAAAAAATAAAAATGAAAATGATTAGCCGGTTTCAAAATATGTAACCTTTTGTGCAAAAGAATCTGACTTTCATGGAAAAAAAATAAAAATCAAAATGATTAGCTGGTTTTGAAATCAACCTTGTGTGCAAAAGAATTCTTGACTTTCATGCTGACAGTGCACACGCTATAGATAGACCTAGCTAATGATCTCACATGTTGCCGCAGCCATAGTAATAAACTTCAACGAAATAAAGATAGCTGCATAACCTTTTTTTAACTATCGCTTGGGAAAGCAGTTATATTTGTAAAGTATCATATATTAAGTTTAGAACTACATTACAACATGGAGCATGATATGATTGTATTTCATACGAAAATATACTTCTGGAGGCAACAGAAACATCACTATCGATCTACAATAGTAAACAAAATAAATCAAGGGGTGGAAATCAGTAACATAATCTTACATTGATGTTTACTCTTGAGGGATATTAACCTGTTTTTGCTGTCTTCTACCAGGAAATGTTGCACTAATACTTGCTCTCCCAAACAGTGGATTCCTGTTTTGCAGATTCAAGAGAAGATAAGAAAGTCACATATCTTTCTTC
>BCLG01000170.1:188744-236895 GCA_001602295.1 Zoysia matrella
CCGCCGCCGTTGAGGCCCCTGCGCCGCCGCCATGGAAGGCCGCCGCGCCGCGCCGTCGTCGTCCCCGCTCGTCATCATCGAGGCCCCACCACCGCCGTCGTCGAGGCCCCTGCGCCACCCCACCGTCCCCCGCACCGCGCCGCCGCCGTGGAAGGCCCCCGAGCCATGCCGTCGTCGTCCCCGTTTTTGTGATCGTGGAGGCCCCACCGCCGCCGCCACGGACGCCCCCTCGCTGCCGTCGTGGAGGCACCTACGCCGCCCCGCCGTCCTGGAGGCACCCGCGCCGCCGCCGTCCAGGCCTCCGCGCCGTCATCGTTCTCCACGCCACACTGTCGCCGTCCCCCAGCTGGCCGCCGCACGCGCCACCGTCGTCCGTGCCCATCTCCTAGCTTTAGCTGTCGAGAGAGAGAGGCCGCCGCCGCAAGAGAGAGAGAGAGGAAGTGGAGCGTGAGAGAGATAGAGTGCGGCGTGGGGATCAAGGGAGCTGCGGCTGGGAAAGGTAAAGGCCTTCAATGCGAGCCGCCGGTTAGGATCCAAGTGCAAAGAAAGGAGCAATCTGATTGGATACATGGAGAAGTCACGGATTGATGATGTGGAAGAAACATACTCCACTGCTTTTGTACACGCGGGTAAGTAAAAGACACCGCTGCGAAATTTAGTATAATGCAGCCGCTATCTTAATGGATCGTCTGCATTATAAATATATTTTTATAAATGATGTATTATAAAAGATGTAGATAATGCATTATAAAAAATGTCTGTATTAAGTGTATTTCTGCAGATGGTTGACTTATTCAGACTCACTTGCTAACAAGTAAAGGCAGAGTTTTGTTGAAAATAACCTGCATTTGCTAGGGGTGTGGGGCCATTTGAGAGAACGAGCAGCAGCGGCAATCCTGGCCAGGTCCTGCAAGGGGGGGAGGTGGGGTGGGGGGGGCGTAGGCAACAAAGAGGGTGGTGCGACCGCCACAACAGCAGGAAAGGAGAGACCACGGGTGACAGAGAGCGAGCGCGAGGAAGGTGGCGAGGACGGGCGATGACAAGGAGCGAGCTGAGCGAGGAACCGGCGCGAGAGAAGGTGGGGGCCACATGCAGGAAGAGAGCAAGGACGGGGCGGCGGCGCGAGGTCAGGGAAGGGGGTCGGGGCTGGGAGGGCAGCGGCACACTTTGGGGAGAAGAAAAATGTTTCGCACGGACGGCCAAGATTGCTCAGACGGGAGATTGATGGCCACAATTGAGGATGAACAGTGGAACAGTAGATAAATTGTGCTACTGGCCGGAGAAACAATAGGTCTGGACTAATGATATGATACAAGGGCAATTCATTTCTTTCCTCATCACTCAATCAGTTTCTCTTTTTTAAAAAAATTTGCTTGAAGCAGGCTAATCCTAACGCCATATGAAAGCAATGGTAACAGGAGATTCGCTTGAAAAAAATTGACTGAATCACAAAATTTGAAATCAATAGCTACATCATAATCAGCTTAAAATCCTTTGTTTGAATGCACTCGTCTCTGAAGGAAATTTAAAATTTACCATGAGCAATAAGGAACTACAATTATTTTTACCTTTGTTATAACTAGTTTCTATAGTTTAAATGAAATTTTACATACCTCTTAAATAGTTTAATACTAATCTATGACTAATTTTTTTAAAATGTCACTAAGTAGCAGGCCGAATCATGACGAATTTGATAAAAAGTCACAAAATTATGGGTTGCTGCATCGTTCATGACACTGTCACAAAGAATCCGTAATGGATAAACAAGTTTCTTGTAGTCTATAAAATACTTAAAATAGAGTTAATGCACTCGGGTTTGTCTTGGTCTTGCTCACAGTTCGGGTCCTGTACATGAAATGATATGCAAAGGAATGAGTTTTACTAGTTTTTAAAGTTTAAACCAAATCACATATGTTGATAGCCTTTTATTTTCAAAAGATGACTAGTAAATTTAGATATAAAATTTCTTTAACTTAGTTTTCGAACATACAAAACCAAATTTGAGTTGTTAATAAAATCAGAGAGGTTATAAGTGAAGTTTGATAAAATATCAGAATTTATTGAAATCAAATAAATTTATAATGAATTAAACACTATTTAAAAACAATAAATCATTTATAAAACTATTTTTGATGAGAATAAATATGAAACTTTTACTAAACATCAAGTTTAGTGAAAGAAATAGAAAAGTAAATTTTCCAAAATTTTATCATGCCAAGGAATGATGATAATGCATTAATGAATTATTTTGTGATCTGAATTAAATAAATTATTTTCATGCATAAATTGAAATATTGTTAGATCCATAAAATTTCAAGTTGATAGGATCCTAATAAAATTTATTTCACATTTTTTTGCAAATTATAATGAAGTTTCTACAAATTTTACAAGTTTAAACTGATTTCTGATCAATGAACAAAAGTATTTGCAATATAATAAAAATTCCAGCGGGTCTGGCCACCTATTGGGCCGCAGAGGCTGTGGTTCATCAGGGGCGGCCACATGGCGAGCCACGGGGATGAGCCACACGGGATCCACTTACTGCACATGATCCCACAAGGCTGGTGCATTGGCTAGCCGGCCCTGGCCACAGTGGCCGGTGGCGCCCTACCAGAGATCGCTCCTTGTTTGTCGAAGACGTCAACCGACGCTCCCTTTACTGAGAGCTTCAACAGAACGCGAAGATGGGCGGCAAGGGTGATGTTGATGTTGAGGAGGGCCACAGAGTGGCGCTCTCGTTGGCGGGGTGGACGGGTTCAGGCAGCCAGCGTGACTTTGATCTGAAATTTCTGCACCAAGAGTCGAGCACTCGGTCGATTACTCGTTCCATAGGACGCGCTACAGGGAGAGAAGGCCGGGGCAGAAGAAATCACGACGAAGCTCACAAGGCACGACGAATTTCGAAGAACTGCGGCGGCCGGTTCGAAACTTGGTTTGGGGAAAAATGCAAAATCCTATCATCCCGAGAGATAGAAGGTGAGCTGCGATGGTGGACAGAGGGAGAGGGAGGAGGCGCAGCTCGTGTCCGAGTGGGAGAGCCGAGGACGGCTCTGGGAGGGCGATCCACAATGGCTCGCCTGCGTTCCAGCGAGAGAAACAGAGACGGCGAGAGAGACTGAGAGAGAGAGAGAGAGATGGACTCGGCAGGGGAGGAGGGTGGAGGTCATGCGCATTCATTCGGAAGGGCCACGTTCACTACTTTCGCATGCACAAGCAAGGGCATAGGAGGCTGGGAACCTGGGCACCTGCGCTGTCGACTGGAGATTAGAGAA
The DNA here is from genome assembly GCA_001602295.1 of Zoysia matrella. NCBI lineage: Eukaryota > Viridiplantae > Streptophyta > Magnoliopsida > Poales > Poaceae > Zoysia > Zoysia matrella. Next base: position 192,017 of record BCLG01000170.1, read on the forward strand.
GAACACTATGTAAAAAACAACCAAAGAAGACACATATATTTGAGACACGGATTTTATAGACGTCTGCAAATATGTATCAAAGACACGTTTATTATAGATGTGTCTCCAATTGGTGTAAGCTAACGAGAAGCGTCTCCAATGTGACAAAATTAGAGACGCGGGTACAGAATTAGCGTCTCCAATAAAAAGATATTAATAGGAGACGCGGCTATTAGATACGCGTCCCTAAATAGAATAGATATTAGAGACACAGGTAGCTGAAATGGGTCTCCCATAGCATAGAAACACTCAGTTAATTGAACCCTCCCCACGGCCACCACACTGCAGTAACATCGTGCGCCCAGCGCTCCTCTATCGGCCTGCATCAATCCGGCCGAGAGCCTTGTCGTCCGGCCAGCCCAGCGCATCTCCTTGTCTCCTCGGCGGCACAGCACGGCCGGTGACGTGCCTCTGCCACCGCCTTGCCGTGTTCACGCGCCACATTCTACTCTTTGCGCGTGTGCCCCCTCCAGCCGCCATCGAGGAGCCCACGGCAAAATCTTGGTCTGAGGTGGATTAATGGCTGCGCCCGGCTCCATCCTCTTCATCTTCAACCAAACCATTGTTGCATCTGGTGCCTAACCTCCATTCGGTGAGCTCCAGAACCCTCCCCTATTTCCCACGGCGGCCACACTGCAGTAACATCATGCGCCCAGCTCTCCTCTATCGGCCTGCCATCAATCCGGCCGAGAGCCTTGTCGTCCGGCCAGCCCAGCGCATCTTGTTATCTCCTCGGCAGCATAGCACGACCGACTGGCGTGCCTCTGCCACCACCTTGCCATGTTCACACGCCACATTCTCCTCCTGCGCGTGTGTGCCCCCTCCGGCCGCCATCGAGGAGCCCACGGCAAAATCTTGGTCTGAGGTGGATTAATGGCTGCGCCCGGCTCCATCCTCTTCATCTTCAACTAAACCATTGTTGCATTTGGTGCCTAACCTCCATCCGGTGAGCTCCAGAACCCTCCCCTGTTTTATTTGGTGCCTATAACCTTTGATCCTCTCCAATGTAAATATAGTAAAATTATTATGTAGCCATCTATTCTCAACGGAAAGAAAACATATGTTTGTGCACGAGTTATAGTAGGTGGAAGAGTGTTGTGTGTATCCAATGAAAGGATGTCCTCATCACTTCTCAACATGTGTCACAACCCTATCCTCAACCTCCTCCTGCAGCAAAAGCCTCAATGAAGGATGATGCCAAAACTGCGTTGGAGAATAAGAAACAAAAGACTTTGGCTTCCTTAGTAAATACCTTCTTCAAGAAGGATGCTAGTAAGAATTTACAAAAAGAGCATACCCACTGTTCACAAGAGAAACAGCCTGCCAAAACCTATCTAAAGGTGGGTGATGGGAGTTCATAGAATAAACAGCTAGCCAAGGCCTCTCAGAAGGTGGTTGATGGGAACTCACAGAAGCAAAAGGCCACCAAAAGCTCTCAAATAGTTGTTGGTGACATCTCACAGAAGCAGCATGATCAGATATCAAGGAATCAGCAGAGTGTCAAAGGGTCAGAAAATGATGCTGCTCTCAAGGAATCGAAGTATCATCCTAAGAATGCAACGGCAATTGCGTGGACCGAGCCAAACCCAAGTTTCGTACTGGACAGCCAATGCTAACACCAGAAGAACTTAAGAGAGCCGGATCCGCAAAAGATGCTCTCAATAGGCACTACACAAAAATTCCTATATCAAAGCTGAAGGGTGGGATTATTGTAGCATATAAGAGAAGCCATTTTTTACGTTCACTGGACTCAGAGTTTTTTGTTGTGGGATTTAGTGACTTGTATGAACTCTATAATTTTGATGGATTGGATATCTCACTTCTACGCTGCTTCTCACTGCAAGTTGCAATCCCTCTCATATCAATCAGTTTACATGGTAGATATTAGTTTGTGATATGGGTGCGTTGTTAATTAGGTGCATGCTTATGGAAATTAGGGAAAAGGCCTTGCCTGTTGACTTCCTTGATCTTGAGTTGATGGCATTATCTACCTTACATGCTGATAAATCATATGTGGTAGATTATATGAGGAAGTCCTTCCGAACCCTTGCTAAAAAGGACTGCATCATGTTTGCCCACAGCACAGGTGACCACTGGATTCTAGTTGTAGTCATACAAAGCGGAATAGGGTGTTGTACTTTGATTCTCAGAGGTCGAAACCACGTGGCCATAGCATGTTGAAAGAGGTGCTTGACGAGTGAGTTCTTTCATAACCTTCAACTATTTTGTATTCCTAAACAAACTCTGTACAGTTAATGACAGTGACCGAAACATTGCTCTTTCATTGTGGGGCTTTTCTTTCATACTCCAAAGCACACAAGATGGCCAAGAACAAGTTGGTACATGTGACTAAGTTTCCAGTATGTGTTATCAATTTTTGTAGGATTTTCTTTCATTCCAGTTCCATTAATTCTCTTTCTGTTATATCCTTATTGACAAATGAGGGATAATTACTTTTGCAGTGCCACCAACAATGCCCCGGCAATGAATGTGGCTTCTACACCGCGCATCACATGATACTAGCACTTCAATTACTAGATGTTGATCAAAGTTGAGGTATATCTGTTATCTTGCTGTGATCAAGTGCCCAGGCAGCGAATTTTCCATTTTTATATACTTGTCAACCCAAATTTACAAGCTGGTCGGTCATATATTTATATTCACCACTTAGGGCAGTTCAGTAATTTTTTTGTTGGTGAATTGTAACTATGCTACTGCCAATAATAAATTTCTGCAGTGTATATTGCTACATGTACACTGCTAGGCCAATAATAAATTTCTGCAGTGTATATTTGCCACCGGGTCAGTAGTGCACAGTTGCTTTTTGGATAAATTTCTGCAGCTATATTGTGTCTTATTTTCTACAGCATGACTTGATCACTGACTTTATTCTTATATGTTTTCCAAACAACTACACAGGATTTCGAATGATGACAAATCCTCTTGGACAAGATGTGTTGGACAGGATTCGAGAAAAGATTGCCTATTTCCTAGTGTCCCAGGTGATCGATACGAAAGGAGAGTTCCATTTTAAAGAGCCCAAGATTTGCTAGTGTCCCAGGTAATGTCGTCGCTGACGGTGCTATGATGTTGCCTTTGATTTTTCGATGAACACTTGAACCTGTGCTGTGGTGTCATATGACGTGAACCTGCGATGATTACATATGTACTCAACACTCGAACTTGTGTGATGTGAACTTGGAACTTAATTGATCAAGGGACGTTTATGCTGGTTTTGACTGCCTGTGATGTTGCCTTTGATGTGCCGATATATATGCCTGTAATGTTGCCTGTGAAGTTTGGGATGTATATATTGGCACGCTAGGGGGAATAATATATTTTGGCAATCGCTATTTTAGAGACACGTCTCACTGAACCGCGTCTTAAAAGAGCATAAACAAAACAGTTGCGTTGAAACAAACACGTCATCAATAACAAACCTATAAGAGACGCGTTCGAAGACAACGCGTCTCTGATCTAAAGTCATAGGAGGCGCGGGTAATAAGCGTCTCCTATCTTGAGGATATTAGAGACACGGAATTCCGCGTCTCCAATGACTTTACGTAAAGACGCAATTTTAGAGACGCTAATATAACGCGTCTGCAACGTGACTTGAGGCGCGTCTCTAATCATGGTTTCTGACATAGTGGAAGGAAGAAGCCGCTAACAGGTTGGCCCCACCTGTCGGTGACAGTCAGGCTTAACGCTTAAGCATTTTAAGGATAGAAAAAGGAAGAGTAAACAAACTTAGATTTGATTGAAACTGGGCATACTAGTTCTTCAACATATGTTCTATGACATAAATTGTACTGACAAGTTTTTGCAAAGGTATGTGAAAGATACCGAATTAAGAAATTGGTTAACTGACAAGGAAATTCTAATTTCTCCGATTTCCTGTGTTGTTCACTGTTTCGGTCCAAAACATATACCTCCCTAGCTTCAATATTTTTCAACCTTTGCAGAATGGCAGAACTTTTACAAAGGAACAACTTTTATTTTTGTCCTAAGTTTAAAAATGGAATACATAAAATGTTGCAAATTCGGGAAACCAATTACACTTTTTAAATTTATTTGGGCCTTTTTAAACCTTAAATAAAAATTTACAAAAAATTATAAAATTCAAGTTTTTGCAAGAACTTTCAAGAGAAAATTATGTTTCACAACCATTCTTTGAACATTTTGAACTTGCACTTTAAAATTTGAATTCAAATTTGAAAATTGAATTTTAACTTGGACCATTTTATTCCTTTTTGAGCTCAGGTTCCAAGGTTTTCGAATCTCATCCATACAACTTGATTCTTATGATGTTCTCAAAATACAGAATGCCACATTATCATTTCCATTCTTTTCAATAAGATTGATTCTCTGACAATCACACCAGAAGAGTCCTTTGCTTGTTCTTTTGTTTTATCTTTTTATCCAGGAAGCACCCAAGGTACAAGAACAAGTGTGGGGGAGTCCACAAGCTTTGCACGCTCAGTCAACAGACATCTTGGATCGGTGGATCAGTCGAGCCCAACATGGTCTCTCCATCTCCAACGCGATGGTTTGCACCCATTTAACCGCAACAGTCTTTGGTTCATGAGTTCAAATTCTATGCTCTTGATCAACCATGAAATATAGAGTCAACTTAAAATGAACCTTGCTTGGTTCACCCTCGAATAAAAATGCTTCTATATACTTGGCTTGCATAAGTTTTATTCTTATCATGCATGCTTGTTGCTTGTGACTATTTTGTTAGGAAAACATGTTATCTGGGTTGTTGGTGAATGAGATATGGTATGATGATATGAATCTTGATCTCTTCTGATGTGTACATGGTTCTCGATCATCCGTCAGCTCATGATAACTCTTGATTTGGTGGAGATGCGACACACAATCGATCTGGCCTCAAATCAACACGATTCGAACCTCGCAATCGCAGCACCACATCTCCTCTGGTTATCAACTGTGCACACACGATTGAACTCGCCAAAAAGGTTAATTCCAGCCTGTGAATCAAAGAACACAAGTAAGAACAAAGAAGAACGCAACTCAATTGCGAAATCTGAATTAACTCACGAAGTTAGAATCTAACAAACCATCAAACGACGAAACTGTTTGATAACAAATGAAACTAAGCAAAAAACTCTAATGACGACGGCTATTTATTAAACAAATTTTAGGGCGTCCTTAGAGGGCAAATCCTAATACTAATGGACCTGAGAAACATACACGGCCCTAGAGCCAAAAGATAGTGTCGCAGCACCAGAATAGTTTCGAGATGTCAGCTTGTTTTAACGATTGCTGTTGACTTCCATCGAATTTGAAGATGCGACTAGTGCCGTTGAAAAGGTTATCTTCTTAGCTTTTCATTTATATCTAGAGCGTCCAAAACGGATCCCGTATGTGACTTGAGCATCTGTTTTATTGCGAAGTGCTCCTAGAACCCGAGGTCAACTCGGCTCGAGTTGGATTCAATTTACTCCGAGGTTAAACGTGCCTTACTGGTCTTGAGTTTATTCGAGTGTTTATTTATGCTTCTCTTGACTCTCTCCAATGTTTTTAATTATGATAACGTTATTAGATAGCAATATATTCTCAAAAGAAGACGTATTTAAAAACGAGCTCACCTCTAAATTCAGTTGTTGTGCATGAGCTTACTACAAGAAAACTGTTAATTTATGACAAACGCATTTTGTCATAGATCACTAAAAATCCATCCTAAAATAGTATCTATGACATTTCTCAATATCATCATGTATTCAACGTCACAGATTAATCTAAGGTGACGGTTTGTCAAAATCGTCATAGATTATATGTAATCTGTGATGTTTGTTGACTGTCATAGAATAGCTTAGAAGCCCAGACCCAAGCCCAGTTTTTATGATGAAATAAACGTCACAGATGTAGTTATGGTATTCATCATAGGTTGGACAGGCTGACATTGACACCATGTGGGCATGTAACAAACAATACAATCGCACATGTTTCATACAATTTTGATACAACTTAAGGTACATTTATTAAATATATCAACATACACATTAAATTTATCACATTACTCTAACTAGTATATTTGCATCACACATAAGTTTTTATTACTCTAACTAATTTACTTTACAATCTCACACTTTCAATACTCCATAGTCCATTTGCAACCATCCAGCTTCAAGCCTCGCCCTAATGCTTCATGAAACAAGAATGATAAAGCATCTGCATTGCTTCTATCATGAAAAAAAAAGCCAGGAATAAAAATTCGAGTAGAAAATAAGATCTGTTCTAAAAAAATATTGAGGCATCGTATCTGAATTGTCTATAAATTTTTGTCCTACATCCAGTCATAGTATGCCAAGCACAGAGATACATGTTCATACTACATTGTAAATGTCTAAATGATATTGAAAGTATAGTCACAAGCTTTTGCAATAACAAAGAAATAACTGCAAATAAAAGATCTGACATCTCCCTTTTGGAGTAACAACATGAATAAAATCATCTACTGGCAGACTATTTCTTCCATTTTTCCATGCACAGGCCCTACAAACAAATAACGAAATGGGGACATCAGTATAGCATCGGAGATTTGATTTCAGAAATTTTGCAGCCAAACACAGTAGACAAGCTATATTCTGTTCTCATCAGTGGTCAGAGGTCAAAAATAGTCTCTGTTAGGTGCAAGAGTACATTTATAGTGCTTGTAGGTTCAGGTTCACTTGTTACTCAATTAACATGTCACTGCATGAAGTTCCTTTAAAAGGCCTAAGGGCTTATGATTGAATAAATCAAATCCCTTAAAATATGGCTTCAAAACGAGAAATGGTGTATCAAATCTTCAGTGGCGTGCTGTATTTGTTCTATTTTTAGGTGTGATCACAGATGTTTATATATGGATAACAACATTTTTCAGGTTATCAGAATCATAATGTTGAGACATAGAAAATCACAACTAAAGATTAGCACATCCTGGCACTGTATTATATTCAGGTAATAACACTATGATTTCTAGGGGTTTGAAACAAAAAAAGTTGCAGCACAATGAAAACAGTATTGTAATTACTCTAAAATATTAGATTTTACCTGCATGTCTGCTTTTTCTGAATTATCAACCCTGTGCGTGGTATCAAGAAAGCGTAGTTAGCTTTTAAATTCAGTGAGAACTGACTAGCACAAAACAGGAATGATAATATCATAATACTAAATAAGGCACACTCTTGGTTATCAACCATACCACTATAATCAAGAACTAATTGCCTGCACGACACATAATTCTTTTCCAATTCCAGCTAAATCCACTAGATGCTGCATTAAGACATAAGACTTGCTGTAATTATGCAAAAGTTGTGCCTTTGTGCAAGCCCCCAATGAATCGCAAAACAATTGTGTGTTAAACTTCTCTAAAAAGTGTACTCGTAAAGGTAAGTTATACATTATTAATAGTCTCAAGAATATCCATACAGTATTAATAGTCTCAAGAATATATACTTCTTGGGTGAACTCACCTAGTCATCTGCTGGAACAACATAGAACAAAAACAGGACCTCACCTTCCGAGCAGCTCATTTTTTCATATGGGCATGTAGAGGGTGAATGTGGTTCTCCTCTGCCTGCTCTTGCTCGCATCCAGGCCCAACACCTCCATCTCTTCTTCGTGTACCAGATCCTGCATGAGTTACACCACGACTACGTTGAGGAATAGGAGTGCTCGGAAGGAGAGATCCTTGGTGCTCACCGGAAGAGGACGAGTAGTAGAAGGCAGGCTCGTGCTGGGAGAGGTTGAGGAGAGACCCTCTGGTCGCCTGAGCTTTGCGAGTCGCCGGGAGCAGCCACATCTGGGCGACGGAGGACGAAGGGCCGCCCCTACTAGAATTTGTAAGTTCTCCTAGCGTTGTGGGTGTCTCCGTGTGCTAATCTAAACCACTAGGTGTTAATTTCGTGTGTAGAGGAAAACACTAGAAAAATGGAACAAACACACGGAGGAATACCAGTGTTCTGTGTGTTTCACGTCTCACTCGGGATACCTTCTCGCCTCCGTCAAAACACACTTCACCGTTAATACTTCCATTATCTTGTCATACGGCAGATCGGCCTGCCTTTAATTCCCCACACAATCAGGAAAACGAAAAAATTCCCCACACAATCGAAGCCTCACCCACCGACTGCTGTCTGCCATCGCTCGCGCCGCCGCTCAACTGCTCGCTCGCGGAGCTGCCGCTGCCGATTCCTGCCGGTCCTTGCCTGTAGATCTAGGTACCCCTGACCGCCTCCTTGATTCACTCATCTGTACCCTCACCTTATATTTTTTTTTCCATTTTCTACATCACCGATAAGCCTCCACTGCCGCAGGTCAACCTACCGCTGCTCTTTCATTACAGGTTGGTCCTCGACTACGGGTCCCTAGTCTTCGTGCTGTTATTTTCATTTCTGCTGTTGTGAAGTTAGTTTATTTGTTGCAGTGGATTTATTCATACTTTTGGTGAGTTTGTGGGTTCCCCAATCTAATTTAGCGGCAAAGTTACCTAGTTATGAACAGTTGTGAGGAGATTAGGTTCTTCACATGTTAATTTATTAGGGATTAGGATATTTTACCTAGTCATTTAACATGAACAGTTGAAAGTGAGTTTGTGAGTTCGCCAATGTACGGTACATATGAAACTGGAATATTAAGTTTATATGTTGTAGTTTTTTCTATAATAACCAGCTAAATGCTTACATCTATATTTCCATGATGTTATTATTTTATTGCTTTAGTTGTTTTCAAGTCAATTCGCTTAAATATCTTTGATGTGACATCGATGTGTGGGACATCTCCTGGTTGTACTTCTTTTTTTTGTCAGATTCATATATTATTCTATTCTTAATAAATATAGTTGTTCATGCACATTGTCTTTATTCATTTCTACGAAACCGATACGGTTTTATTCAGGTACATGAGACATGTCAATACATCTTCGAATGTGGGAGAGTCCAGCTCTCATTGAATCCATTTCAACAAGTGGAGGAAGATTTATGGGTATGTAATGTTTGTTTTACCAGATAAATCAACAACTCACCATATCAAGTATTATGGGTATGTAATGTTTGTTTTCTGGCATATCTGGCAGCAGGTTACAATATTAGATATTTGATCTTAGTGCTAGAAAATTTAGTAATTTATCATCCAATTGCAGTTAATTACCTCAGTGCTAAGTACTGAAGAGTCTATGATTGTATGGTGCCCCTCTTGTGCATTCTCACTGCTTTCCTTTCCTGCCACTATCTACTATCTCAGCAGTCAGTTGGCTAATATTTCTTATTGAAAATATATGCAGGTTTTCCCTGAAAACATGGGTAAGAAATCAAAACCTCGAATTACTAAGGGCAAGAAGGGGGGGCTGAACCAGGGTCACTTTCAAACTCATGAAACTTTTCTCAACCTGACATAGCTCTGTATTTACTCCCTCCGTTCTTTAATTGATGTCGCCGTTGACTTTTAAATTCAACTTTGACCATTTGTTCTATTCAAAATTTTTTGATAAATTTTGTATATTTTGATATAATTTGATTTATCATTAGAGTTATTTGAATCACAACTTAAAATTATACATATTCGAACAAATTTTTTGAATAAGACAAATGGTCAAAGTTAAATTTAAAAGTCAACGGCGACATCAATTTAATTACGGAGGGAGTAAACAATTTCAGCCATCAATGTACCTTGACAACAAGGTTGTTAGCTTCCGTTATGCCTGGCGTATGCTCGTCTTACTGGCTTCTAATGGGCATGAAACTCATCTAGCTCAGGTGAGAGATTACCATTCACTCAATGAACTTCTCATACATTCAACTGATTTCATGTTTGCTTAGTGCTCGCTGTATTTCACTTTTAGGTCCATTGGCTCTGTTTTGAGTTTCCACAAAGGAGAAGCCGAATACACACATTTATGAGGATCGATGCGGAGCACTGAAATCAGCCTCTTCACAAGGAGCACTGAAAAACTTATAATTCTTTCAGTCCACATCCACATTGGTGCTAACTCAAGTCTTGAGAATGTTGCTAATCTATACTGCAAGTACCAATTGTATGTTTTGGTTTTGAATTGTACTCCAGCAAGAAAAATCCCAGCAGTGCGAGTCTCTTTTTAGGTGAAAATGAACAGAAAAATATTAGAATATGGATGTTGGAACCCTTTTTAAAGTTTGTTATTAGGATCTGGGAGCAGGTTTGTCACTGAAATATTAGAATCTGGAGCTAGTACATTTTTTATCTAAAATGGGGGCATTTTCCCTATATACATTTCTGTTGTGTGCATCATCTGAAGCTAATTTACGTCACTCTGAGCTAGTGCAGTTCATACGTGGTAGAAATGTAAAAACACACCTACACTGTATTTCCCTAGTGCTTGAGAGTAAAACACATGGGAAAATAATCTGTTGCCGTCATCTCTATCGCCGTTAAAATATTGTCCCTTGTGCTTCAGCTTTCCCGAGTGGTGAGGTAAAGACACTGGGTATCACTTATCTCCCGGGTGTTTAGAACAGAACACATGGAAGAATCGACGAATTCCCGAGTAAATGTCTCTGGCGGCAGAAGTCCGAGTGTTCACGCTCAGAAAAAGTGTTCCCGTGTGTTGTTTAGCCTTCCTCCGAGTGTTTTGAGCACTGGGAGAAATCCACCGATCTGGTAGTGCGCCGTAGATCTGGAGGATGCCCCTAGGAAGTGAACGCAGGTGCGATAATGCGACACGGGAGGGGCGGCCAAGCTAGCGCAGAGGCGGCGCAGGAGGGGCGGGGAAACGGCGCAGGAGGGGCGGTGGGGTGAGGACGGTGAGGACGAGTAGCGTCCAAGCGGCGCAGTTTGGGAGGCGTGGCGTGGAGTGGGGAACAAATGGACTAGGTTACAGCCAATGCGCTTTTTACTGGGCGCCTGATGAATCTTGGCCGTCCATCTCCATCCAATGGTTGAGAACGAGGTTGGGGGTGCGTGCTGGCCGAATTGGTGGCCCAGCTATTAGCTGCTAGACTCCGCGGTTAACAGATTAGTGATTTTCATGCATCTCTTTTTTTTCATTTTCTATTTTTTCTCTTTTTCCTTAGAGAATTTTCTTTCAAAATGTACATAATAATGCCACAGCTACCAAAAATTGAATTAAAGCGATATGTTATGGTCACGTGCACAATTAAACTATATTACTCTATCAACCACTCGTTAGTACGATATCAGCTTACATGGATTTATATGTTGTAGTGTTTAGTGAAAGTGATTAATTTTAACTCCATGTGTTCTATTTTAGCTTATATATTAGAAGTATGAAGGGCAAACAAATCTGTGACGATTTCTCTATTCATTCTATGACAAAATTTATAAACATCACTCAAAATCCGTCATAGATTAAAGGATTTCTCGTAATGTTTTGTGACTGGATCATTTATAGTAGGTAGAGAAGCGTCGTGTGTATCCAATGAAATGATGTTCTCATCATCCTTTCTTTTTTGAATCGGAGTCGTCTTTGACTCAAGCTCATTTTTTTGTCTAATGTATGGCTTCAAATCTGTAACATTGAATGTAGGACTAACTCCGAACTCGAGATGTAACTCCAATTTATACGCATTATCACTAATCTTCTCAAGTACCTTAAAAGGACTAGCAGCTTTAGGCATCAATTTAAATTTTTTTTTACTCCAAAAATCTATCTTTTCTCAAGTGCAACCAAATCAAATCACCCGATACAAATTTAACTTCATGTCTACCTTTACTACCGACAATTTTATACTTCTCATTCATCTTTTCAATGTTAGTATAGTCGTTTCATGTATCTTGAGAATAAAATCAGCACGCACCTTAGCATCATTATGAACTCTTTCATTAAAAAACAAAGGCAAAAAATCAATCAGAGCACGAAGGTTAAAACCATATGCTACCTCAAGTAGACTTACCTTAGTGGTGGAGTGTTCCGTCCGGCTGTATGCGAACTCCACATGAGGTTCACTACCTCGATTTGTCCATCGGTTTGTGGGTGACATGTAGTTGAAAACAGCAACTTTGTTCCCACTTATTCCATAAAATACGTCAAAAGTGACTCAATAATTCTGCATCATGTTCTGAAACAATAGTAAAAGGCATACTATACAAACGAATAATTTTTCTAAAGAATAGATCAGCAATATATATAGTATCATCTGTTTTATGACATGGTGTAAAGAGTGTCATCTTAGAAAAGTGATCTACTACCATAAAAATATTATCTCCTCTCCTCTTAATCCTAGGTAATCTCAAAACGAAGTCCATATAGATATCAGCCCAAGGAATAGAAAGGACAGAAAGAGGCATGTACAAACCATGTGGGTTTAGCCATAACTTAGTTTTTTGACATGTAGTGCAGCAAGCGACGAAGTGTTCAACATCGCGTCTCATCTTTGACAAAAAAAATGTGTGGCCAAAACATCTTCCATCTTCTTCACTCCAAAGTGGCCTATCAATCCTCCTCCATGCGCCTCCTGTAACAACAAAAGATGAATGGATCCAACTGAAACGCAAAGACGGTTAGCTTTAAAAAGGAAGCCATTATTAAGCACAAATTTGATCCAAGTTTTACCATCACTATAACGCAGCAACACATCCTTAAAATCAACATTTAACACATATTGTTGCTTAATTGTTTCTAGTCCAAAAATCCGACAATCAAGTTAGGACATCATAGCATGTCATCTAGATAAAGCATCAGCAATCACCTTATCCTTCCCTTTCTTATGTTTGATGATGTAAGGAAAGGATTCAATAAATTCAATTCACTTAGTATGTCTACGGTCCAAGTTATTTTGGCTATGAATATGCTTAAGTGACTCATGATCAAAATGAATGACAAATTCTTTTAGCCAGAAATAATGTTGCCACATTTCTAAATATCGTACAAGAGCATACAATTAGATCGTTATCATACATAGAGTAATTAAGAACAGAGCCATTCAACTTTTCACTAAAATAAGCAATGGGCTTGTCTTCTTGCATCAACACACCACCAATGCGAATTCCACTAGCGTCACATTCAAGTTCGAAAGTCTTACCAAAATTTGAAAGTTGGATCAGCGGTACATGTGTAAGCTTGTCCTTCAAAGAGGCAAAGGACTCCTCTTATGTGTGGCCTCAATGGAATGCAATGCCCTTCTTTGTAAACTCAGTCATTGGAGCGATGATGGTACTGAAATCTTAGACAAAGTGGTAATAAAATCTAGCAAGTCCAAGAAAACTCCGCACTTATGAAACTGTTGTGGGCGTGCGCCAACTCTTGATCGCATTTATATTGGCTTCATCAACTTTAATTCCCTGTGGAGTAACAACATAGCCAAGAGAAGATACTCGGTCCGTGCAAAAAGTGCACTTCTCAAGGTTACCAAACAAACGTGCATCTCTCAAAGCATCAAAAATAGCACGCAAGTGAGATAAATATTCATTCATCGACTTGCTATAAATCAAGATATCATCAAAGTACAACGTCACAAATTTTCTAATGAAAGAACTAAGACCTCATTCATCAAACGCATAGAAGTCTTAGGTGCAGTTTTTCATTCATCACCCAGTTTCAATCTTATGTGGTGGTATCCACTACGCAAGATAATTTTAGAGAACACTATAGAACCACATAATTCATCAAGCACGCCGTCTAACCTAGGAATAGGATAACGATATCTAATGGTGATATTGTTAATGGCTCTACAATCAACATACATTCGCCAAGAACCATCTTTCTTTGGAACCAAAAGAACAAGAACAACACAAGAACTAAGGCTCTCACGTACATACCTGCGATACAAAAGGTCTTGGACTTGTCGCGGAATTTTCCATAGTCTCCTCGGATTGTTTTTGTAAGCGACAAGGTTTGGCGAGCTCGCTCCCGAAATCAAATCAATCTAGTGCTCAATCCCTCGAATGGGTGGCAGTGCTGAAGGTATCTTGTGTGAAAAAACATCATGATGCTCATGCAAAAGGTTAGCAACAGAAGCAGGCAAAGAAGAAGCAAGATCCTCAAGTGAAAACAATGCATCCTTGCAAATTAAAGCACAACATGAAGCATTTTCATCATAAATTTCAGCAAGATCAAATTTTATTGCAAGCATTACAGGATTTTTTGAATTTTACTGCTTACTGATTTTCAGGTAAGTTATTACAAGCCACAAATAGTCTCACATAGTCTTAAACTTAACAATCACACATAGGGTCTTATATGTCTCATACATAACATAAGCCAAAGATAGATAGATAGATAGATTTCTTCTCCTCCTTTGGCATCACATCACCAAAAAAGAGAAAAGAATGCAAAGAAAGTAAGATCAAAGAGTGGCGTCGCTGTCCTCATCATCTTCCTCTTCACCACCTTCTTCCTCTTGACCCTCTTCTTCACCTTCACTCTCACCCTCGGCAGCGGCAACATCTTCTTCTCCTTCTTCTTCACTATCTTCATCTCCACCTTCTTGCTCATGCTCTTGAGCCAAGCGTCAAGCATATGCAAGAGAATCCCATGGGTTATCAAAGATAGGAGGTGGAGGGAAGTCCGGATACTCACGGAGAGGAGAAAGATTCATGTTGAGATGAGAGGCAATCCTATCTTGTCTTGCCCCTAGAGTTGCAAACTGCTCATCGGTCTCGCGGCGATGCTCCCTTATCTTCGTAGCGTTGTGAGTACAAATGCTAAAAACTGCCTTGAGAGCCCGTGCGATGAAGGATGAGGATGAAGACTTATGTTACTTCTTTGAAGTACCGTGAGAAGGACCATAAGAAGAAGGATCATGTGTAGAATGATCACCTCGAGAGGAAGAGGGAGCTGCTGCATGAGAAGATGATCCAGCTAACTTGGCGGTGGGCCAGATGCGATAAGGATTGTGCTTCGCCTCACAATGAAGGCGACAATCAGTCACTTGGTGGATCATATACATAATATATGGAGCATAGCTGCAGCTCCGGACAGGAGTAGTGGAGGTGATGATGATATCCTAGAAGATGAAATCAAATACACTGAACCCTCCACTAGTGGCCTTAATGTCTTGCATCCAATATAGCAAATTCCTAGCCATTTGCATCACACTTGAGGCATCTCCAGAACGAGGTCACAAGGTGACACGGAATTGAGAGTTGAGATACTTGAAGTAAGGAGTCATCCCATGCACCTTGCCAAGACTGACGGGTCCATATCTCTAATCATAGAGAAAGGCTATCTCTCCATCTTGAAGAACCCACTTTGAATGGATCTTATGTCTCCCCAAGTCACTCGCATCAAACCCAAGAATACCAGCAAACTGAGAGCAAGTGACTTGGTACTTGTTGCCCTCTAGTGCCCAATGGAGAATAGGTTCTTCTCCATCTCTATCAATCCAAAGCGTCGAGTAGAACTGGGCTATGATTTCATCACTCCAATCTTGTTTGAGCCCCATGATAGCCTTGCAACCCTTCCGTTCACAAGCATCAACAATCTGATCAAAGGTAGCGTCCAGGGCTGCATTCATGTAGCTCCAATCGATCCACGTCATTGAAGTAGTTCTGACCCTCTTGTCCATAATCGATGATTCGTACCAATCCATCTGGAAAAGATTGTAGAATCTGTAATCAGCACAACCCGACTGCCGCTCAAATGCATAAGGTTTCGAATACCGTTTGGCAATGAAATTATGTGAGCCCTTGGTGTAGTTGATGGGCCTCTTGTGAGTCTCAAAAGGTTGGTAGTTTCCATACTTGGGTTCTGTCACGGTGTAGTGAATTCTGCCACTCAATGGACGGGGAGCAAATTGATCCTGAAATGCACTTCCTTGCCCAGTTGCAACTCCCTTGCCCTTGCCACGACCTCCACCGGTGCTCCTTCTAGATGGCATTGTAGTACTGGGAGCAACCTCTTGAATGACAGGATCTTGCGCCCTTGATGCGGGTTGCTTCTTAGAAACCCCAACCTTGCGCTTGCGCTTGGGGCGCTCCTCTTCTTGCTCACTCTCGATCTCCGGATCATCTTGCGGTTGAGCTCTCCTTTCATGGCCCATCTGTCAACAAGATTGCAAAAGGAACCACTAAGAACAATGACAAGATAGGACCAAAGGAGATGAAATGATTGTGCAAGAGCACTGATGCACCAGAGTCTTCAGTAACACGCCGGACAGTCCGATCATCGGAGTATCTGATAAAGTGCCGGACACTCCGGCATGTTGTCGGACACTCTGGTCCCTCGTGCTCTTGGCAAGAATCCAAGGGATCTCTCAAACCATCCGGGGCATTGCATTCAAACTTTCGGTGTCACAAGGAAACATCAAAAGGAGATGATTCACTGAAGGAAAGCCCCTAGAATGGCCTACGGAGAGAGATCGGAAAAATGAGGTTTTTGAAAGATATCCTCATTTTAGCTTCGATCTGAAGGGGAAATCGCCGGGAACGCAAGAGGAAGCCTCAAGGAGTCTTGGAAGCGAATCCCTTGCAAAGACTTGGTCCGATCCGAAGGATTTGTGTGAAAATGGTGATTTGGGAGAGAGAGGGGCGTCGGGGTGGCTGTGTCGAAAGAGGATGTGAAAGTTGAATGTGGGACCCATTGAGGTTTAAATACCTCTAGCCCATTGGACACTCTAGCAAAGTGCTGGAGTATCCGGCACAGTGCCAGTCTCCAGTAGGGTACCCTCTTGGGTTTGGCCACCATAACCACCGGACAGTCCGACAAAGTGCCGGATAGCCCGGTAAAGCTTCTCTGGACAGGAGAAGAAAGATGAAGAAAACTTCGGAATTTTGCAAAGATATGCTTATATATTAGATGGACATATAAGTACTTTGTCATATAGTGATCAGTGGCAATCAACAATCAAAGCAATGATCACTTTACAACAAAGTTGGTCCTAAGACCAAGAACGAGAAGATATTTTGAAGATCACTCAACATTTTCATAAGTTCTTTTGTTTCACAAGCAAATATAAACCAATAATCAGATGTGTATTGCTTCAAGCCATATTTCGAGAATGTATGATATTAAGCTCACTCCTAAGCTCACAAAAGCGCTTCTCATCTAGAGGCGTGGTGAAAATATCGGCCAATTGCTCTTTGGTGGGTACATGAAATATCTCTATATCCCGCTTTAGTGAATGGTCTCAAAAATTGGTGCCGGATGTCTATGCGCTTTGTGCAGTTATGATCACAAGAATTATTAGCAATTTTGATGGCACTTTCATTGTCACATAGGAGAGAGACTTTGTTCTCAAAGTAACCAAAGTCCTTAAGGGTTTGCCTCATCCATAGCAATTAGGCGCAACAGCTACCCGCTACTATGTACTCGGCTTGGGCGGTGGATAGAGCAATAGAATTTTGTTTCTTGGACGACCATAATACTAGAGATCTTCACAAAAATTGGCAAGACCCCGATGTGCTCTTCCTATCCACTTTGCATCCGGCAAAAGCTCAAGGTTTGGTGTGTGAACTAAATATCGTAAGATTCTCTAAACGACCCTCAAATGGCACTCTTTTGGAGCAGCTTGAAATCTTGCACACATACACACACTAAGCATGATATCGGGTCTAGATGCACAAAGGTAAAACAAGATCCAATCATGGAGCGATATACCTTTTGATCCATTGAAGTTAAGATCAAAATGGCCATTTGTCCCCATGGGTGGTCTTGATAGGTTTAGCGTTCGCCATCTTGAACTTCTTGAGTATGTCATGGGTGTACTTGGTTTGACACATGAATGTCTTTTTCTTAAGTTGTTTCACTTGAAAACCGAGGAATAATGTCAACTCCCCCATCATGGACATCGTAAACCTTTCCGTCATGATCTTGCTAAACTCATCACAAAAAGTTTTGTTAGTACAACCAAATATTATGTCATCAACATATAGTTGGCACACAAATAAATCATTGTCAACCCTTTTTGTGAAGAGGGTGGAATCAGCTTTTCAATTATAAAACCACTTTCAATAAGAAAATCCCTAAGGCTTTCATACCATGCTATAGGAGCTTGCATAAGCCCATAGATCGCCTTATGGACTTTATAAACGTGGTTAGGATACTCTTCACCTTCAAAACCCGGTGATTGCTCCATGTACATCTCTTCTTTCATTGGCCCGTTGAGGAATGCACTTTTGACATCCATTTGATATAGCTTGAAATCATGGTGAGTAGTATAGGCAAGTAATATACGAATTGAATCAATCCTAACTACGGGAGCAAAGATTTCATCAAAATCCAAACCTTTAACTTGTGAATAACCTTTTGCCACAAGCCTTGTCTTGTTTCTTGTCACAACCCCATGCTCATCTTGTTTGTTGCGGAACACCCATTTAATGTCCACAACATTTTGACTTGGTCGCTCCACCAAAGACCAGACTTCATTTCGCTTGAAGTTGTTCAATTCTTTTTCCATGCCATCACCCAATCCGAATCACGAAGTGCGTCTTCTACCTTGAATGGTTCCAAAGATAAAATAAAAGAGTAATGCTCACAAAAGGTAGCGACTCATGATCTAGTAGTTACCCCCTTTTCAATATCACTAAGAATGTTTTCAAGGGGGTGATCTTTTTGAACGCTTTGATGGAGTCTTGGGTGTGGTATTTGGGGTCTTGGTTCATCTTGCTCTTCTTCATCATCTCCCCCTTGATCATTGCCCTCTTCATCTTCTTGAGCTTCATCTTGTATTGGAGGTGATGCTACATTGGAGGATAGATTATCTTGGACATATTTTGGATCATGTGGTCGCACATCACTTATTGTCATCCTTCTCAATGCATCACATAAAGCTTCTTCATCATCTAAAATATCAAGATCAACTTGCTCTACTTGAGAGCCTTTAGTCTCATCAAACACCGCATCACACGTGACTTCAACTAAACCAGAGTTTTTGTTAAAAACACAATAGGCACGAGAGTTTGAGTCATAACCAAGCAAGAAACCTTCATTCACTTTTGGAGCAAACTTGGATGATTTGTGTTTTTTGTTGAGAATATAACACTTGCTTCCAAAAATACGAAAGTAAGAGACGTTTGGTTTGTTACTGGTGAGAAGCTCGTAGGTAGTCTTCTTCAAGATGCGATGAAGATAGAACCGGTTGCTTGCATGACACGCCGTGTTTACTGCTTCGGCCCAAAAGTGATCAGAGGTCTTGTATTCATCAAACATGGTTCTTGTCATCTCTATGAGTGTGCGGTTCTTTGTTTCGGCAACTCTATTTTGTTTAGTGGAGTAAGGTGCCGAAAACTCATGCTTGATGCCTTCTTCATCAAGATACTCCTCCATTTGAGTGTTCTTGAATTCGCTTTCATTGTCACTTCTTATCTTTTTGATTTTCAAGCCGAATTCATTTTGAGCTTTTCTCAAGAACTTGAGTCCTCCTTGAGTTTCGCTCTTGTCATACAAAAAGAACACCCAAGTAAAACGAAAATAATCATCAACAATTACAAGATCATACTTGTTACCGCCAATGCTTATGTAAACAATTGGACCAAAGAGATCCATGTGAAGCAACTCCAATGGCCTTATTGTTGTCATGATATTCCTGGCAGGATACGGTGCTCCAACTTGTTTTCCGGCTTCACATGCTCCACAAAGCTTATTTTTCTCAAACACAACATTGGTTAGTCGTATGATGTGACCACCTTTTAGGAGCTTATTAAAATTCCTCATTCCAAGATGGGCTAGCCTCCGATGTCATAACCAACCTATGTTGGACTTTGCAATTTAACATGTGTCAAGTCGAGCCTTATCCATTAAAAAGTCAACGAGATAGAGTTTTTCTTTAACACACCTTTAAAGGCAATTGAGTCATCCCTCCTTATAAAGACTGTCGCACTCTCATTAATGAACAAACAATTATATCCCATCTCACAAAGTTGTGAAACGGACAACAAATTGTAGTGCAAGGAATCAACAAGCAATACACTAGAAATTGAATGCGTGGTTGTGATACCAATTTTACCATAACCACGCACTCTTCTTTGACCGTTGTCACCAAAGGTGATGCTTTCCATTGAATTCTCATTTTCTTGATAGGAGGTAAACATCTTTTTCTCTCTGGTCATATGATTGGTGCATTCACTATCTAGCACCCAACTTGTTTCACCGGAGTAGTACACCTACAAAACCAGTTAAGCCTTAGTCTTAGGTACTTTAATTTGTTTGAGTCCTTTCACATTAGAAACAAGAGAATTGAGCACCCACACACAAGCTTTTGAGTTTTTGTTACGTGACCCAACATACTTAACAATAACTCTACCATGCTTATTTTTCATGAGTACATATGATGCATCAAAGGTTTGAAATAGCATGGATATGTTATGAGAAGCATTAGCATGATAATCATGAGACTTGAAAAGATCATTAGTGACTTTGCTCTTGACTTGCTTCTTTTGATAGCTTCCCTTTTTTGTGAATTTTGAAAATTCTTGACCATTCTTCAATTCTTTTGCATTTTATTTTCCACCATGAACATAACCAATACCATCCTTCACACAAGGGCACTTTGTGTTCAAATATGCACTTCTTGCATATTCAACCTTCTACTGTCAAGTTGTTGCTTCCTTTGTTGAACTTGTCCTTTCAAAGTTTTCACTTGATCTTTCAAGTCATGAATCAATTTAACATTAGTACACAAGCTTGAAGATCAATATTCTTACATCTAGCACAATGTTTACTGGTGGAAGCTTTAGTTAAGTTAGACGCATCTTTAGGTTTGGAGTTAGACTGAAGAGTATCAAATTGCACTTCAAAGTGTTTATGAGCCTTTTTCAAGGCATTATAGTCTCCTTAAAGAGCACCAATTGAACTTTCGAGAGTCATACAATTCTCCTTGAATGAAGTAAGTTTGTTGGTCTAACTCTTTATTTTTCTTCCTTTATAGAGCTAAGAGATTCTCAAGCTCAAGGTTTCTTTCCTTTTTAAGGATGAGCAAGTCCTCTTGATTCTCAAGAATCTCATCTCTCTCAACTATTTGATCTCTGAGCATCTTAATTTTATTTATAGCACTTTTACTTAAGCCTTTGAGCAAAGCCTCATCTTGACTATCATTTTCAATTTCCTCATCACTATAACATATTTATGAGGGAGGCTGAATTTGGTTTTTACCTTTCGCTTGCCCTCCTTTGTCATTAAGCATGTATGAGTAGTGCTCTTGTTCTTGTTGAGGTTGGTGAAAAGAGATTTGCTTGATGAAGATTCCTTAATGGCAAATGTAGCTATTCCTTCAATATTTAAATCGGAACTCTCTTCATTTGAGTCCCACTCCATTCCTATATGGGCTTCACCGGTGTACTTCCTCTTGAGAAATTTCTTATCTTTGTTGAAGTACTTCTCCTTTTTTTCTTGCCATCATCTTCTTCTTTCTTCTCATGTGGGCAATTTGCAATAAAGTGCCCATACTTTCACAATTGTAGCAAACTCTTTTGCCTCTTGACTTTGGTTTGTCTTTCAT
This sequence comes from Zoysia matrella, assembly GCA_001602295.1. Classification (NCBI taxonomy): domain Eukaryota; kingdom Viridiplantae; phylum Streptophyta; class Magnoliopsida; order Poales; family Poaceae; genus Zoysia; species Zoysia matrella. The sequence goes on from BCLG01000170.1 coordinate 213,430, forward strand.
CTTGTCACTACGGTAGTTCCGCTCCTTCCTTATGAACTTCTTTAACCTCTTGACAAAGAGGGTCATGTCTTCATCATCAAGGTCGAAGCTTTCATCTTCATCACTTGAGCTTTCTTCAACTACCTTCCTGCCTTTGCTCTTTTTGCTTACCTTGAGTACTATGTCTTGATTTTTTGAGCTTGTAGTATCCTTTTGACAAGTTCTTCACATATTGAGCTTCTTTCTCCATCATCTCATGGTTGATAATCTTGCGAAGCACTTCATCGGAAGATATCTTCTTGTAGTAAGGACTCTCACGAATTAGTGTGCACAAGGTTGTCTTTCTAACTGTGTAAGCCCTAATCAGCTTCTATAGGCTCTAATCTTGTTGACGAGAATCTTGCGCCAGTTGTACATCTCTTGAGGGGTTTTATTGCCTTCCATCACGAATCTTTCCAATTCTCCCTCAATCATCTCAATCTTAGCAATCCTTATGGTCTTGTTGCCTTCATGAGCAACTCGAAGTGTATTCCAAATGTCATTTGCCGAGTTCAACCCATCAACTTTGTTGAACTCCTCTTAGTTTAGCGATGAGAGAAGAACCGTCACCGCTTGAGCATCTCGGTGAAGATCTTGTTCTTGTTTCGAAGTGATTTCTTCATCATCATCGCTATCCGAAAAATCAACACCTGTACAGATAATATCCCATATGCTCACATGGAGCAAAAATAGATGATACTTCACGTTGAGCCTCCACTTGGTATAGTTCACCCCCATCAAATTGAGATGGTTTACCAATGGGTAACGACAAGAAGTTGGTGTTAGAGTTATGACGAGAATAATTGAAAGAAGTTTTAGAATAGTCCTTTTTAACTACCTTCTTCTTTTTCTTCTTCTCTTCTTTGGCCTTCCTCTTGAGGAATGAGAAGGATTCTTCTTCATTCTCACTCGAAGAGGATTGCTCAACTTCTTCGCTTGATTCTTCACTCACTTGACTAACTTTCCTTAGATCATTCATCATCTCTCCAAGCGGTTAAGCTCGATTCAGAGAGTTTGGCTCCGATACCAATTAAAAGTTACCTAGAGAGGGGTGAATAGGCAACCTAAAATAATTCTTATAAATTCAAACACAATGAACAGTTAGACCACCGGACCGTCCGGTATTGTGCCGAATACTCCGGTCATCGGATTGTTTGGTACCTTACCAGACACTCTGGTCAGAAAGGAAACTTCACAAAATTTAAATCTAAGCAAGTTCTAGCAAATTCTACTTGAATCAAAAGACTACAATATGATATAGCAAGTAGATATGAGTAAAAGAACAAGTTAGAAATTAGTTAGCAATTAGATCGAAGCAATTGAACTCGCAAGAGAGAAATAAGAACAAGGAGACACAAGATTTTTTACCAAAGTTCAAGTCCACGAGGAACTCTACGTCTCCGTTGAGAGTTCACAAAGAACCGGATCTCACTCGATCCTTTCTCTCATCAACCAACCACAAAGGTGAACTTGAGTTCTTCACTAGCAAGTCCCTTTCGGGAAGGTGAACAAACTTTTCGGGGCGTCACCACACAAGTTGAGAGCTCTCAGACACTAGCTGTCTACGAGCAAAAGCTCAAAGAGTAACAAACACAAATCAAAGGTCGACGGTGCCTCAAATGCTCAATGGGAGTGGATGAAGCTCTCTCATAATCTCTAGCTCATATCTTGCAAGCTTAGGATTCGAAAGGGAGTGAGAGAGTGTTTTTGAAGCTCTAAAGTGTTTTGCACAAGTGTGAGTCACCATCCCACTCAAGTGGGGCTGAGGAGGTATAAATACCCGAACTCCAAAAAGTAGTCGTTGGACTGGAAATAGACTGACCGGACACTCCGGTCAACTGGAGTCTCCGACAACATACTCGACACTCCGGCAAGCCCTATCGGATTTACAAAGCATGAGCCACCAGAGTCTCCGGCACTGTGCTGGACACTCTGGCAAGCCTTCCCTATTGCAGGCTGCTAGGCCACCGGAGTCTCCGACACTTTGCCGGACACTCCGGTGAGCCCACTCGGGTTTGGGCTATATGCCTTACCGGAGACTCCGCCAATAGGGAGCCACCCGATTTCGTAGACACCAAGCCTTATAACCCCGATCCGACCCTATATAAAGGGGGCATCGAGGGCCTTAGACAACAAGATAGACACACACACACACACCATATACGCATGCTAGGGTTCTTGCTCGAGCTAGAGTCCTTCTGCTATTTAACCCTGTTACGAGCTTATACGATCCACTCTCTCGCTACACGTAGGGTATTACACCTCCATGGTGCCATGAACTAGGTTAAATCTTGAGTCTTCCGTAGACTAGGCCACCTCGATACGAAGAGCACACCAAATCCCTCTCTAAATATGTAAATTTTACTGTGCCAGTGGTCAGAACAACGACAAAGTTAAATGCATGAAAAGACTAAACAAAACATTGAAAAGATGAATGAAAAGTATAAAATTACCGGTAGTAAAGCTAGACATGAAGTTAAATTTGTACTAGGTGACATGGTTTGATTGCACTTAAGAAAAGATTGATTTCTGAAGCTAAGAAAATCTAAATTGATGCCTAGAGCTGCTGGTCCTTTTAAGGTACATGAGAAGATTAATGATAATGCACATAAACTGGATTTAACTCCCGAGTTCGGGTTTAGTCCAGCATTCTACATTGCATATTTGAAGCCATACATTGGAGAAGAAGATAGGCTTGAGTCGATGACGACTCCGATTCAAGAGGGAGAGGATGAGGAGGACATCCCTTCATTGGATACATACAATGCTTCTCCACCTACTATAGATGGTCCAATCACAAGATCTCACACATGATAATTGAATTTAAAGGTGAGCTCCTTCCTAAACACATGTCTTTCTTTATTTGAGAATATATTACTACCTAATTACTTTATCATGATTAGAAACATTGGTGAGGGTCGAGGGAAGCATAAAGAAGGACTTGAAGATACTCCAGAGGAGATTCAATCTAACTCAGAGTCGAGTTGCCCTTGGTTTCAGGTGCAATCCACACTAAAATGGACGCTCAAGTCACATACAGGATCAGTTTTGGACATTCTATATATTGATTCAAAGCTAAGAAGATAGTCTTTCCAACGGCACCAGTCTCATCTACAAATTTGACCAGAGCCAACAGGAATTATTAAAACAATATAACGTCCAGAAACCACCATAGTGCTGCGACACTATCTTTTGGCCCTAGGGCCGTGTATCTTTCTTTGGCCCATTAGTATTAGGGTTTGCCTGTAAGGACATCCTAAACTTTATGCAAACAATAGCCGCCATCATTAACCTTAGGTTTTCAATTAGTTTAATCTGTTATCAAATAGTTTCATCGTTTGACGGTTTGTTGGATTTCAACTTCGTGAATTTTATTCAGATTTTGCGAATTAGGTGCGTTCTTCCATGTTCTTCCTTGTGTTTTTGAATTCGTAGGCTGGGATCAGCCTTCTTGGTGAGGTTAATCGTGTGTGCACGGTTGATAACAAGAGGAGAAGTGGTGCTGCGATTGCGAGGATCGAATCGTATTGATTTGAGGCTGGATCGATTGTGTGTTGCATCTCCATCAAATCGAGAGTTACCACGACTTAAAGAAGATCAGGAACCAACCCCAAAGGCTCAAAATTTAATCAAATTGAAACAAATGTGAAAGTGCATTTAGAATCCCTTGTGGATTTTGGGATAAATTATGACAAACAATAGAAGCATTTGACGGCATTTTGTGAGTATGTGTGCGGAACATAAGCAAATAGAACTTTATCGACCCCCAAAAAAGGAAAAGAGCAATGTTGGTTCTTTGGCTTCGAAGTTTCTAGTTTTTATATTTTTTGAGTCATAGGACCACTATACTATCAAGGGGGTTCAACATTTTCTGCTTTGATATTGGTTAAGTGCTTTAACTTTCACCGCTCTTTCTAAATCTTAATCTCCTGTCTCCTATTGCTGGCTCCGAACTTGTCCGCCCAGCAGCCAAACTCCAGAGAGGGAGCACGTAGCTCACCCTGAACTTATCCAGGTGTCCGGACTTGTCTAGTATCAGACATGTCTGGGCCAGGCTGTGGACTCTAGAGAGCTGCTCCATCGGTAGAGCCGGACTAGTCCGCTCCTTCGGACTAGTCTAAGAACGGACTTGTCCGTCATGGTAAGTGGACTTTAGAGAAGGGGCACCCCATCATTCTCGGACTTGTCCGGGCCTCTGGACTTGTCCACTTGGCCGGACTAGTCCATTAGCGGACTTGTCCGTGCCCTCTACGGACTCCAAAGAGATGACTATATTACCGTTGAACCCGATACTTAGACTTGTTCGAACTCCGAACTAGTCCGCTCTTGATTTTTTTTTGGAAGGTCATCCTTGATTGATTTATATAATCCTCTTCCTCCCAACGTCTTAGGGTTACCAAAAGCCAGCGCCTCATTTCGAATCACGCCCTAAGATTCTCTGAGATCCACCTCTCTTCTTCCCCTCATTTTTCATTAAATCCTCTAGGGTTTGATTGAAGGAAGAGGAGATCGTGAGTGTTTCTGTCTCTCGTTTCACTTTGAGCACTTGATCTTTTTCATTGCAGGTTTTGCTAGATCTATTACTCTTAGAGATTCATCTCCTAGACGGTTAGGTGTTGCCCAAAATCTATCAAGGCCGCTGTGGAGAGATCCGAGAGGTTTGTATCACCTCTCATTGATCTTGTAAAACCAAGTTGATCTTTATGGTCGCTTGGAGAGGTTTAGGGTTGAGTGAAACCTAGTCTATTGTGGACTCTTCAACGGAGACATAGGCTTCTGTGTGGATCTAAACTTCAGTCAAAACTTGCTATATCTCTTGTCTCCTTTTGTCTTGTGTTTGATCTATTTCCGCTGCGTTAGCGGACTTATCCGTGCAAGACCAGACTTGTCCATTACTAGACAAGTCTGCCTAACTAGACAAGTCCACCTAACTGGACTAGTCCGTTACTGATCAAGTCCGCCTAACCGGACTGGTTCGTGTTTTGTTTTTACTGATCAAATTATTTTTGAGACGTGAATTTTTAGGTCGTTGGCGATTCACCCCCTTTAGAAAACTTTAATTGGTATCAGAGTAAGGACTCTCTATTCAAGAGCTTAACAGCTTGGAGAGTTAAAAATGTCTATCGAGAAGATCGGTGATTCATATTTCAATAAGGAAACCCACACCAACGTGCAATTTCGACAACAACGAGCTGAAGAATGAGCTGAAGACTGGACAAGGCTCGAGAAAGATTCCTATCTTCGATGGAACCTTTTACGAGCACTGAAAGTTTCGGATGCTCACGTACCTTGACTCGATGGGGCCACAAATCTTGAAGATTGTGGAGAAGGGCTTCACATTTGAAGACAAAGAAAATCCTACTCAGACCTCCATCATCTGATCCTCACTAGCATCAGGTAACTAATACCATTTGCAATAGGATCATCCGCATCAAAATCTCCATCAGCAAACTCATCATCATCCCCCCTTCATCATCCTCGTGGTCATGACCACCTTGGTCACCATGTCCTCCTCTAGAAGGCCCCCGTCCTTCCCCAATGGACTTGCCTAGATAACTCTCTCCAACGAAGCGAATTTCATGCCCCATGCCATAGTAAAACACCTCCACACTACCCTTGAGTTGGAGCGGGTCCTGACACTAGACCTTCACGCGTACCGGTCCCTCCCGAAGAAGAGAACATCCACCAGAAGTGGCTCAGCTGCCATAGCTGCCACCTTCTTCACCACTTCTTCTGATCTAGCAATAGCAGGAATTCCATAAATCTTCATCCATGTTGTCTGTAGCATGGAGGTAGCCTATGAATCACAGAACGCCTTTGACACTTTTATCTTTAGGCAATGTTTGGTAGTCAAGAGCTCCGAAAGCTTCGATAAAGTGTCTAACGACTGAGGAGTAGGAAAGGTCACAATATATTCTGTTGGTGATGGGGCCCTCACCTTCCACTTCCAAGCCCCATCACTCAGTTGTTTTAGTTCCTCCTCTATCTTCTGTTTGAAAGCATCTCCAAGCAACATAGAAACTCGACCCAGAGGCTCTAATGAGGACATTACTAGCATCCACTCTTCTCCACTTTCTAATGAAACTACAGCTGATATAGTGGGCCCAATTACAAGGAGTAGAGCCAAACAATTGGAGAAGGAAATCCATTCTCAGGTGAACGCTAACCTTGTGGTTAATAATCAGATTAATTTAAATGAACCTGTTCTGTTGAGTATTTGTTTTAATGTTCTTAGAAATGATGGTGTGCATGAACGGACATGGGATGATGATAGATTATGTCCACCAAATATCAGCAAGGAACCTAGACGTGCAAGAGAGAAGAACGTTCAGCTACCATGAATAACAACCGTTGGAGAGCAAGCAAATAATTCGGAAGTGAGGAATGCATGCGGCCAGCGACCAGGATGCTATTCACACACGTTTCCACTTGCATGCAGAAGAATGCCAACCATCCATGCGTCCCACTCGCTCTGGCTACTAATAAAAGTAGTGTTACAACTTCCCACTACATGTTCTCATTTATTTCTTCCAAAACTGAAACTCCACTAGTATTATATAGCCGTGTGATGGGTGACTTCAGGGGACACTTCGAATTTGCAATTCAGAAATACAACTCTTGAGTTCTTGATCCATCGTGAGTCTTGAGAGGCTTGCAAAACTTGTTCTTTCGATTCCTGAGAGAATTGTAGAACGCCGAACTGCGGTTCATCTAGTTCGTGCCTTCACGTCTATACGGCGTGATTGCGTGTGCTGTTTCGTCGGTACGTGAGAGGGTGATTGTCTTGGTAGTTTGTCACGCAGCAGACTCGTGGTGCATTGCCTCTTCACCAGATCACGCAATGACAAGCTATCAAGATCGCTGATCCTTCGAGAAGATCGGGCCACAACAACTTGCCACACGTGCTGCATAGGCGTGTGCACATCAGGCTCCTTGCCCGCTGCATCAGCTTCAGGGATTTTGATGGCATAGAAACCTTGCTTAATGCCAAAGCCAAATGAGCGAATATTGCGGCCTTTAACCTCATCACACTCGAAAGCCATATGTCCAGATTGCTTGCACATATAGCATACAGGTTCCTTGGTACACTCCATCTGGTGGTGACCGTAATCCCGACAACAGAAACAGCGAGGTTCCGATGAAATAGAAGTGATAGAATCAATACCGGGAACGAGAAATGCCAAAAATCACTGAAGAAGCACCTCAAACAACGTCGGATCACCTCAAAAACTAAAACCCTACTAAGGGTTTTGGTGGAGTTTCGAACACTTGGTGACAGGGCTGCGTGAGCAAGAAATTTGGGCAAAAGAGTACCAGGCGGCGCGCACAGAAGCAGCAAGAAGCGGCGCAAGACAGCGAGGCACGGTGGCGGCGGAGAGACCTTAGATGGCAGCGCTAGGGCTAGCGAGCGAGCAAGATGGCGCGCGTCAGGTAGTGGAGCGGCACGAGCAGGTGGCGGCGAGTGCGGAGTAGCGGCCGGTGAGAGCATGGCGCAGAGGAACGCGGCGCCGCGGAAGACGGCAATGGTGTGCAGCGGCAACAGTGACGGTTGGCTTTGGTTCACATGAGACAAGAATGACGGTGAAGAACACGCGCGATTTTAGATAAAGATCAATCAACGGCCAGGATTAAATGAAGTTCGAATGGAAGGCTGAGATTTGCCGACTTATATGATCACCGGACTGTCCGGTCCTTAGTGATTGTTCGGTGACTTAAAAAGTCCAGACAGTCAGGTGTCTGGAGAATTCTGATTTTCAAAGAAGCAACCGCTTCATCTTTCAATAACCGGACTATCCGGTGAGCTCGCCGAAATGTCCGGTGACTATCCAATTCTGCAGTTCACTCGGTTCAAAGATACAATCACCGGACTGTCCGGTGACCTCAAGGAATTGCAGAACCAAGAAAATCTTTGTAGACTTTAAGTGTCCTCACCAAAGAAACAAATAAACATCACACTTCTCTAGAAAGGGAACTCTCAAACACTCCTTTGCAAATAGATAACTCCGGAAGAGTTTAGCATTTTCGCAAATCGCAATTAAGATCGATTAATAAAAACTAGAGCAAGAAGAAGGCTCCAAAAAGAGAATGTATAAACCCTTGTTCACGATTCACGTAAATTGATTTTAGAGACCGTTCAGCAAGGGTTCAGTGGGCATCAAGCTCACAATTGCTTTGGTTACTCTTTTTGGAGTATGTGAATCCATATGAACAATGTAGTCACTTTCTCCATAGAATAACACGCCTCCTCTGTGGTTCCTATATATAATACATGCAAACAAGCTAGCTAATACAAAAAATTTAAAGGATGCTATATAGATGCAAGCAAATTAAAGACATTGTATAAAGAAACTTATTCGGTGCCAAGTTTGACCTATCTCAAGCTTGTTCACTATATGTCCACCGCTTTGCTTTGAGATAGCCAAACCACTTTCCCAAGCTCTTCCTCTATGCATATAGATATCTCAAGGTTGTTAGGCACCGATCTAATTTTTTGTCCTTTTCTTTTATCATTTTACATATTATGCATGGTAGTGCAAATATCTAGTCTATGAAAGAGTCCTAACTACCATGTAAGACAAGAAAAGAAACCTACTCTACTATGTACAAGAATAAACCTCCTTAAGAGTAAATTGGCATTGTGGCTCAATCAACACGTGGTGGACTTCAAGAATTGTCAATTCGCTTCACGGTCCACCACGTCGGTCCCTTCATTTTTTCTTGGTAACCCAAGAGAGTTTAGACTTTCTCTCTCGGTCCACGATCACCTCGGGGACCCAAATCTTTTTGATTGTCATCTTGTCATTTGGCGGTCCGAGCGACTTGGCTTTCACCTTTTCATCTTTGTCTCTGAAAAGCTTGTAGTGCACATCTTCATAGAAAAGGTTAGCATTAGGCATAATCTTAGTCACGCTCACCTTGGAACAATCTTTAGAGCGGTGACCATCAAGACTACACTTCTCACAATAGTAGTCATCTGCCATAAGCGGTACTATCCATTTGGAGATCTCATCTTCGTTGCCAATGATGTTGATAGAGGAAGGATATGCTTTCAAACAATTGTGATTGTGGTTATTGATGAGGTTCTTGCTTAGGATTTCCTTTTGAATCTGCCTTCCTCTAATAAGCCGCTCAAAAGCATCCATCATGGTCTCTCTCCCCACCTTGCTTAGGATCTCATTGGAGGATCTTGTCATAACAATACCCGCGAGCTCTTCTTCACTTGAAGAGAAAGAGTTCGAATCATCATCGGTGAGCCACTCACCAACAATGCAAGCTTTGTGAGGGGATTTCTTATTCTCCGTGCTCTTGCACTTCTCCTTGACAAAGAACTTCTTCTTTAACTTCTTCTTGGGCTTGCGTTCTTCGTCTTCACTCTCGCTAGATGCTTCCGTTTTGCTCTCCATCTTGAGCTTGGGACACTCCTTTGCAAAATGGCATTTTTTCTATAATTGAAGCACCTAGAGTTCCTCTTAGAAAATGAGAGTCTTCCCTTGCAAAATAGCTTCTTAATCAAAAGCGGAAGATCCTCATTGTCACTCTCATCATCCTCATCTTTCTCCACCTTCTTCTTTTTTTTCTTGCCATTGAGAGATTCTTCAACTTGAAAGGCAAGATTCTTGAGCAATTGAGTGTCGGTATAGATGCCCAATATATATCCCTCATAGGCCGTGAGCTTGCCAACCATGACGTTCACAGAAAGAGTAGCCAAGTTGGCTTGAGAGAGACACGTGACAATAGAGTTGTAGCTTAGCGGCAACATCCTCAAGAGTTTCCTCGTGGTCTCAATATCATCAGTTTTGTTTTTAGGCCCAAGGCATTGATCTCTTCCACCACTACATGCAAGCGATAATAAACATCATTACCTTTGCATGAGGTAGCACGGTGATGAAATCATATTTGTTTTTAAGAACATAGTAACGCTCTTCATTGGCCTCGCATGAATATTTTACAATTGTAACCAAATATCATGCGCGGTAGATGATGCATTGACCCTAGAAAAGGTATTTTTTGAAATGCATCCAGACATGGCATTCTTGTCCTTTGCATTGAATTTAATAAAAATAAGATCAAGTCTCTTATTCTCATTCATAGCATTCTCGGTCACATGTCACGCTTTTCTATCGATTGATTCAAGGTAGGCTTGCATGCGAGCCTTTAAGAGTAATCGTCCCCATCAAATACGGGTGGAGTCTTCATCTCATTCGATATTTTTACTCAAGGTGGTGAAGCCCGAAAATGAGCACTTGGCTCTACCACTTGTAAGGATCTAAGACACGAAGAAAAGGGTTGAATCGGTGGACTTATATGAATAATTTTTCTACAAACTAAAACTATGAGACTCGATCGCAACGGAAGCAAACCTATGCAATTCTAGTAGGCCGAGATCCCTAAAAATGCTAGTGAAAGATAAGAACAATAAGAAAGTACTAGTATGATAGCCACCAAGAGGAATCAAAGAACAACCTATCACTCTACTCAAAAGGTAAGTAAATGCGATAATTAAAGAGAGAGAGTGCTTAGTAATTTTTTTTCTGAGGTCTCGAAAGGTAGGTGTCTTCCTCTAATCCTCGTTGAACCACTTCTATCAGAGTCTTAGTTCCTCTTATCGTTCTCGGAACGATGCTCACAAGGGTATGCTTCACTCTCGGAGTGAAGTCACGGGCGGTCCGGCTGTCGCACACAATACGCAAGCACTAGAGTAAGCCTCCAAGGCTCGAGCGATCCCTCTTAGTGTCCCTTTCGAGCGGGGACCCGGAACCGCGTACAAACTTGACGACGTCCGTCACAATCTCCTCGAAAGCTCCATCACCGACTTCTAGCCAGTCTAGACTGCCTAAATCAAGAGTAATATGAAAAGATAACTCCCCTCAAGCCCCACAAGCTTTATAAGTTTATGAATGCTCCTTATCACTCTTCAACTAGCACTAAAGATCTCTAATCTTGTTATGTGCTCTCTTGGTGGTGTCTCTTGTCTCTTACAAGTTTTCTCCAGCAGTTCAGACCTCAAACACATAGCAAAACGTTCCTCTCCACAGTTTAAATAGGTTCCTAGCCGAGAAACAACCGTTGGAACGTGATGGCATAAGGCTGACTGCTTTATGCAATCATCGAACTGTCCAGTGACCCTTTCCTCCTTCTGGCCAGGAAAACACCCTCTCTGTAATCTATTCTATAAGGCACCGGACTGTCCGGTGCATATTTTCACCGGACTGTCTGGTGACTTTCACTTTTGGACTCCGAGAGACATCTTTGAATTTCGTCTTCTGGCTTACTGGACTGTCTGGTCACTGCACCGACAGACTGTCCGGTGACTGCTCCACCTCAACTCCAGAGAACACCTCTCTCGGGACTGGCTCCTCCAGGGTTCATTGGACTATCCGGTGACTGATTCTTCAGCTGGACTTGAGCTCCGGTCTTCGACTTCGCTTACTCTACCATCTCTAGTGCTTTCTGAGGATGTAAAGAGCATTCACACTCTCTAACACTTTTATGACAAGAGACAAATAACCTTACCTCTCTTAATAGTACCGACGGTTCTATAGACTCTCTAATTAATCTTTAGCCTTAGTGCTTCGACGCCCAGAAACTCCTCTTCTTGGGATCGTCATTTTCATCCACCGAGAAAGCCCATCACATTGATGTAGAATTAGCGAGGTGGAACCTACAATCACAACTATTACCTATGATGTTCATTCAATCACTAAAATCGATTCATACTTTTTAGTGGACTTCAAAGGTCATGAAGCTAACAGTTATCAAACAGTTTCGCCGTTTGATGGTTTATTGGATTTCAACTTCGTGAGTTTAATTCAGATTTTGCAATTGACTTGTGTTTTTCTTTGTTCTTGCTTGTGTTCTTCGATTCGCAGGCTGAGATTAACTTTTTTGGAGAGGTCAACTGTGCATTGCATAGTTGATAACCAGAGGAGTAATGGTGTTGTGATTGCAAAGTTTGAATCGTATTGATTTGAGACCGAATCGATTGTATGTCGTATCACTAACAAATCTACGACCTGACAGAAAATTGGAATCCAAGTAGTTATCAAGAGCAGCCGTGCACCATCACAACGTTTGAGGAGTGGGATTCACAGTGGTAGTTAGAATTCATGGCGCTAGTGAGTGGCGGTGCCTACTGCAAATAGGCAATTGAGGAGATAGAGTGAGCAGACCCTAAAACTTGATTTATGTTCACATTAATTTAGGGCACACATATGACATATCAAGTGAGGGTAGTCGGATATTAGTATGAGTGCTAACTTTTTAACGGCAAAATATAAAATTAAATCATCATTTCTACTCTAGACGAAAAATACAATCCATATCCATTTTTATTGGGTCGAGTATCTGGAACAGAATCGTTTGACGCGTGGCCATCAAACGAGCAGCCGTTGATCTTAAGGCCTCATTTGGTGAAGATTTGGTGAAGATTATGAGACTGGTTTTAGGGCCTCTTTGATAGGATTTTAGATTATCAAAAATTAATTTTAGCTTAGAATTATATAGTTGAGCAACTTTTTAAAATAAGCTAAAGCTGCCCTAAAACTGTTTGGTAAATCTGCTTATACCTAGCTTATGGTTGCCTGTCTATAATTAATGGTTATGTTAAAAATGTCCCTATAACCCTTCTCTGATCAATAGCATGGACTTGGACCGAAAACTTTGTTGATCAAACAACAATAACATGAACATGTTTTATAAGGCAATATGCAGGAAAATAAACACAACTATGACTTGAAATTGTGCCGACTCTTGTCTAATCTCATAGTTTGCGTATTGAAACAGAAATACGTAGGAGTACTCTGTAAAGATTGATAGGTACGAGGCATCTTCAGGTCGAGGCGTTGAGCTACCAAGACCATGCGCCGGAGTCGGACACAGGACCAACACCAGCAGCACCAGTCCAATCGCGAGTGGCAGAGCCGAGGCTGACCACCAGGCCAGGCACTGGAGCCGGCATCGTGGGAGCCAGTGCCGACGGGGCCAGCCGCGCTGGGTCCCCCGAGTCAACGCCACCTAGGCCAGCTGTGTGGGAGCCGACGCCGGTGGGGCTAGACGCGCGGGTGTCGCTCGAGGCGACGCCGTCGGGGCCAGACGCGTTGGGGCCGTCCAAGCCGGGGCAGCGAGGCCACATACTCCAGCCGCAGGGGCCGGTCGTCGACGGTAGGTTTCTTGGGCTCGATGTAGCACCACCGCCCGTACAAATCTATCTTTTGGATTGGATGCTCCCCTGGATTTCGATGTTTCTCTTTGGTGACCAGCGCTCTTGGAGCCTCTGGCCGGGCGCCGCGGTGGATTCATGGCCGCCGGCCGTCATACGAGAGGGAGAAATGGCAGGACGAGTGCTAGGGAAAGAAGGGTAAATGATGTGTACGGGCCAGGGCATGAGCGGGATGAGTTGCGGGATCGCAACTTTCACCCGCCGTTAATTTACTCAAACTGATTTTGGGTGCTTTTTGGGTCGAGCGGATTTTGTACTATGTGTTTGGTAGGGATTATTGATAATCTATTTGATCATATATTCAATAATTCCTACTAAAAGAGGTTTTACTTAAAACATATAAGATACGATTTGTTGCATATTTTTGACCCAACCAGACCGGCATGATGCAACTTACTACTTGATTGGTTGCTCGCCCGAATGTTTGGGCTTGGTGCACCTGATGCAAAAGTCATCGCTTCGTCTGGTTCGCAGATATGAAATAGAATCCCGTTTCTTAGCAGCCTGGCTCAAGCGCTGCAGCTCCTGCAAAAGCGATGTATTCTTTTGCTTGTTGATGCATTCTCACTCGAGCAACCAATCAAAATCACACTGAACCTGGCTCTGACGAAGCAGGCAAACCAATCAATCCTTTCAGCATGCACAAAAGCCTGACGAAGTGTGGCCTGGTCCCCATAAACAGTCTGGACGCAGCAGATACGAGAACCAACCACGCCAATAAGTAATTATGTCCATAATTATTTATAATTACTTCTACATTTTGTGCTAGATCATCGGCTACAAATAATAGTTTTTCGCCACTTCTCTCTTCTCACCACTATAATCTATACAAATAGTTTATATAAATAGTTTGTTTTGCCAAACACACTTAACATAAAAAATAGATTATATAGATAAATTAGATAAGTAATTTTCATAAATAATTCATAATATAATTTTTTTTAAAAATAATCATAATCCCTAAAAAATAATCATAATCACTAAAAGGGGCATAAGCTTTTCTTTGGTACAGATTATTTAGCAGTTTATTGAGTAGATTACATATAATTCATATCAAACTCACCAGCAAAATCAACGAGAAGCGGGTTAAAAAAATGAACTGCAAGGAAAAGCAGGAAAAGACCGCTTATCGCGATCAAGGCTGGACCTGCAACGCATATATTCTGTTGTGTCCCTTCCTCTTTTTTAAAATAACAATATTGCCCCTGCAGCCGGGCTCTTCTCCTTCACTCGTTCCTCCTCAAGAGCAGAGGGGAAGGACCACTGCCGGCGGCTGAGGATCGAAGGGAGCTGACCACAAAGGGAAAACAAGGATATCCAGAGGAGGAGCACCTGATACAAGCAATGGATTAATCTTTGGTGCGGAATCCGCTTCGGCAGTGGAGACAAGAAGCACAAACAACCATGGATCAGTCGGCTCCGGCACTGCCGACAACAGTGCGTGGCCAGGAAGCTCTGGCTCGGCTAGTAGCGGTGCGTGGCTTGACAGGCCCCGCTCCTGTTCGACTGGTCCTACCTCGGTGTGTACAGGCTTCAATTTCTGCATCTGCGCCGGCACCTACTGCGGCCGTGCTGCAACTCCTCGTCGTCACGGTCAACTGCGCTTTGATGGTCTTCTCTCTCTCATCGGTTGTGCACACCGATGGACACTGACGGCTTCGACGAGTGCGGCCAGACTCGTTTGATCCTTCATGGGCGGGGGATTTGGCTCTTTCGATTGATTTCTTCCGCTGTTCATTTCCATGCATTTTATGTTTTTGGAGTACTTAGCGAGCTCTCCGTTGTTTAACTGTTGGCTCAATAGTTTAGAAAGGGTAAAAAAGACATTTGAACGCAGCATTCATTCTAGAAAAGAACACTATAAGCTAAGCACAAATCGATTTACCAAACAATTTTAAAAGAGCTTTAACTTATTTAAAAAAAGCTGCTCAATTATATAATCCAAGCTAAAGTTAATTTTGATAGTCTAAAGGTTTGCCGAACAAGGCCTAAATCTCACGACATCAATTTCTCTCCAACCTCCATACATAGTAATATTCCTTCCCCGTCCCCACTTGGCATTGATGGCTCGCCCGTTCGTCCGGCTGACAATCGTGAGACAGATCTCAATCCCGAGTATCCATACGTACACGGATAACGAGGGTGCCATCCCTAGTCCTGCCGAATCACATCTCCGGGCGAAGAGATAAAACTTATCATCTTTCTGAACCTCCTCAGTTATCCCGCCACTTGGCTCCGCGCATGGAGGCCTCCGCCCCCGCCACCGCAGCAACGCACGCCCTCCTTCCCCTCTTCGCCTTGCCTCCGCGCTTCCTCCAGCTCCCTCCCCGCCACTCCGCTAGCCGCCACGGCCGCAGCGGGGCTGGACTCCTGTTCCGCCCGACGCCCCGCCAGAGGCAGGAGCCTGACGCCGGGACGCGACGCTCCCCTACCTGCTGCTGTTGCTTCTCGTACGAGAGCGCAGCGGGCGTTCTGGTTGGTGGCTGCTCCCTATTCGCCACTGCGGGGCTCCTGGCTGTCTTGCGGGTGTTGTGGCTGCGGCGGTGTGGCGACTCGCCGGAGGTGACCTACTGACCTGCTACCGGATTTGACTATGTTGCATTTTGTTCCTTATGTAGTCATTATTCATGCCCGCTACGGATGCAGGTTTTCTAATTTCTGAGTTGGCCCATGACCCAAAAAAAAAAAACTCCCAAATGAACTATAAATCCATCCCATATTTATAAATTCATCACATAAAATATACTAGAGTGATAACCTACAACAACCCATTGGGCACTTGGTAGACCCAAGTGTGGGCGAGCCTGAGCACCTACCCAGGCTCTCTGCCTGGTGTTCTTTGATGACGCCTATTGTTTTTTTTAATGGTTCCGCATAGTTATAAATAAAAAATGCAGCTGCTTCGTATGCATAAACTTGCAAATTATTTCATTCGAATACTGTTACAACTATTAGTGGTAGATTTACCTTGTATTGCGCTGATCGGGACTATAAAATAAATGGTAGGGCAATAAATTCAATTTTGCTAAATTTCTACACAAAATTGTACAAAATGTTTTGTTAATCATCTGACCAAAGTCTGACTATTGAAATGCATGAATGTTTTGTGAAAACAAACAGCGGTAGTTTCCATTATTTTTTACCTCTTAAAGATAATATATGTTGGGTTGTTGCCATTTCTGTAAGAAAGGGTTGCACTGAAAGCCATTTCATAGAAATATTTCTGCACGTAATATGTCGCTGGTACCCACATTTCAATTCTTGCGACTCACTAGTGTATTACTGGCAGCTTTTGGATCCTAAAGCAAATAAGTAACATTTTGAAGTTTGTCTTGATCAACATTCTGAAATAAGCAAACACTTGTAGAAAATTTATCTTCGTAATCACTTTACCATTGTAAAGCGTGATATTGTTCATTTTTTGGAAGGAAAATAATTCTATTTGTTGATTTGGACATTTAAGTGGCACTTGATTAATTGACTGCTATGGTTGAAGGGATTGATGAGTCATAGCTTAAAACAAATTCCGTTTCCTTAATTTAGTTGTCTTCCTATTTGGCAGGTTTTACTTAAAAATGAGAAAAAGATTGTAAATAAGTCCCAGGGTACAATGGCAGCAGTGTACTACAGCAATTGTGAGCCACAAAGGATTCATGGTAATGAATTTTCAGAGCTCTGTGTTTCTGGAAGAATGACTGTAGATGAAACTGATTCCATGGTTTCCTGTCTTTCCTGTGCAAATTCTGTACACAAAGAAACACAAGATTATTTTGGAGTTACTGCTTGTACATCACTAGATACATCAGTAGATATTGGTAGACCAGATTTTAAATGTTCGACACCAACTAGAGACACAAGTTATATTGAAAAGGTCACAGCTGTTCCTGCAATGCTACAATTTGTATTGGAAGGAAAAGATAAAAGAAAGTATTTGTACACCAGATTGGGCAGGGTGGATGGACTCACTCATCGATTTCTATCTCTTTCTGGGCCGAAGGAAGTGATTGAGAATTGCCAAATCCATAATGATAAGTCAGTGGACAGTGAGGATGCTAATTTATTTGAGCGCCATCAGTGCAATCAAGAAGAACATCATGATTTGGCATCTCTTTCATACTTCAAAAGAATAGCAGAGAGTCATAGCAGTTTTGTCCCCAATTCTAGCAACAGCCGTACATTTGGACCCAAAAAAGCAATCCAGTTCAGAAATTCAGAAGCAGGGGTCTCTTATTTGCCAGCAGGTTTAACTTTGGAATTCGTATTCTTCTTGGTACTTAGTTTGCTGAAATTATATGTTTAGGTTTTGGTATCACTTTTGGATGACCATCCCTGTATCTGAAGCATACCTTATATCCAGGGCATTTCTCTCCAGTTGCATGCTTAAAGGAGCCTCTTAGTGAACAAAAGAAAACAGCGAAGAGCCATGAAAATGCAAAGGTCATTGGCTGGAATCTTTCGAATATACATATTAAGGAGAATCTAGGTCGCATCGCTCCAGCAAAGAGAAATGGATTGAAGGGAACAAAGGAGCCATTGGATTACTTGATGATATACAACAGTTTTCTAATGGATGGAAGGTATAATATTTGACAAATAGTTACTCTGAGTTTTTTTTCCTTGAGTTATTTTTAATTTTCAATATTCATTGTTAATTTTAACCATGGCTGTTTTATCTGTTTTCCTTGGTTGAATCCATTTTATATTATCAGATTGGAGGACTGTGTGGATTTCTTAGAAAGCATGGAGCAGAAGGGATTGCTTGATATGAAAAAGGTAATTATATTAAGCATAATAGAGCAGTAACATAGGCTTAACAGAATCCAGTAGCTACTCATCTTTGCTGTTTATTCAGCACAAACTGTGATTGTAACATAACCTCACACAGATCGGTCCGGAGTGATCTGGTTATGTAGCTTTCATGCGTATTCTTTCTTCTTAATACAAGGATATGTAGCTTTCATCCGTATTCTTAGATTATATTTTTTATTATCCTAAGGATTTTTTTATAATAATTGAGGTCAAAAGTATTTATTAGTTCCTTGACCTATAAGGTTAACAATGTATCTCTATATTATAAAATTTTATAACACTCACTCTTCAACTTCGCAAAGTGGGAGCAGCATGCTCCGGGCTGCCCTTTATTAACACTTAAACTGTTGAAACCAGTAATTACAAAGTCTGTTGGGAAGCCTGGACATAAAAGGTTTTAACACGTTCAGAGCATTTCATGTTTTTTATTATCTTTTCTCTTTCTTTTTTGTCTTTCCTATCTGCCTTGGGGCATATATCTGCGCTTAGAGCTTAGGCTTGTGGCCAGGGAGCCACCTTCCCTATTGCTCCCCTGCCTACTGATGAACCCAACAGCAGCCTCTCATAATGATGCCATGGGGTGGCACTGTTAATGAGCTCTGAACAGCTACTTGAAGCCATCAGGGCTTGAAGGGTTGCTCAGATTTGGAGATTTATTTCATGTCAGAAGCATGGCTTGGATCTTCTAAGTTTCTTTCCAAAGCCACTGCTTTAGGTGAAAAAAATAAGAGCACCAAATTTATGACCAGCTTGGTAATTTACTGTATATTACTAGGATGCAAGATCTAGAAGCTCTTGGCAATGGCAGTTGATTTGCAATTGGGGATGAAGTTGATGATAAGATCCCGATGGCGGAAATGACTTCTGATGCTACCTCGAATGTTGAACACTGACTCTTAAAATTTGGCATCAACGGATTACTTCATCAAGTTTGTGTTTAAGATCTCCTAAAGCAGCCAATCTCCATGTTCCCCTGGAACAGAGACTTTCCTAATGAAGCCAAGCAATGGTCAAGATGATGATGGGGTTAGCTAACTCAATAGAGTCCGATACAACACCAACACAACACCAACAAAGCCTTTAGTCCCAAGCAAGTTGGGGTAGGCTAGAGATGAAACCCCGAGAGACGAATAGAGTCCGATAAAAAAAAAAAACCCTGTCTGACTGAAGAAGGATATATGGACTGTCACGGAAGATGAATATAAAAATAAATTTGAATGTGGACGCAGCGGACATAAAGAAAAAAAAAATTGCTGCCCCTAGGAGTACAGACGATAGATCCTCCCAGGGAAAGCTCACTGGGGAATTAGGGTGGCAGTGGGATCAAAACCTGAAGCTCTGATATCATGTTAGGTATATAATGACTTACTACTACAACAGCCTTAACTGTGGCCTGAGGCAGCTGCTCAGAGTTCACCAGTAGGCAAGCAACAACAAAAGTGATGTAGTAGGCAGAATCAGCAACAAAGCTCACCAGTAGAGCATCACCCCATGGTATCCTTGGAGAGACGCTGCTGTTGGGCTCATCAGTGGTGGGGCAGCAAGATCAAAGGTGGCTCGATGGCCACAGGCCGAAGCTCAAGCACAACTGTACATCCCTGGGAAGTTAGGAAAGATAACAAATGTTGGGTAAGTGTCTAAGTTTTTTCGGTTGTTATTCTTTAGAATTCTGATTTATTTTTATTTTAGATCCACCATGCCAGCTTTTTTAGTATGTGTAAGAAGCAAAGAGCTGTCTCGGAAGCTCTTCGCTTTTGCAGATTGATTGACAGCCCAAAAATGAGTACCTTCAATATGCTTCTATCTGTATGTGCTCATTCGCAGGATTTTGATGGTAACTGCTTGACCCTAAGCTGTTATGTCTCTTAAAAGATATCTGGATAACAACCAAATGTGTGTGTGTGTGTGTTCTTTTTTTGGCAGGAGCACTTGAAGTTATGATGCTCCTAAAGGATGCTGGGTTAACACCTGATTGTAAGCTTTACACAACATTGATATCAACTTGTGCAAAATGTGGAAAAGTTGATGCCATGTTTGAGGTAACTAAATCAGTTACAGATCAGTGGGGTTTCTTAGATATACTTTGCAACACATCATGTTATTGTATCTATAATTTTGAACTTTTAGGTCTTCCATGAGATGATCAGTGCAGGTATAGAGCCCAATGTTAACACATACAGTGCACTGATTGATGGCTGTGCTAAAGCTGGACAAGTGGCCAAAGCATTTGGTGCATATGGGATCATGAGTTCAAAGGTTACATTGTTCCATCTGATGCATTATTCATGTTAGATATTTACAAATGTTACCAAAGATGTCATCTACTCCCTCGGTTCCAAAATATAAGCATTTCTAGGTTTAGTCAAAGTCAAACTTTTATCACTTTGACCACTAATAATATATACTTAACAATGTTTTATCATATAAAAATTATATTTTTTGGATTCATTATGAAATAAACTTTCATAAAAAATATATTTTTATATTAAAAATTATGTAATTTTCTAGATAATATTAGTAAAAGGTAAAAGAATTTGACCTTATCCAAACCTAGAAATGCTTATATTTTGGAATGGAGGTAGTAGTTTATAATCATCTGTGAGGTTCATCGTACTTCCATTTAAAACAAAACTTCATCGTACTTGACTTACTGGATCATACATGCAGTAGAAGGTGAAGCCAGACCGAGCTGTCTTCAATGCTTTGATCAGTGCGTGTGGTGAATCTGGAGCAGTGGCTCGGGCTTTTGATGTTTTATCAGAAATGATAGCAGAATCATCAGAATCTAAAGGAACCGGACCGATTCTCCCTGATCATGTCACAGTTGGAGCACTTATGAAGACTTGTATTCAGGCTGGCCAGGTATTTTATAGCTTTAAAATTATTACTGGAAATAAAAAACAGATAACATAGTTCTTGTATCTTAAATCAAGTTGCATTAATTATCTTTGTATAGGCTGATCGAGCTCGTGAAGTGTACAAAATGCTTCATGAGTATGATATAAAAGGCACTGCAGAGGTTTATACAATTGCGTTGAGAAGCTGTAGCTTGACTGGAGATTTAGGGTGCGCACTGAAGATCTACGAAGACATGAATAAGATTGGAGTAAAACCTGATGAGGTCTTCTTTTTCTTATTGAGAGTCTTAAGTACACCTAAAATGCTCCTCTCTTGCAGATTATTAACTTGTATAATGCTTGATTCATTCAACTACAGATATTTTTAAGTGCTCTATTTGATGTAGCTGGTCATGCCAAAAGGGCTGATGCTGCTTTTGAAATAATGAAAGATGCAAGAGCAAAGGGCTTACAAATTGGAACGATGGCATACAGTTCATTGATGGGGGCCTGCTGCAATGTAAGTCTGCTAAAATTTGTCCCAGAGAAGTATAATCTGGATTTGTTATGATTCATATACTGCAGGATAGCCATAAAATTTGCATGGCGGTTCTGTTTCTCCATGCATTTGTCTGTTGAGTGCTTTCGTTTATTGCCGAAAATATCTTTTTCTCATCACTATTTGGATGCTATTTTCAGGCCAAAGATTGGAAAAAGGCACTGCAGCTATATGAGGAGATTAAGTCAATTAAATTGATCCCAACAGTTTCATTGATGAATGCTTTGATTACTTCTCTGTGTATGTTCACTTCTAGAAGAAAAAATAGCACACTAAGTTCATTTTGCACCGAGATATTTTCTGAATGATACAATTGCTGGAGACATTTCCTTACATGTAATGGCATACTACATAGACCCTAACCTAAATCTGATGCTAATTAGGTAGATATTTTAAATGTGTTAATTGCCAGTTAAATATGTTTGCAGATTAACTAACTAAGTACTGATAGAACAATACAATACTGATATGAACTTGTTGTGGAACGGCACCGGGGGGCCTCATCCCACGGCACGGGAAGAGAGAGACCTAGTCTTCTTCTTCCTTGTCTACCTAATTAGTTACCAATGCTAGACAAGGGCACTAAATCTCTCCCCAAAGATAGCTCGTCCTCGAGCTGTCCCATGGTGGCCATGTTGTTACCCCTGGCTCCGATAACACTACTAGCTGCGGCGAAAGACAGCTCGTCCTCAAGTTGTGCCGGAAAGCTTGTTGTGCTGGAAAGCTTGTCTCTCCTGGTTCCCAAGGAAAGAAGCTCCTTCTTCCGAGTTCCAAGTGAAAAAAGCTCCTTTCTACCAGTTCTCATGAAAAAATGTCCAACTTCTTTCCTTCCTCAAGGGCATAGATGGATCCCTTGATCATCAATCTTCTATGGATATTCACAGGTACCGCAATGGTGGCTTTGTCCTCCATAGGCTCCTCGAAGGATAGCAAGACGTACTTCTTCATTAAGACATGCTTCGTCTTTCCTAAAACAGGGCTGTTGTATTCCGGATGGCTGCTGTATTCTGGGACATGGTTGCTGTATTCCGGGACAGGGGTTTTGTCATCTGGGACATGACTGCTATCACTCGGAACAAGGTTGCTGTTGTGCAGATCAGGGCTCTTGTCCTCCACGACTGGCACTGGAGCCATCAAACCATAGCTGAATGAGACTACAACCTGCTTGTCGAAATTTGCCTCCACACCTGCAATTCGCACGTCGTAATCGTCAAGCCAGGTGTTGATGATGGTGATCTGCGTGTTAATGATGGCAATTTGCACCAACATCTTATCTAGCTTGGTAGAGAAGGAGGTGGTCGCAGGATTGTTGTCGGCATTGAAGATAGTGATCGGCGCCAAGATTTGATCCAGCTTGGTAGAGAAGGTGGCGGCCTTGGGATCGTTGTTGATGTTGGCAATGGAGGGCGATGCGCTGAGGTGGTCCCTGATACCAGTTGTTGTGGAATAGCGTCGGGGGCCTCAACCCACAGCATGGGAAGAGAGACCTAGTGTTTTTCTTCATTGTCTACCTTTCTCGCCATCCACAGCTATCTTTATAGCCATAGGTGCTAGGCAACTAACCTTAACAAACTAACAACCTAATCTTATCTCACTTTAAAATAGAAACTAAAACAAACTAACTAATTAGTTACCGATGCTGGACAAGGATGTTGTGGATGGCACAACAACTTGATTTCACATTATCAGCTAGGGAAAATCATTACAATATAACAGATATAATTGGCAAGAGTACGATTCCATGTGACAATTACTTGTTTGCATCTTCTGAAATATGCATAATAACTTAGTTCCATACCCTTTTTACTTGAGTAATCCCTTTCTCGAACATGCAAAGTACAATGGTTTCATGCTATTTTTTGTAAACCATGAAATGGAACTGCAGGTGATGGTGATCAAGTTTCAAACGCTGTTGATGTCTTTAATGAGATGAATAAATTTGGTCTCCGTCCTAATGAGATAACATATTCTGTCTTATTTGTAGCTTGTGAAAGGTAATAAAGATCATGCACTACCGATTTTGA
>BCLG01000170.1:237105-260048 GCA_001602295.1 Zoysia matrella
AGGTTTGTGTTTACAAATGTTTGACCGTGATCTTTCTCTTGGCAATATTATCGTGAAATTCAACAAAGGGAAACCTCAAATTGACAACAAATGGTATGTTCTTTGCAGGTTTGTTGAACTCTCTTTTTTATGCTTGAACCGAATTTCATATCAGCTATTTAACAGTGCAAATAATCTTGCGATTTTAAAGTGTTTTCTTTGTTCTACTATTCTGCTATTGTTCATTTGTTGAGTGCAGTATTTGTTTGTTGGATGACTTGGCATTTTCTATTTGGTTCTTCTATTAAGAACAAATAGATATTCATGTATAAAATACGAGGGAAAAGTCCATTTTACTCCAAACAATTCAATTTGTCTGTTTGATTCCCTAAACAAAATCTTCGCTCAATTTACTCCCTCAAACTATTTGAGTTGGTGCAGTGTACTCCCAACTGTAACTTTTCTTTTTTGTTTCTCAACATACAAGTTGAGTTTACAGCGCAAATTTTACATGGTACATAAAAAACTTTGTTAAAATAATTATAACATGTTTTTGACATTATTTGAATATATGTATCATAAATTGTTACCGAACTATGGAAATAATTTGTAAAAAATATATTATAATTAGTTTGACATCGATTGTTGCATCAACTTTTATTTTGCATTTTTTTTTGAAAACGCAGGAGAGCTGCGTATCCTTTCACTAAGAAGAGAGAAACACAATACAACACACGACACCCCTCACCCCACAGACTGAAAAAACAGACAGACACACACACACAAACAGACACAGACGCACCCTAGGAAACAACATCGAACAGATATGCAAGCTCTCTAGCTCCAGCAAGTGTCCACAGGTGGCATTCCTCCTTAATCAGACACAGAGTGCGCTGAAAGCTAGGCTGAACATCGTTAAAGACCCCATCATTTCGCTGCTTCCAAATCAACCAAGCACCAAGAGTGATCAGGGAATTAAACCCCTTCCTGATCGAAGAGTGCACTTCACTGTCAACCTTGATCCACCAAGCAGCAAAAGAGGCGTCCTCTTGCTGAGGGGCTAAAGCAGCCAATCCCAGCCTGTTCAACAAGGAAAACCACACCTGTCTAGCGAAGACACAACCAATGAGAATATGCTGAATATCTTCGTCTTCTTGATCACACAGGACACAGCAGCTCGGATGAGGGAGACCCCTTCGAGCGAGCCTATCTGCTTTCCAGCACCTGTTATGTAAGGCTAACCATAGGAAGAATTGGCACTTCTTAGGAGCCCAAGTCTTCCAAATAAGCTCCCAAGGTTCAAATTGAATAGCTCCTAAGAAGAAGGCATCATATGCCGATTTCGCCGAATACTGTCCCGAAGAGGAAAATCTCCAGTGGTGTACATCCTGAACCCCTGCACTGAGCTGCACTACTTCCACCAGGTCCACTATCTTGAGTAACTCCACTAAAACCGGAACAGTCAAGGCCCCACGGATATCATAGATCCACTTCTGATCAACTAGAGCTTCAGCAACCGATCGCTTCTTTGTTTTTGCTGCCGCTGCAGAAAAAATGTGAGGCGCAAGATTGGCCATCGAAGACCCATTTACCCAATTGTCGGTCCAGAACAGCGTGTTGGCTCCATCCCCAACAGTAGAGACCAAACCAGTGAGAGAGCTTCGACAGCACTATGGACCGGGATGGGGAAGGACGACCAGGGCTTGTCCGGTTGAGTTTTAGCCTACCAGAGCCACCTCATCTGAAGAGACCCGCAAAGAGATTTTAATTTTAGGTACTGAATACCCAGCTGTCCAAGCTCCCTAGGACGAGCAACTTTAGGCCAAGCTAGAAGACAAGGGCCCACCTTAGCATCCTTCCTCCCTCGCCACAGAAATCCTCAACGAATTTTGTCCAACTCTTTGAGGACCCAGCTGGTAGGTCTATAGCCATGGCTAGATATATAACAGTCGAAGTCAGCACAAATTTAACCACAACCGCTCTCCCTGCCCTGTCCAACAACTCCGCTTTCCATCCGGGGAGCTGATTAGCGAGGCGATCAACCACAGGGAGTCCCAAGTATTTGCAAGGAAAATTCAGCATATCACAGGGGAGCCGCTGTTGCACCTGGAGCAGATCTTCAGGAGAGCAACGAATCGGGGTGACGCTGCTCTTCTGAATATTTGTTCGCAGCCCAGAGGCTTCACCAAACACTCGCAAAATCTCCATAATAAGGTCAAGATCAGAAGCTACCGGTCTAAGGAACAGCACCATATCATCGGTGTAGAGAGAAGCTCTATGTTGAATGGTCTGATTTGAGCTTCAAATTTAACTTGTATGCTAAGAAACAAAAAAGGACATACTTCAATAGGGTACTTATTGCATTGGCTCGATTTTTTTTTTCTCGAACATGCAGGAGAGTCGCTTATCATTAATCATTATATTAAGAAGAAGAGTTTAGGGGAAAAAGAAACCCCCGCCGGATACGTAGAACAATGACCTAGACAGACCTAACCTTGTCTCTCTTGCTGAGCCATTAGGAAATTTATCCCACTTGCTTCAGCCAATGACCATAGGGAAGCATCATGCTGAGCTGCATTCAAAGCAGTTCCATGATTGGGAGGTGCACCATCAAAGACGCAATGGTTCCGATGTTTCAACAATGTCCAGATCCCTACAATAACCAGCAAATTTACACCCTTGCGCACCTGATCTTGCATAGCCTCTAAACTTCGCCTCCACCGATGTTCAAAAGATTTTTCTCCAGGTTGCGGACAGAGCTGCTCAAGCCCTATAAGCTTCAAGAGACAATACCAGAACTGCCTGGAGAAGACACAGGAGACTAGCAAATGGTTGATTGTCTCCGATTCTTGATCACAAAGCACACACTGCTCCAGATGACTAAGTTTACGTCGAGCAAGCCTGTCGGCAGTTCAGCAGGATCATGCTCGTTGCTCGAATTATTCAGGGGAGTTAATTGAGCCATGATTTTGTTCAAGGGGTAAAACGATCGAAGGTGTTTGGGAAATTATCCTGTATACTGAGTGAGGGCATTCTCAAGGAGGTAGCGGTGCTTGCACATAGAAACAATGTCATAAGCATGAACACCTGAAACTTACGGGAAGAATTGAATGCAACTCCTACAAGGCATCGACAGACAACCTGCAGTAGATTTCAATGCAGCAGACACAAAACCCGAACCACATTGACAGGGAACCACAAAAGTACTATTCTCCGCATGCTTTCCTCTAAATCAGCATATGAAACTCTCTTTCAGGACGTCATCCAGCAGGGAACCAAATTGACAGTGATCCAGCAGGAAAGCATGCTGACAATACTGCCCTTGACTATGATTCCCCTTAACATGAATCATATCTCAAGTTTGAATCCTGAATCATATCTCAAGTTTGAATCCTGTCTGGCTCGATTTACAACAACACCAACAAAGTTTTTTAATACCAAATAAGTTGTGGTATGCTAAATATGAAACTCTAAGACTGAAAACAAAAGGAGTACAAAAATGAAACCCTTAACACTGTCCTGTCTGGCTTGATTTATTAAAAAAATTGCAATAGAATCCAGTTCCTTGTGCAAGCTCGTGGAGCCTCACGTAAGGCTGAGTGTTGAAGTATTATGTGAATTTCTCATGTCTTCCAATCAGCTTAGATTTTTGTGTGCAGCTAGTTGGTGTAGTAGTTTATGGAAGTCCAGTGCTAATAATACAATATGATATCTTCTTTTTTGTAGGTGTGTACATAGGATCTCATGGCCGCAACTTTTTCATACACATTTTGTTATACTAAATGAATATATCACTTCTATGAAATGCTAATTTAGTTAAAAATAACAGCTAATTGTCCTGAACATGCTTTATTATTTTGTCAGTTTCTTTGTTACACAGCATAAGTTTCAAGTGTGGGCCACATGGCCACGTTCCGCTTGCTGCTGTCATATTTAGGGAAAAGAGACTCCATTGTAGTTCTTTAAGAAACATCTGTTTTATTATGTATTATCATCTGTTTTCGGACACTCTTCCTCAGATCCTTATATTTGATAATCTT
The DNA here is from genome assembly GCA_001602295.1 of Zoysia matrella. Lineage (NCBI taxonomy): Eukaryota > Viridiplantae > Streptophyta > Magnoliopsida > Poales > Poaceae > Zoysia > Zoysia matrella. The sequence goes on from BCLG01000170.1 coordinate 241,125, forward strand.
TTGTAGGACATCCGCAGCAATTAGAGTCTATCGTGAAGCAATTTCTGCAGGGTTGTCACCCTCAGCTGATGTTTTATCTCAGTTATTTGGATGTTTGAGGCTTCCTCATGAGAGTTCGTTAAGAAATAATTTCATTGAAAACATGGGAATAAGTTGTGATATTCCACAGCATTCCAATGTAAATTCACTTTTTGAAGGATTTGGGGAATATGATATCCGTGCTTTTTCTATACTGGAGGTAGTGATGTGATCCTCACTTGAAAGATGTACCATCTATTCTGAAGGTACTGATTGTAGTTGCATGGGTTTTTGTCTCAGGAAGCTGCTTCATTAGGAGCTGTTGAAAGTATTTCCATGAAAGATTCCAGAATTGTTATTGATGCAAGAAAGTCAAAAATCTACACAGCTGAGGTAGTTTCCACAACTTGCTGTCGTCACTTCATGAATCTGCTTTAATGATTGATTTTATCTAAATACAATAAAATTTTAATTTATCATTGTGGCTTTGCTTCTGTAATTCAGAAAAAAACTTTAAATTACTTTGGTTCATAGTAATTATTTCAGTTATTTTAACTTCTTGTATATGAGCGATTTCCTGAATGTTTAGAAAACATTGCAATCATTTGAATTGTTGTGGATGTTTTTGTTGTGCGGCACTATAGCCGCAGGGGGAAGGGTGCTGCGGCACCTTTCGGATAGGTGCGATTGCACCTTTCTAGCTAGGTCAGGCGCAGTTTGTTAGGATAAGATTGAGTTTGTTACAATAGGTAGTTAAGATTTAGATAAATAACAGGAGGAGCCAGCTGGCTGGGTAGCTATATAAACCCAGGCGCTGCTAGACTCTACGGCAAGCAGAAAAGTAGAGAGAAAGTGGATCGGCCTCCTAGGGAGGACGATCCTCTCTACCCTGCTGTCTTGTTGTAATTTTCCTTCCTGTTCATCAATAAAGCGCTCAAATTCCTAGCCATATCAGCCTGATATCACCCATCTGATCCTCTGGCCTGCAACGGACGGCCTCAAGGCCATCTTGGATGCCATCCTTGCTGATATCGTCCTCGACTTCGTGGAAGGACTTCCCAAAGTGGGCGGAAAATCAATGATCTTGACGGTGGTCAATCGTTTTAGCAAGTACAACCATTTTATTCCTTTGGCTCACCCATACACAGCGGATTTTGTGGCACAGGTCTTCTTCACCGAGGTGGTCCGCCTACACGGCATCCCGCAGTCCATGGTCTCGGACCGTGATCCCATCTTCACCTCAAGCTTCTGGAAGGAGCTCATGCGCTTGGTTGGCACCAAGATACACATGACGACTGCATTCCATCCGCAGTGTGACGGACAGACGAAGGGTGCAAACCGAGTCATCATCATGTACCTCTGCTGCCTCACAGGGGACCGCCCAAGGCAATGGCTCCGTTGGCTACCCTGGGCGGAGTTCATCTACAACATCGCCTACCAGTCGTCTCTACACGACACGCCATTCAGGGTGGTCTACGGTCGCGACCCCCCCTCCATCCGCTCTTATGAGCTGGGCGACACAAGGGTTGCGGCGGTGGCTCGAAGCATGGCCGAATGTGATGAGTTCATAGACGATATTAGGTATCAGCTTGAGCAGGCCCAAGCAATTCAGAAGAAATTCTACAACAATCTACATCGTGAGGTCCACTATGCGGTCGGGGATTTGGTGTGGCTACGCCTTTGACACTGTACACTTGCGTCCCTACAGGCGGCCACTACAGGGAAGCTGAAACCTCGGTTTTACGGGCCCTACTGTATCACTGAGATGATCAACCCAGTCGCTGCCCGGCTGGAGCTACCACCCGGAGCTCGACTGCATGATGTCTTCCATGTCGGGCTCCTCAAGAAGTTTATCAGCAACCCACCTAATTCGCCCCCACAACTGCCGGTCATCCACAACGGTGCAGCAGTACCAGAAACCGAAACCGCAGTCAAAGCACGCTTGGCAAGAGGAGTTCACCAGATCCTCCTTCATTGGAAGGGAACTCCTGCCTCATCGGCCACTTGGAAGGACCTCGACAGCTTCATAGAGAGCTATCCCTCTTTTCAGTTGGAGGACGAGCTGCTCGTCGAGGGGGGGAGGGATGTCATGTGGGGCCGCCACTATAGTCGCCGGGCCCGCACAAGTGGCACGGCTGGCGCAGCAGGGCAGGCCGAAGCCGGCGCCAGCTGAGCAGCCGGGGTGCCTCAACAAATTTGGAAACAACCTTGAGGTTAGGATTTGTTAGTAGTTGAGAGTCAAGCCTTAAGCCTAGCAGATTAGTTCCTTAAATTTAGCAGATTAGTTCCCTAAAGTTTAGCAGATTTGATCTTCAGTGGTTAGGATAAGAGGCTATTTAATGAGGTGTAATCAGGAGGAAAGAATCAAGCAATAAGAATTATCTTTTCTAGTCTCCCCTCTTCTTCCAAATCTCATCCCCTTCATAATTGGGCGCCCAGGGGAGAACCCCTGCGCCATTACCAACCCGGCCTATGAACTACGTGGCCAGGGCCCTGCGCTTGGGCACCAACGCCCTTGACACAGACCAGCATTATCAACATGTAGGCCATCAACACCCGAGTTGATGATCACAATGTGCGGATTGCACGTGTGGAGGCAAGTTTCAACAAGCAGGTTGTAATCTCATGCAACTATGATTTGATGGCTTTAGTGCCACATGACAGTCATGGAGGAAAACAGCCCTGGTTTGCACGATAGCAGCCTTGATCTAGAGGACATTAGCCTTGTTCTAGGGAAGAACAACCCTACTCTGGAGGACAATAACCCTATCTCGGAGCACAATAGCCATGTCCTAGAGGATATCAGCCATGTTCCAGAGGACAGTGACCCTGTTTCGGAGGAGACAAAGTCCGAATTCATGAAACAATTCGTCATGTCCTTTGAAGAGCCTGAGGAGAACAAAGCTACCATTGCGGTACCTGTGTTTGTCTATGGAAGATTGATAATCAAAGGATCGATCCGCTCCCTTAGGTAAAGAAAGAAGTCATGCGTTTTTTCATGGGGATCCATCCGCTCCCTTAAGGAAATAAAGAAGTTGTGCGTGTTTTTTTCATGAGAACGCGGAGGAAGTTGCTTTTTTCATTGGGAACCAGGGACAAGGTGCCTCTTTCTTTGGGAACAAGGAGGGACGAGTTCGTTGGCACAGCTCAAGGGTGAGCTGTCTTTGGGGAGGGGGTGTAGTGTTGTGGCGACCACAACACATCTGTTAGAGTTTGTTAGGGGGTTGTTAGCAGAAAAGATCAGTTAGTTTTTGTAGATAACAGTAACATAAAGTACTAGCTTTTACTTCCTAGGAAGCTACAACCATTATTACATCAAAATAGCTCATCGTCTGCATATCAAATGACAAGATTCCTAAAAGCAAATTCTATTGCTAAATCTCCATCTATGGTCAACAAAGATCTGCATTGATGTTGTCTCTAATCTTCATCATGCGGTCTTTATTTTGTCCTTGTCTTCCTCGCTCTTCTCCATTTCACTCCAAAACCGGAGCCAATATGTTCTCCTGTAGAGTACCTGAATATAATTTTTCATTGGAGCTTTGTCAAAAAAAAAAAAAATATCATTCCTACTAAGCCATATTGCCCAACATAAATCCAATGCACCTATTAGTAGTCGTTGTTTTAACTTGTTCCCTAAACCAATTAACCATTTTCCAAACATGTGACCTGTGTCCTACATTTTGAGGTGGTTCCAATCCAAAACTCATGTGCACTGTATTCCAAAGAAACCTTGCATTATGCATCTAAAGAAAAGGTGTTCAATGTTTTCATTAGCCATACAAAAACTACATTTTTAGCTCCCATTTCAGTTTCTTTTTGCAAGATTATCCTTAGTGAGCACTACCCATAAGGACCATATGAAAATTTTATTTTTAAGAGGTACTTTTATCTTCCATGATATCTAATTTCTCTCAATTACCTCATTATTAATAAGAGCAAGATACATAGAGTGCACAGTAAAGTGACCATGTTGATGTAATTTCTGAATGAAAATATTAGCATTGGCAGTTATATGCTTATCTACTACTTTTGAAACTAGTTCATACCACATCTGAATATCGTGTCCATCAAATGTTCTTCTAAATGGTACATTAAGTGGAACAGTTCCTAAAACAGATGCAATCGTGTCAATCTTTTCCCAGAATCTAGTTTGTAACTAGAAGTGTGAATCCCCTGGTTTTCTCGTAACTTTTCTTATTGTCTGATTTTTCTAATACTTGTTACTCAAGAATGTTTGCCACATGATCCTCTTTTATTAACTGAAACATCCATTTATTTAATAAACATTGATTCTGAACACCTTATCTATAAGCTCAGTTAGTTAGATTGTTGCTTCGGTTTGTTAGAAGTCTCATCTATATATAGCGGACGTGAGTGCTAGTAAGGCAGAAGAAGACTAGGTCTCTCTTCCCATGCCGTGAGCTGAGGCTTTGCCGCCATTCCACAACACCTTATCAGACTAGGCTTTTTCGGTACTTAACAGCTGCAAATCATTCTCAAGGAGATAACAGGTTGGGATCAGGATAAGGATGTTTGGGGTTACATTTGTGGGGTTAGGGAGATATTCCTCCTCCAAGGTCTATCAGTTGCCTTTCAAATACTGGAGCCCTCCATCATCTTACATATAGCTCTGGGAATCAAAATGCAGTAACAAACTTAGGGTATTTGCTTGGCTTTTATTCATGGATCGTCTGAATACAAGGAATATCTTAAAAAGGAAAAATTACAAAATTGAAGGAGACAACTATAACTGTGTCCTCTGTGATCAAAATAGTAGAGCGGATCACTGTTGTCACACCTGATTTTAAAGCTAAAACCAAGTGACCCTTTATGTGTGTCCAGAAATCAAGTTTCACACATAAAGTGACTTCATTAATAGTAAAACAGAACAATGTCACGAATAAAGAGAATTAAAACGATTACCGAATTGCAGCGGAAAAGAAAACTAAGCGTAGCGCAGCTTCCACAGGCAGTCAACCGGAGAGACGGCAATCCTAAACTTTCACTCTTATGTCTTCAACGTTCTTTTAAACTTTGCTTTCTACTGAGCAACATTGATAAAGGCAAGGTTGAGTACGGGATGTACTCAGCAAGTGTGAGAAAAGATGACATGTAGTAACAAATATGGCAAAGGCAACATAGGGTTATTTTGCATAAACGCACACAATAGAGACACTTTCTATTAAGCATCTATTTACTAAGTGAAATACATCGCACCTATAAACCAACATGCTTACAGCATACTCGGCTGCAGCACCAACATCAGAACCAATCAGTCTCCCACTGTGCTCACCAACCAAACCATACCAAAATTCCATTAATCTTGGGAGATTTCATGCAATGCTCGTGACCGTGAGCACGGCTGTCATGACAGTTTTAACTCTGCAGATGTTGTACATAATTCTCCACGAGAAGTGGTTTTATCTCCTGTTTTCAGGTGGACTAAAGAATCTCTATTACGTCTGTGCTGACCGAGCACTCGCACATTTACTTTGGTGTGAGGGAAAGAGATCACTTCAAAGATTTTCCATGACTTCCACCAGCTTGTACGTGCCCACTAAAGTTTCATCCGTCGGGCACTAACCGAAAACCTGAGAGCCCCCCTCTTGTGCCGAATGGTTCTCGGGAGTAACCCTCTCTTCTTTACACATCTCTCTCCAGACGGATCCAGACGTAACCCGCTTTACCCGCTCCACCGTTTGACACTCACAGAACTGGTTTTTATCACTTACTACGCCAGACCGCGCCCATTCTTAGCATCGTGGTTGTACAGGAACACATGGGTGGTCGCTCCACAAACTGGTCCTTAGATTTAAAAAGATAACATACCAAAAGACAGTGCTGGTAACTCCGCACACAACTCTACACCAACCATATCTCTCAAATCACTAATCTCTAAGTTACTATTAAATCACCCGTTAATCCTCGTGATGCAAGTATGACAATAGTTCAAGTTAATATCACCCATCTCAACAACAGCAAGCTAAGCATATAATCTACCCAACAAAAAGGTAAACTAGAACGACAAGGTATAATAAAGAAACTAGTTGAATTCTTAATAGTAAGTGCGCATTCAATTTGATACAAGCATGCAATTTATAAGATAGAGATTTTATAAAATAGGCACAAGATGGTCAAGGACACTTGCCTTTGTAATTGTGTTGCTGCTCAATGATTTTGGAGTTTTGATTCTTTAAGTCCTCGCAAGCGGATCCGAAGCGTATTCGTTTAAGCGTGCAACAACCGACAACCAAACAATCAAGCAACCAAAACTAAGAATCATATGTAATATTGAAAGGTCATTATGGAGTGAATACAAGGTTGAGAGACTCACAGGATTATACTACAACAGAGAAACTTCAAGATATTCGATGATAACAAGTGATGAACGGAGGCAACACGTCTGGCTGCGCACAAATAGCATTGTGAAGACATGCGCGTTCCTGATGATTGACTGCAAGATTCAAAAAAGTATTTGAACAGAAACATGTGAAATTTTCTGGAACACGACGGAGACATGATAGCTTGAACTAGATTTAACCTGAAAAGCAGATCGATGAATTGGATCTGGTATTTGTTCTGCCGCGGTAGTCGATGAGGAAATCACATTTCTGGTGGAACCGTGAGGAATCTTGGCAAATCCTTTGGGGTTGAAAAGGGGACTTCTGGAACACAACATAGTATAAGAGTTTCATCAAGGGGATGGCCGAAATTGAGGAAAACAAGGAAGAGATTATCGATCCACGCGCTGAACAGATCTAGATCAGGGAGCAGCAGTCATTGCGATGTAGATCCCGAAAGCTACTGAACTCCAATGGTTATGATTTTTGGCTATGTTGTAGAGGACATCAAGGTGCACCTGCTGACAAAATTTGGTGCAATTTGGTTGGTTAGATCTCCGGGAACGTCGATCAAAATTAGAGACAGGATGCCTGGTCGCGATATGCTGGGAAGAGAGAAATATGAGAGGGGGGTGGGTTGGAGGAGGACGTGGGGAGTTGAGGGGATGGTGGGGAATATAAAGGGAAAGAGATATTTTAGGAGTTTGTTGAGTATTTGTTTTGTTATTGGAAACTTATGGATTAATTTGGGGCGTCGGATCTAGATCGGATGGATTGGATTGAAAGAAACACGTGGATTAGCTGACCTGTGGATTTGAATCGGATGGATGAGGTTAATTGGGCGACGTGGCATAGATCTAGGCCTTTGATTTAGTGGTTAATTGGGTGAGCTCGGTCCCTGGTGCTCCAGTGGCGGGTTCTCGACGGAAATAAGGGGAAATAGAGAGGACAAGGTGGGGATTCTCACCACGGGCTCAAGCGAGGTCGGGGGACGCAGGAGATGGGGGCGCGACGGCGACGTGCTGGTGGCGATCTTCGGCGGTGGCGAGGGCGACGTCCAAGAACCGGCTGGGGGCGGAAATCGACCGGGCAGGGGCGGCGGGGAGCAGGGAAGGCCGACACGAGGTCGGTGGTGGCCAGGGTGGTTCCAATGGGCGGCGCGACTGGCGGCAAGGGTTTCGGGTTTTGTTGAGGAGAGAGAGGGCCGAGCGGCGCGGTTTTGTGGGGGATTTATAGGGGATATAGGTGCAGCCAACTCGGGAAAGTGGCACGCGATTAGGTGAGAAATCCCGCGGAGATTGAAAGAAAAATTTGGGGTAGCGCGCGCGACTGTTGTGGAGGCGGCCGGAGGAAGGGGATGATAAGCGGGACCGGGCTATCGGTCAGAGCGAGGGAGGGAGAAGGGGGTAATGGCTGAGCTTGGGCTGCGGTAGGCTAGGTGGGCCGCGGGGATTTTTTTTTATTCTTTTCTTTTTCTTATTTCCTTTCTACTTCTTTTCTTATTCACTTTTAATTCTTTATTATTATTATAATTAGATTATTTGAAAATGAGAGGATTAGTTTGAAATATTTTGGTATAAATGCATTTCACTTTATTTGGATCATTTCAAATAAAAACATATTTTAAGACATCTGTTTCTAGAATCCAAAATTCGGGAAAACCTCTTTTCTTTCCTTTTGTTTATTTCATTGATTATAATTTATTTTATCCAATTATTTTATTTTGAAACAATAGAAGAATATATTTGAAAGTATTTGAGATAAATTAAATTCAAACGTTCATTGAAACCTTTTCAAATAAAACAAAATTTTATAATAAAAATCATACTTTCAAGATATCTTTTCGAAAATTAAAATTGTGAGAAAGCATCCTCTTTTTTTTTTTGTAAATCAAATAAAACTTGCTTCTAAATACCAAAAATCATTTTACAAGATTATTTCCAAAACATTGAAATAATTTGAGATAGATTCATTTTACTTCATTTGAAAGTTTCCAACTAGAATCAAAGTTCACAATAAAATTATGTTTTACAGACATATTTTCAAAAATCAAATTTATGGGAAACACCTCTTTATTAATTTTTTTATCAAATAAGATTGGTTTTAAGATAAATACAAAATCATTTTATTAAAGTAAGATAATATTAGACAAAAACATTTAAAACTTTATTTTCAAGGAAATTTTGAATACTTTTAAAATTGAGAACAAACCAATAATAATTAAAATTATTTAAATAATTAGAAATTTTACTTTATTTTGGTGAAGAAAAGTTCACATCCCCAAATTGGGAAATTTGGGGTGTGACAACTGTTCATCTCTTCTCCTGCCCCATTAGTCAGCAATGTTGGTCTCATCTTGGGATCCATTGGCTTTGGTCGCTCCAGTTTCATGATATGTTGACCCATGCTCATCAGCATATGCAGCATCGTTTCTTTATGGAGCTCTTCATCATGGTTGCCAGGTAGATTTGGATGCAACGCAACAATCTCATCTTTAATAGCCGACCACCTTCTTTTAACCTGTGGAAGACCTGTTTCCTGGAGGAGAGGCATACTCAAGCTTTTAGATTACATCCAAATTCCAAGAATTTGTTTGTTGTTCTGCTAGACAGCTTTTTATAGCTCTCTGCTGTTTTCTTCTTCGTTTTGTTTCAGCAGGGGTTTCCCTTGCTTCACAGTTTCAAAAAAAAAAAAAAAGACTTTCCAGCACATTTCCCTGTAGTCTATGCGCTTTGTTTTTTTTTTTCTTCCTTATAATTATCAGGGTGGTCTAACTGGATGGTACATATTTCTCATAGGTATCTCTTCTTACAACATTGAGGTCCTTGAAGCATCGACTTGCTGCAGGTCTGTCTCTGAATACTTCAATGCATGGAATTTGTTACTATCTTTAAGATGTGAATTTGTAATTACTAGTCCAATGCCCGTGCTAACGCTACGGTGATAACAAAAACAATATGGTAACATATAAAGTGTGAGATACATTCGCAGCTTATAGAATCACAGAATTTCAATTAGACAAAAATGAACCCTACTATTGCTTCTTTGAATCTGATGACTGATTATATAATGGATCCTTAATTTTACTATCAAACAGAAATCCATAAAGATGAAGGATAACTTCAATTGCTCTCAGGAAAAATTATATCATGTAAAAGATAGTGTTAACATGCTAATAAAAAACCTAACTGAAATTATGGTGAATTTGTGAGGTAGCAGAAGTGTGGCAGACAGAATACTTATAGCTCAATATTTGTGTGCTCAACTTCTGCAAAAGTGTCAAGAGGATTGAATAACCAGTGACTCACTCAACAGGAGTGTACAGACCAGGTTGAGCATCAGGATGAAAAATACGCTTTTTATGGAGCATTACAAATAGATAATGGTCATAGTTGACTGTGCTTTACTGTAATCATTCAGTAGTTTCCTGAGAAATCAATTAGAAAGTGAACAGAACCATTTAAAAAGATCGCAACATTTGCAAGAAGAAATTTGAGTGAACTGTATAGAAATTTGAGTGCACTGTGCATTGTGCCAAAATCTGACTGAAGGCTACATTCAAGCAGAACACGAGAAATGGATGGGGCCATATCCATTATTAAACAAAATGAATTGGCTCTAGAGGGCCATTACCAAATAACAGCACTGATAAGATGTCGACACTACAAAAAATATATAAGGCATCTGTAATGAGTGCCATAATAATCGCTGTATTAGTGAGGCAACTGAAAAGCAGAGGAGATGCAATAAAAATTAAAGTCAGAGACAGGAGAAATGCATTGTTAGTTGCAGACCTGAATGTAGGGGTCACCACTGCAAACCTGGTCAATTCCATGAATTATGGCTATGACAAAAACAAAATTCAAGCTTCAGTGTCACTATCTCCAGTTTGGCCTCAGAAGTTGCCCCCACATGTTGTAACATCCAACACAAAAAAGACATTCCATGAAGCCATAAGTTGCAACACATAAGGTGCAAAGATAGAATTTGACAAGCAGGCACAGACTACCATATGCATGATATCTTCATAGAATGAAACATACGATAGTTTTTACATCTGCAAACTAATGCAATCAAGAGTGTGCAGATTATATTTTTCATTTTATTGGGAAAAAAAATCAGATGTCAAATCTCATTAATGAATCTATACAAGAGTATACTTTTGTTACTCAGGTTTCAATCAAACATAAGGGGGAAAAACTTGAAACTTAGATCAATTCATAGAGAAGGCAGAATTGACACATGTTAAACTGTTAAGGCTCTTTTCTATAATGTCAAAGTATCAATTTAATTACGTTGATTCTGCTATTATGCAGCCGTTTCGTGGTCACTATGATCTAGTATAAACTATAATTGGTGCTGCTATAAACTCTGATAGGTGAACTCTAAGCTACAAAAATTAGGTGCTGCTATACTGGGTGCTGCTAGGAGAAAGGAAAAAATCATGAGAATGAGGGTTAGGCAACTGGTCCAAACATCAGCAAATCAACCTCTAAACCATGGTCCCTATGTCTGCCATCTATCATATAATTAGTCAACAATGTATATATATTGGGGAACCACTGTGTCTTGTGGAGCAATAAATGGCAGATTACAAAATTAGGGCAAAGAAAGAATTGGCTTGAACAGGAAACACATGTTTTAAGGAAACCAATACAATATCAAGCATAGCGATTACTAAATCACAATCCCTGGCAGATCTCTTGTAGCTGCAAGCACGGACTTCTCCTTTTGTGGACCGCAACCATCAGGTGGGCCTCCCAAGCAAGCTCTCACCACCGTCGCCCGAGACTTCCTCCTGTAGAAACAGAAAATAAAATTTTGCACGAAGAAGACTATAATTCATAGGGACTTTGTGAATGGTAATGAAACAATCCAATGCATTCCTGGAACGTCAACTGCAGTCTCGTTTCTAATAAGCTCGCGTCTGTCTTCCGCTTCATGATCTCCCCGAGTCCCCATTGGCCGTTGAGCTTGAAGGGCACACAGACTCACGGGTGGGAGAAGAAGATGGAGAAGCTCTGGAGCAGGAGATGGTCAGATAGTGAGGTGGAATGGCAGAGGGCAGCTTGAATTCAGCCGTGCAATTTTACTTGGCGGCACGGAGGGATCCCTTAGCTTGTGCCATTGTTGCGTGGCCGAATAGGCGACGGGTGGGAGGTACCAGGTGAGGCGAGGGCGGTGGCACGCCGTGGAGGGAGGGTGGGGCGAACCGCACTGATCCATTGGGTCAGAGCGAGGAGGCCGCCGGAGCAGGGTGAGGCGGGCCCGGTCGAGTGGGTGCGTTTGATAGAGCTCCACACCCGACCAAAGCACCGGAACGCCGCCGATGCCTCATCCTCCTTGAGATCCACCTCTCCAAGTCGCGCCCAGGGGCTGGGTGTGGAGGAGACAAGGCAGCCAGCCGGCGAGAGGTGGGGGGGTAGGAGAGGAGGCGGCGAGCCGGCGGTGCATGGGTCTAGGTGGCCAGCAGACTTGCGATGTGCAAGAGGCACGGACCACGGAGCACACCGATGTGGCCAACTGGATGGGCGGGCCCACCTGTCGGCGCACACGGGAGGGAGGCGGACATTCCACCATTCACCAACTCAAATGTTTAAGAGTATAGATTCACCATCACGTGAACAAATAGGCCAGAGGAGGTATATTACCCGACTCAGTTTTCTAAAGAATAAAGTCTAGATTACTAATCTCCAAGTATAGCAACACTTCAGATTACTCTCTAAATTATTTTTAATTCATTTTATCGCCAAACTTTGCCATTTCGCTCAATTTACCCCTGCTACAATTTGTCTTGTTTTGTTTCTCCATATATAAATTTAAACTTAAGCTAAAATTTTACAAGATGATAGAGCACCTCATTATACATGTTAGAAAAATACATCACATTTTTTCATTATTATTTTTCATATAGTTTTGTATCCTATGAATTAATTTACTATAAATTTATGTTGTATTTTTTGAACTGTTTTATGATGTGTCCTATTATCTGTAAAATTTTAGCTTAATATTACAGTTATATATAGAGAAACAAAAAAGGCAAATTGTAGTAGAGGGTAAATTGAGTGAAATGGCAAAGGTGTGGGGATAAAATGAACAAAAAATAGTTTAGCGGGTTATCTAGACTTTCCCTATACTCGAGGGATGTAATTTGGACTTTATCCCTTTTCTAAATATATGGTGTAAAACCTTGGAAATTTTGAGCATTAATTTTCTATAACTTGGTATATGGAAAATGAATCAAACATTTTTTGAGGTATTATTTATGTATAAAATTCCAAAAATTATAGTTTCATACAAGAAATAGCAGATAAAGCAACCATATCTTCTGATTCCGAAGCATCTGAGGTGAGGTTTGGTATGTGGTCTGGCAATGTTAACGGCAATGGTAACAAAATGCAGTGTTAATGGGAGTGGGATTGTGATTACCTATTTTGTTTGGTTTAGATACTGTAATGGTATCTATTGCCACTGCTGTAAGCTGTCGTCCCGGCATCATTGCCACCGTCATTAGCTGTCGCCCTGCTGCTGTCACGTTCGAAGCTGTCGCTGCCCGCTGCATCCTCGAGCCCCAAAGCTGCGACCTCCGCGCACAAAGCTGCTGCCGCTGCCAGCTGCACCGAGCCCCAAGGCCGCTGCTGCCGCTGCCGCCCAAAGCCGCCGGCGACAGCCGCGTCGAGCTCTGACACCACCACGCCTGAAGCCGCCATCGGCAACAGCCGTGTTGAGCTCTGACAGTGCGACGCCCGAAGCCACTACTAGCTTCCGCGCCGAGCTCTGACACTGCCGCTCTCGAAACCACCGCTGGCAGCCACGCCGAGGGCCGACGCCGCCATGCCTTAAGCCACCGCTGTCAGTGCCGCTCCCTGCCTGCGGCTTTGATGCCGCTGTGCTCAAAGCCATGCTGAGCTACGACGCTCGCGCTGCTGCCGCCTTGTCGCCTTCTACTGAAGTTGCCACCGTTGAATTGCTGCACGAGGAGACAAGTCGATTGAGGAGAGGTTCATAAGGGATTCGTTCACGGTAGGGGTAGAGCGGTATCAGGATTACGAAGGTGACACAGTGAACTAATTATACTTGTGTAAACAAACGTCAGACATTGCTTTTAGATACCACAGTGAACTATTTACGTTGCAATATAGTCTAACCAATCAGCTTCTGATAAATGTCAATTGACTAAACTCTACAAGCGGGACAAACAGATTCTGAATTATAGCGACTTGGCTTATTTTCCATTGAATCTAATCTCTTTGATGGAGTATATATTCTTAAAGGTTATTCACATTTCTAGGTAACAATGAAGTAATGAGGTGCCTTTTCTCACATCCAAGTAGAAACAAGATAATTACAGTATTAAACTAAATGTTAGCTATTCTTCTAACAATTATCATGCCATGCAGGTGCAAGGTTACCAAATGTGACAATATTGTTACCCACAGAAAAGAAACAAGTGGACCTCGATGAAAGAGAGAAAACTCTAAAACTTGCTGGAAGGTAGAATTGCATTCATTGTACACATACTTGATTTACCAGAGTTCAACTTTTGCCTGAACGAGTGTGGTATTTAACTTTTGTTTTACATGCCTGCTCGTTGCTGCTGTGATGTTATTACGTGGTGGCGAACTATTCTATCTTTTTAATTAAAAAATTAAGGATAAAGTCCAATTTACTCCCCTCAAATATAGGGAACTATTCATTTTTATAGGGAAATATATTTAATAGTAAATTAATTTTTAAGATACAAAACTATATGCAAAATAATGGTAAAAATTCAAGATGTATTTTTCTAATATGTGTTATGATGTTTTTTATCACCTCATAAATTTTAATTTTAAGATAAGAAAAGACAAATTGTATGAGGTGGTAAATTAATCTAAAATCATGTTTTGGCAAGGTAAAATAAACCAAAACGGTTTAGGGGTTTATTTAGATTTTGGCTATACTTGAGAGGAGTAAATTGGATTTTATCCAAAAATCAAAAGACAAGGATCTTTCTAGCATTTATACTCAAATTACTTAAAGAATTGCCATTGTGTATTTGAGTAATACATCTTTTGGACGAGGCTGATCTGAATAATGATGGACAGGATTGGTCAAGCAGTTGGTGCCCTCTTGAGGCGATTAGGAATTTCATACCAAGGAGAAGAGTCTCATGGGAGGATGAGGATCAATGGCCTAACCTTAAGAAGGTGGTTCAATCCAAAATTTCAGAGCAAATCATCTGCCGTAGCACCAGTTGACTTGCTTCCGCTGCCGTCACGGTTGGCAAAAGGGATAGCTGATCAGCAACGTGAAATCAGGAACCTCTCTCTCGGGTAGCAGTTAATTGTCTATCATAAGTTCATCTTGCAAACCGGTCTGAGTTCAGGATGATAACATCTGTGAAGAGTTTGTGCAGAGAAAAAATAAATACAGCACATAAACCGTGTGAAGAGTTTGTTTGGAGGAAATATATACGTAATAAATTAGGCAGCCTATGAGTACCAGTTATTGTAGGATCGGTGAGATGAATTCCGTTTTCTGTCATTAGAGGATGACTGCTTCCATCGCACAAGTTTATAAGATGTTCGTACTAATACGCTTTGGGCTTGTTTAAATTGTCGGGTATTATGTAAAGAAACGAAGAAAAGGTTTCTGTCGCCCTATGATGCATTTAATTTTTTTCAAAGTGCTAAATTATACATAACTATAACAAAGTTAAAGTACAAGCAAGAGATGTGATAATAAAAATATCTTGTCACTGCAACAAATACTTCACTCTGCAAGTTTGAGCGATGACGATAATGACAAGTTTGAGCGATGACGATAATGAAGTGACATTTATGTGCCTCACGTCAAAAGAGTCTAAGGTATCAAAGTTTAAATGCATTATCTTTAGTGATAATGATGAAGAAAATGATATATCTAGCAAGCTTGAGAGGTAAGAGGATATTTTTGAGAAGCAAAAAGATTTGTTTATTATTAAAAAAATAAACTTTGATCTTGATAATGTTCTATTTTAAATTGAAAAAATTTGACGAGTTAACTAAAGTTTTGATTGAAGTTAATGATGCGAGCGAAGTTTTTAAGTTCATTAATGAAGCACTTTAATAGGAGTTTAACATTTTGAAAAAAACTCTCTTTTTTCTTAAAGTGCAATTTAAAGAACTTAAAAGAGAAGCATTTTTCTTCCTTCTTTGCCTATTTTTTTTATATAGATGCATAGATGTGGATATTAAGAAAACCATCAATAATGAGAAGATGATTATGGACTTCAAAGAGCAAATTAAGACTCTCAAGTTCAACAAAGTAAAGTCTTCATTGAGCAAGAGAAAACTAAGTATGCAAGAGGTTCATACACAAACACAAAACGTTCACATGTCAAGGATGGTATTTGATATGTCAAGGGTAGAAGCCACAATGCAAAGGAGAGCAAGAATGGTAATGAATTCGTGAAGTTCACAAATAGAGGCAGCTACAAAAACAAGGATGAAGTGTCTCTGAAATTCTCTCCTAATGGCACTAATGCATCTCATTTCACTAAGCTATTTCATGATTTTGATGCATCTCATATACTAACCAATAACTCTCGTGGCAAAGTTATTGCTAAGTATGTTGGACCACGCCAAAAAATACTAAGTCTTATGTGTGGGTGCCGAAATCTCATGTTACTAACATGAAAGGACCCAAATAGTTTGGGTACCTAAAAACAAGATCTATATTGTTTTGTAGAAGCACTCATCCGGTGAAACAAGTTGCGTGATTGACAGTGAATGTACAAATCATATGATCGGGGAGGAAATGATGTTATCTTCCATTGAAGAAAACAAGTCACCAAGTGAAAACATCATCTTCGGAGACGATAGTAAAGGAAAGGTACTCGATTTTAGAAAAATTTCTATTTCCAATGATCTATCTATTACGAATTTCTTTTTGGTTAAATCTTTGAACTACAATTTTCTATCCGTATCATAATTATGTGAGATGGTTTATGGTATGGCAGGGGCTGATCCCGATCTTTCGATGAGAGGAGGATAGCTTCGATTTGGGGTGGATTCGACGTTGGCTGTTCGACTACAACAACCAACAGGGTTGCTGCGCCTTAGCAACAGGTACACCGGCTCTGATTTGTTGTTGTTCTTGCTGTGCCAAGAACAACCCTAAACCTGCGAGCAATCGAGAACAAGCAAGAACAAAATGAACAGGTAGACAACTCACAGATCTGGATATAATCACGAAATTGGGGTTCTGAATCAAGCAAATCGGGTGGTCTCGTCGACACACGCGTTTACAAGGAAGTAGCTAAGGCTAAACTTGCATCCGAACAAAACCCACCCTCAAATGACGGCTGCCACAGGTTTATATAGTGGGAAGAAGTACTGGAGGCGTGGGGGGACTCAAACCCTAACTTAGAGAGGGCCTCTAATGGGCTAAACTGGATACAATGGGCCTCAGCCCATGACTGGAGGTCTGAACGCCTTTCTAACGATTCTGATCACGTCTAGAGGAGTTTGAAGCTGAGATTGGACCCATCTGAAAGTAGACTTTGAGATCTTTCCTATGAGTACTCATTTGCTTTCAACAACATTCGGAGTGAAAAGTTATGACCGAAACAATTCAGCCCTGATTGATAGTTCGATCCTGTTTTATGGTCCTAGTGCTCCTCCCATGTTCCTAATCATAACAAAATCACCACAAGGATTTAGTAGTACCCCATTCTGAGAAGTACTATAGACCGTGAGAAATGACTTGACCTGATAATTAAGTTGACGCGCTCGAGCTCGTGTCATGGGTCCTTCTTGTGCAATTGGTTTGGTTGTGTCTGTGGAAGTGATGTCCTCATCATCCTCCCCTTCTTGCATTTGAGTCGTCCTCGACTCAAAGTCGTCATCTTCTCTCATGTAAAGCTTCAAATCTGAAATGTTAAAAGTGGGGCAAACCCCAAAATCTGCAGGAAGCTCAAGTTTGTATGCATTGTCATTAATCCTTTCTAAAACTTTGTAAGGACCAGCAGCTCTAGGCAACAACTTAGATTTCCTTAAATCAGAAAACCTATCCTTTCTCAAATGTAACCAAACCAGATCACCAGGTTCAAAAGTGACATGTTTCTTGCCCTTACTGCCAACAAGTTTGTATTTTGCATTCATGATGCATTCGATATTTTCCTTAGTGGTTTCGTGCAGCTTTAACATCAGTTCAGCACGTTTATTTGCATCAATATTTACCCTCTCCGATGTTGGAAGGGGCAAAAGATCAATAGGAGCACGTGGAATAAAACCATAAACAATCTCAAAAGGACATTTCTTAGTAGTAGAGTGTTTTGAACGATTATAAGCAAACTCAACATAAGGCAAACACTCTTCCCACAGTTTTATATTTTTCTTCAAAACAGCTCTAAGCATAGTAGATAAAGTTCTATTGACAACCTCAGTTTGCCCATCTGTTTGTGGATGACATGTTGTGAAAAATAAAAGCTTAGTTTCCAACTTAGCCCACAGGGTCCTCCAAAAATGGCTAAGAAACTTTGCATCACGATCAGAAACAATGGTGTTTGGTATACCATGCAAGCGAACAATATCACGAAAGAACAAATCAGCAACATGTATAGCATCATCTGTCTTGTGGCATAGTATGAAGTGAACCATCTTAGAAAATCTATCCACCACAACAAAAACACTATCTCTCCCCTTCTTTGTCCTAGGCAGACCCAAAACAAAGTCCATAGAAATATCTTCCCACGGAACTCTAAGAACAGGTAAATGCATATATAAACCATGAGGATTAAGGCGAGACTTAGCTTTTTTACATGTAGTGCAGCGAGCGACAAACCGTTCAACATCTCGCCTCATCTTTGGCCAAAAGAAATGTGCAGCAAGGATATCTTCGGTTTTCTTCACACCAAAGTGCCCCATCAGCCCTCCACTATGCGCTTCCTGCAACAATAACAAACGCACGGAGCTAGCTGGAATGCATAGCTTGTTAGCTCTAAAAACAAAACCGTCGCTGAGTATAAATTTGTTCCATGACTTGCCCTCTTGGCAATTCAGCAAGACATCCTTAAAATCATTATCATTGATATATTGCTCTTTAATAGTTTCTAAACCAAAGATTTTAAAGTCTAGTTGTGAAAGCATGGTGTAACGTCTAGACAAAGCATCAGCAATAATATTTTCCTTTCCTTTTTTGTGTTTTATGACATAAGGAAAGGACTCAATGAATTCAACCCACTTGGCATGCCGTCGATTAAGTTTTGCTTGGCTATGGATGTCTTTTAGTTATTCATGATCAGAGTGTATGACAAACTCTTTGGGCCACAAATAATGCTGTCAAGTTTCCAAAGTGCGAACAAGGGCAAACAGCTCTTTGTCATAAGTAGAGTAGTTCAAACTAGGTCTACTTAACTTCTCACTGAAATATGCTACAGGTTTTCCCTCTTGCAACAAAACACCACCTAGTCCAATCCCACTAGCATCACATTCAAGCTCAAAAGTTTTATTGAAATCAAGAAGTTGGAGCGAGGGTGCGTGTGTTAACTTACCTTTTAGTGTGTCGAACGCATTCCTTTGGGTTGGTGTCCATGTGA
>BCLG01000170.1:264884-281162 GCA_001602295.1 Zoysia matrella
CCGAAACAATCCAGCCCTGATTGATGGTCCGATCCTGCTTTATGGTCCTGGTGCTCCTCCCATGTTCCTAATCATAACAAAATCACCACAAGGATTTAGTAGTACCTCATTCTGAGAAGAACTACTATAGACAGTGAGAAATGACTTGACCTGATAATTAAGTTGACGCGCTCGAGCTCGTGTCATGGGTCCTTCTTGTGCAATTAGTTTGGTTGTGTCTGTGGAAGTGATGTCTTCATCAGTTTATAATTGTTTTGTTCACAAATTATGATGTGACAGTCTAGAAAAGAGGGAGTTGTACCGTGGTATTTAAAGTCTACTTAAAGGGAAAAGATTACTTAATAGATTTCACTACTAATGAAGTTATACCGGATACTTGCCTTATTGCTAAGCCAACATTGGGTTGGATGTGGCATCGCCGCCTTGCCCATGTTGGCATGAGAAACCTTTACAAACTCTAAAGGGGTGGTCGCATCATAGGACTAACGGATGTTTGCTTTGCGAAAGATAAAATTTGCAGTGCATATCAAGCCAGAAAACAAGTAGGAGTGAGTCATGCAATCAAGAACATAGTGACAACTATAAGACCATTGAAAATGTTGTATATGGACTTATTCGGTCCTATGGCATACATTAATATTGGTGGTAACAAATATGGTCTTAGTATTGTTGATGATTGTTCTCGCTTCCCTTGGGTATTATTTTTTGCATGACAAAAGTGATACAAAAGGTCTGCTCAAAACATTCTTGAGAAGAGCTCGAAATGAGTGTGAAGTAAAGATCAAGAAAATAAGGGGCACAACGGCACCGAGTTTAAGAACATTCAAGTGGAAGAATACCTTGATGAAGAAGGCATGAAGCACGAATTTTCAGCACCCTATTCCCCTCAAGAAAATGAGGTAGCTGATAGGAAGACCCGCACACTAATAGAGATGACAAGAACAATGCTTGATGAGTACAAAGCATTCTATCATTTTTAGGTTGAAGCTGTTAACACCGCATGCCATGCAAGTAATCATCTTAATCTACACCGACTCTTGAAGAAAAACAGCCGAGCTTGTCACCGGTAACAAGGCAAACATCTCATACTTTTAAATCTTTGGAAGCAAATGTTATATAGTAAACATGAAACCCAAAACTTCTAAGTTCTCTCCTAAAGTGGATGAAGGGTTCTTGCTTAGTTATGGATCCGCTAACACCTACCATATATTCAACGAGACCAATGGTTGTGTTGAAATAGCACGTGACATGATATTTGATGAATCTAATGGCTCTCAAGAGGAGAAAGTTGTTAATGAAATCACAGATGATGAAGAAGCTCCGGCTATAGCAATCAAGAAGATGACACTTGGTGAAATAAAGCCTCAAAATAATCAAGAGTCATCAACCATGTCAACTCAAGATGAACATGGCATTAGAGAAAGTAAAGAGCCAAATGGTGAGATAGATCAAGAAAACGATCAAGAAGAAGGTCAAAGCGACAAACTACCAATCCATGATCAACACATTGATGAAAACAATGAAATGTCACAACAACGAGTACAACACACAAGAGTACATCAAATTGTGCAACGAAATCACCCTGTTGAATAAGTTCTCGATGATGTCGACAGAGGGGTAATCACTAGATCTCGAGTAGCTAATTTTTGTGAACATTACTTGTTTGGAGCTACTTAGGGTGGAGGATGCTCTAAATAACTTGGATTAGATAATGGCCATGCAAGATGAACTCAACAACTTCACAAGAAATGAAGTATGGACATTGGTGGAAAGACCCAAGCAAAATGTTGGAGGAATGTGGCAGAACCGCCCCAAAAACCACGGGCGGCTCGCTTGCAGGATCATATCGAGTGATATCGAGCAACAATATCCAAATAGTACAAAACGAACGATAAAATATATTACAGGAACCCGATTTGAAGTATTACAATAAAGTTCCAGTTGTTCTTAGGATAGATATTTAAAAACAGAGTTTCAAACAGTGCGGAAGCATAGATAGCGGATACAACGATACACTCTACGGTTTTCTTAACCTGACACATGTTCTGCCCTAAGACATGCCTCAGTCCTCGTGGCCGGAGATTGGTGAGGAGGGAACCCAGTCAATAGACCAGTCAGCAGGGGGTTCACCTTCCCACACCAATTACCTACAGGGAAAGCTACATGCAACAAAAAGGAAAAATCACAAACCGTAAGTACTAATTACTTAGCAAGACTTACCCATCAAAATGGTAAACTACAGCCGACTTCTAAACATAAGGAACTTGACTCATACGTGAGTTCTTTTGCCAAAAACGTAGCACTAATAGTGAATCTTTACTTTCAAGATTTAGCAGTGGTTTAAGTTTAGGGAAACGTAAATTTAGTTGGCTCTATAAACTATATCAAACATGGTTGCCAAACAATTTATAATACATATATCAGACAAATCATATTCACTTCATCATTTACATTCTTACTACGCTGTGACGCAGTGAACAAGTGGTACTCATTACTGTGAGGGGCAGTGATTATAATCGATTTACATCCAGCTGGAGAAACCCGAATTACACGACATGCATACGCTTCTCAGAAGCCGCACGTGGCAACCTTTCACGCAACCCATAGGGCCAGTCCAATAAGCCTAAGTCTCCCGAGAACATGGTCCCCATGTGATAGCGCCCAGAGTCTATCTCTAGAGTTCGGCTGCTGGGCGGACAAGTTCGGAGCCAGCAATAGGAGACAGGAGATTAAGATTTAGAAAGAGTGGTGAAAGTTAGAGCACTTAACCAATTTCAAAGCAGAAAATGCTGAACCCCCTTGATAGTATAGTGGTCCTATGACTCAAAAAATATAAAAACTAGGAACTCCGAAGCCAAAGAACCAACATTGCTCTTTTCCATTTTGGGGGTCGATAAAGTTCTATTTGCTTATGTTCCGCACACATACTCACAAAATGCCGTCAAATGCTTCTATTGTTTGTCATAATTCATCCCAAAATCCACAAGGGATCCTAGATGGACTTTCACATTTGTTTCAATTTAATTGAATTTTGAGCCTTTGGGGTTGGTTCCTGATCTTCTTTAAGTCGTGGTAACTCTCGATTTGGTGGAGATGCAACACACAATCGATGCAGCCTCAAATCAACACGATTCGATCCCCGCAATTGCAGCACCACTTCTTCTCTTGTTATTAACCGTGCACACACGATTAACCTCACCAAGAAGGTTGATCCCAGCCTACGAATCCAAGAACACAAGCAAGAACATGGAAGAACGCACCTAGTTCGCAAAATCTGAATAAAATTCACGAAGTTGAAATCCAACAAACCGTCAAACGATGAAACTATTTGATAACAGAATAAACTAATTGAAAACCTAAGGTTAATGATGGTGGCTATTGTTTGCATAAAGTTTAGGATGTCCTTACGGGGCAAACCCTAATACTAATGGGCCAAAGAAAGATACACGGCCCTAGGGCCAAAAGATAGTGTCGCAGCACTATGGTGGTTTTTGGACGTCATATTGTTTTAATAATTCCTATTGACTCTGGTCAAATTTGTAGATGAGACTGGTGCCGTTGGAAAGACTATCTTCTTAGCTTTGAATCAATATATAGAATGTCCAAAACTGATCCTGTATGCGATCTGAGCGTCCATTTTAGTGTGGATTGCACCTGAAACCAAGGGCAACTCGACTCTGAGTTGGATTGAATCTCCTCTGGGGTTGAATGTGCCTTGGTGGTCTTGAGCATCTCCAAGTTCTTTTTTATGCTTCCCTCGAACCTCACCAATGTTTCTAATCATGATAAAGTAATTAGGTAGTAATATGTTCTCAAAGGAAGGAAGACATGTGTTTAGGAAGAAGCTCACCTCTAAATTCAATTATCGTGTGTGAGATCTTGTGATTGGACCATCTATAGTAGGTGGAGAAGCATTGTATGTATCCAACGAAGGGATGTCCTCCTCATCCTCTCCCTCTTGAATCGGAGTCGTCATGGACTCAAGCCTATCTTCTTCTCCAATGTATGGCTTCAAATATGCAACATAGAATGCTGGACTAAACCCGAACTCCGGAGTTAAATCCAGTTTATGTGCATTATCATTAATCTTCTCAAGTACCTTAAAAGGACCAGCAGCTCTAGGCATCAATTTAGATTTTCTTAGCTTCAGAATTCAATCTTTTCTTAAATGCAATCAAACCATGTCACCTAGTACAAATTTAACTTCATGTCTAGCTTTACTACCGGTAATTTTATACTTTTCATTCATCTTTTCAATGTTTTGTTTAGTCTTTTCATGCATTTAACTTTGTCATTGTTCTGACCACTGGCACAGTAAAATTTACATATTTGGAGAGGGATTTGGTGTGCTCTTCGTATCGAGGTGGCCTAGTCTACGGAAGACTCAAGATTTGACCTAGTTCGTGGCACCATGGAGGTGTAATACCCTACGTCCAGCGAGAGAGTGAATCGTATAAGCTCGTAACAGGGTTACAATGGCAGAAGGACTCTAGCTCGAGTAAGAACCCTAGCATGCGTATATGGTGTGTGTGTGTGTCTATCTTGTTGTCTAAGGCCCTCGATGCCCTCTTTATATAGGATCGGACCGGGGTTATAAGGCTTGGTGCCTACGAAATCAGGTGGCTCCCTATTGGTTGGGGCCATGGTCTTCTGAGAACTTGATCCTCTGGTGCCCGCCCGTGTCGGAGCAGCTTGTTGGTGTGCTTCGATCGTCCTTTGTCTATCGCTGTGGGACAAAGGTTGCTTTATCGCCTGTTGGACCACTTTTCTCTTCTGTAGGTTTGCTTACCTCCCACGAGGTTGCTTTACCTTCTACTGTACAGTATCAAGAATCTCTACGCTCGTCAGGGATTGGTCGTTGAGGCGGTGGCCAACCCTGGGGTCGGACGCGTGAGGCAGTTCCCATCTGTCGTCTGGATGGGCCCCGTTGTCAGTCAATCCTGACCCTCGGACAGTGGGGCCAACTCTTCGAGCACCCCCAACCCTCGTTGGATCGGTTGTGTACGTTGTTTCCGATCTTTCGTCAGGTCTGATAACTCTCAATTTGGTGCAAATGCAACACACAATCGATCCGGCCTCAAATCAACATGATTCAAGCCCCGCAATCGCAGCACCACTTCTTCTCTGGTTATCAACTGTTCACACACGATTGACCTTGTCAAGAAGGCTAATCTTAGCCTGTGAATCGAAGAACACAACCAAGAACAAAGAAGAACGCAACTCAATTGCAAAATCTGAATTAAACTCACAAAGTTGGAATCCAACGAACTATCAAACGATGAAACTATTTGATAACAGATGAAAACTAATAAAAACCTATCCCTAATGATGCAGCTACTGTTTATAGAGGTTAGGACATCCTTAGTGGGTAAACCCAAATGCTAAAGAGCCTACGAAAGATACAAGGCCCAAGAACTAAAAGATGGTGTCACAGCACCCCAACAGATTCTGGATGTCATATTATTTCAGCGATTCTTGGAGATCTAGGAAATATTTCCTTGAGGGATTGGATCTGCTGAAAAGATTATCTTTTTAGCTTTCCATCCATATCTAGAATGTCTAAAACGGAGCTCATATGCAACAGAGGCATCCATTTTAGTGCAGGCTACTCCTAGAGTCTGACACAGACTCGAACCCGAGTTGGATTGGATCTCCTCTGGGGTTGAACGTGCCTTGCTTATCTTGAGCATCTATCTCTGTGAGGAACCGTCGAAATTGAGTTCCAATTAATCAAATTAGCTTGATATTCAAACCGAATTCAAGCTCCACTCAACTAACGAGAAATCAACCCCGGTAGTCCCTCGATATGCTTCGCAAACACTACACAGGACAATAGCATATGCCACTCGCGACGTCGCATAAGAGAGTACTCATGTCAACCTTTCTCTCATCCATTCCCGAACGGTTGGACAATCGACATGTCAGGGAAGACCGCTCCCGTGTCTCGTGGGAGCCCAGCGGTCACTCGTTCGTGTCAGTCAAGACATCCCATCATGGGCCAAACGTTGGTATACAAATGAGATATTCGGCTTGTCTTGCTATTATATTCGACATGTGGTATGAACGAAAAGTGCTTAGGCGAACAATTAACAACGGCCGGTCCTTAACTAACACAGACAGGGCTACCGCACACAGGACTCTTTTCCTGCTGCCAGCATATACCTCCATGTTCGGTCTCTAATTCATCATCCTCAAGTTTAGACCAACCATATGAGTAACAAGTTGAATAAAGATCCTATACCCGCGAAAAGGTGGTGACCTTCCACCGATTCGACTTCTACCGGTCTAGGCATGGCTAAGCAAGACACACCAGATCTAAGAACTACCAACTCCAAGGAGGGGATAACAATCAGATGAAGTACTCAGACGACTTCTTGCAGAACAAGATCAAGATGAAGAAGAAAGAAGGGTCAACTCCCTAATCGGCAACACCACGTCCGAAGAAAAAGGCGTAGCTCTCAAAGCTAAAGGGAAGAAGGTGTTCATTCAAAGTTCAAGTGGAGAAAGAAGAAAGCGATGATGAAGAGTTAGCTCCTCATGAGAAAGTTCAAGAAGTTCGTGAAGAAAGGTGGTTCCACAAGAAGAGTTTCAACAAAGGTAAGACTAGAAAATCTAAGAGAACTTGCTATGAATGTGGAGAGGAAGGTTATTTTATTGTAGAGTGCTCCAACGCCAAGAACAAAGAGTAGAAGAGTGACAAGGAGTACAAGAAGCACAAGCGCAAGAAGTAGAAGAGTGACAAGGAGTACAAGAAGCACAAGGGCAAGAAGTACAAGAAACAAGCCCACATAGAACAATAATGGAACTCTGACTCCAACTCCGACTCTGATGTAAATGAAGGAGTTGCTACATTGGCGATCAGCATCACACTAAACAACACCGCTCTCTACGAAAGCTTGAATGATGAAAAAGAAGCTGCACCCGTTTGCCTCGTGGCAAAAGGGTCTAAGCTATTAAAATCTAAATACGACTCTAACGATAGTGAAGATGATGATCATGTGCCTAATTTGCTTGAACTATTGACCATACTTGAGAAACAAAGAGAAGAAATTGAGAGGCAAGAGGATATTCTTTAGAAGTAAGAAGACTTGCTCATTCTTGAGAAGAAGAGAAACCTTGATCTTGAGAATATCGTAGCTCTTGAGAGGTAGACAGTAGATGAGTTAACTAAAGCCTTGGCTGAAGTTAATGATGCAAGCAAAACCTTTAGGTTTGCTAATGATTCACTTGAAGAGAAGTTTCACACTTTGGAAAAACTCTACTCTTCACTTAAAGTGCAAGTTAGCAAACTTAAAGGAGAAGCATCTTCCTTGAAAGAAGCATCTTGCCCCCCTTTGCCTGTTTTTTGTGATAGGTGCAAAGATGTGGAAATTGAGAAGTTCATTGAGAATGAAAAGATGATTGAAAACCTTTAAGAACAAGTAAAGACTCTTAATGCTCAAACTCAACAAAGTAAGATCTCCATCGAGCAAAAAAAAGACCAAGTTGCAAGAGAAGCATACATGAACACTAGACGTCTACATGTCAAGGACAGTATTGGTTACGTGAAGATTAAAGCCACAATGCAAGTGAGAACAAGAATGGCAATGAGTTCGTGAAGTTCACTAAGGGAGGAAGCTACAAGGCCAAAAATGAAACATCTTCAATGCTCTCTCCAAAGAAATCTAATGCATCTCATTGTGCTAAGCTTTTTCATGATTTTGATGCATCTTATGTGCTAACCAAGAATACTTTTGGTAGAATTATTGATATGTTGGGCCACGCCACAAGAACACAAAATCTTATGTGTGGGTGCCAAAGTCTCTTGTTACTAACATGAAAGAACCCAAACAAATTTGGATACCTAAAAACAAAGCCTAATCTGTTTTTAGAAATACTCTTTTAGTGGAAGAAGTTGGGTGATTGACAGTGGGTGTACCAATTATATGACTGGGGAGGAGACAGATGTTTTCATCTATTGAAGAGGACAAGACACAAGATGATACTCTCACTTTCAGAGATGACAAAAAGGGGAAGGTAATTTGTCTTTGAAAATTTGCTATTTCTAATGACCTATACATTATGAATGTTCTTTTTGTTGAATCCTTGAGCTACAACTTGTTTTTCGTTTCACAATTGTGTGATGGATTTTATTCGTGTCACAATTGTGTGATGAGTTACAATTGTTTGTTCACTAATTATGATGTGATCGTCTACAAAAAAGGGAGTTGTACTGTGGCATTCTAAGGCCACTTGAAGGGAAAACTTTTTTAAGTAGACTTCAATACTAATGAAGTAGTCTCAGATACAAATCTTGTTGCCAAGTCAACATTGAGTTGGTTGTGGCATCGCCGCCTAGCCCATGTTGGCATGAGGAACCTGCACAAACTCCAAAAAGTGGTCACATCATATGACTAACGGATGTTTTGCGGACTCTAGAGAGCTGCTCCACCGGCAGAGCTGTACTATTCCGCTCCTCTGGACTAGTCCAAGAATGGACTTGTCTGTCAAGGCAAGCGAACTCCAGAGAAGGGGCACCCTGTTATTCCTGGACTTGTCCGCTTGGCCAGAGTAGTTCATTAGGGGACATGTTCGTGCCCTCTGTGGACTCCAAAGAGATGACCATATTACCGATGAGCCCGATACCAGGATTTGTCCGGACCTCCGGACTAGTTCGGTATTGATATTTTTAGAAGGTCATCCTTGATTAATCTATACACTTCCCCCCAACTTCTTAGGGTTACCAAAAGCCAGCGCCTCATTTCAAATCACGCCCTAAGACTCTCTGAGATCCACCTCTCCTCTTCCCCTCGTTTTTCATTGAATCCTCTAGGGTTTGATTGAACAAAGAGGAGATTGTGAGTGTTTCTGTCTCCTGTTTCACTTTGAGGACCTGATCTTTTTCATTGCGGGTTTTGCACGACCTATTACTCTTGGAGATTCATCTCCTAGACAGTTAGATGTTGCCCTAAATCCATCAAGACCGCTGTGGTGAGACCCCTCATTGATCTAAGGAAAACCAAGTTGATCTTGTGTTTGATCTGTTTCCGCTGCGTTAATGGACTTATTTGCGAAAGACCGGACTTCGAACAAGTCTGCCTAACCGGACTAGTCCGTGTTCTGTTTTTACTGATCAAATTGTTTTTGAGATGCAAATTTTCAGGTCGTTGCCTACTCACACCCCCTCTAGGCAACTTTCACGATGCGGATTATGCAGGATGTAAAGTTTACCGAAAAAGTACGCCGGTGACTTGTCAATTTTTGGGAAGATCCCTAGTGTCACGAATTCCGTTGCCTTATCCATAACAAAAGCATTGTACGTTGCAGTCGGTAGTTGTTGTGCCAACTTCTCTGGATGCGACAAACTCTAATGAGAGTGCCATCAAACTTGCATACAATCCATGTGAGCATTTTTGAACCAAACACATACATCCGGCACCACTTCCTAAGAGACTACTCCATAAAACATGACATAAAAATATCCAATGTGTCCACACAAAAGCAACTAGCCGATACACCAAGCCACTAGATGAGAGACACTTTTGTGAACTTAGGAATGAGCTAAATATATTTGATTCTTTGAACGTGGCTTGAGATGTTGCACATCTATTGTGTCATAGGCTAGACCTTTGAAAAATAAAATGTTTACAAAATTTTTGTGTGTTTTTGTTTCTTCTAAAAAGCTCAAAAATGTTTTATAAAACATTTTATGCCAAGTGTGATCATAGCTGATTGATTGATTGTTTCTAGTTGCACTTGACATAATTGTGTTTTCGAAAATTTGTCCAAGAGGATCACTTTTTTCTCTCTCGCGCTTATCTCCTTGATTCCACTTAGCAGGAACCCGGACAAGTCTGCAAGATCCGAACTAGTTCGTCACTGGACAAGTTCGTGAAACTCGAACAAGTCTAGACCTTGATTTCTATTTAAAGCTTGAGTCTTCTTCTCCAACTGATTTCTTTCTCTTTCTCTCTCTTCCTCCACTCCATTGCGGGTGGCTCCCATGGCGATCTGGCACTTCGACCAGTGAAGAGTTGATTCCCTCCGTGGAAAAGCTTCCTCATCCTCGTTCTAGTCTGGAGCCTCAAGTCTCGGACTTCCTCTCCCTCCTTTTGAAGGTATCTCTCGCTCTCTAGGGTTTGAGGTATGAGATGTAGTTGTTCCCATTCACAGATTTCAAATCCCTTTTGTGAGGTTAGATCAATGAGTCGTGAAGATTATTCTCTTTATGCACTGTTGAAATGCAGACAAGTCCGAACATGCTGGACGAGTCCGTCGCTTCCGCAAGTCTCCGACAAGTCTGGATAAGACAAACCAAATGGAATAATCTAAGCAAATTCTTAGTCACTTCACCCTCACTTTCTGATACCATACTGCTGATCTTTGTCATCTAGGAACCAAGAAAGTGGACTCTAAGAAGAGAAGGTACAATCTTGGTATGGCAGGGGCTTATCCCGATCTTTCGATGAGAGGAGGATAGCTTCGATTTGGAGTGGATTCGACGTTGGCTTTCCGACTACAACAACCAACAGGGTTGCTGCGCCTTAGCAACAGGTACACCGGCTCCGACTTGTTGTTGTTCTTGCTGTGCCAAGAATAACCCTGAACCTGCGAGCAATCGAGAACAAGCAAGAACAAAATGAACAGATAGACAACTCACAGATCTGGATATAATCACGAAATTGGGGTTCTGAATCAAGCAAATCGGGTGGTCTCGTCGACACACGCGTTTACAAGGAAGTAGCTAAGGCTAAACTTGCATCTTTCCTATGAGTACTCATTTGCCTTCAACAACATCCAGAGTGAAAAATTATGACCAAAACAATCCAGCCCTGATTGTTGGTCCGATCTTGCTTTATCGTCCTGGTGCTCCTCCCATGTTCCTAATCATAACAAAATCACCACAAAGATTTAGTAGTACCCCATTCTGAGAATAACTACTGTAGACAGTGAGAAATGACTTGACCTGATAATTAAGTTGACGCGCTCGAGCTCGTGTCATGGGTCCTTCTTGTGCAATTGGTTTGGTTGTGTCTGTGGAAGTGATGTCTTCATCAAATCTCACAGTTGTTCAGTGTGGTGATGAGTCGGATACACAAGAGCTTGAGAAGATTCCGGTGAGGATGGTCAAGCCAGTTAACCATGAGAGAGGTAGGACTGAAACTAATTTCATGTAAAATGTGTCTGTGGCTATTGTGAGGAGGAATGAAGATTTCTATTCTTTGGCTCAGGAGTGTATTGACACTCACTTCTAGAGTTTCTTTCATTCAGATTTCTACAATTCAGTGCACATGATAATGAAGAATCCACTGATTGAAATGCATTGGGTTGATTGGGCTTTCATGGAAAAGAAAAATCCTCAAGTTTTCAACGAGGTGACAAAAACTTGCCAGTTTCATGGAATCAAAGACATTCTTGGTTTTTAGTATCTATGGAACAAGACAGTGATTGCTCAGTTCCATGCCACCCTTTTTTTCACCCTATCAGAGTGGCCAAATTTCTTGGATGACAGATATGGTAAAATACAATGTGATCTTGAGGCAGTTTGCAAACTACATTGGTTTCTGCAGTGGTTTATCTAGCGACATCCACCTTCATGACGAACCTATGTTTGATGTCAACCAGATGGATTTCATGTATGACTCCACCTCAAACTTTGTCTCACCAAATACCATTGGTTTCCTCCCATTCTACAAGATGATGCATCATATTCTGAAGAAGATGTTGGCTCCTAGGGAAGGTGATGCATCTAACCTTTCTAGACATGCTAGGAACCTTCTCAAGTGGTTGGGAGGTCAGAAGAAGTTCAACACCATTGACTTCATGTTCTTAGAATTCTGGACATATCTCAAAAGTCGAATAGGGACGATTGATGAAGTCACTAAGAAGGTGTTTGTGAAGGAGGAGCCCCATAGAAGACTTCAACCACAGCTTCTAGCATCCGTGGCTAGAGCTTCACCTTCTACCCGCACATCCACAAGGAGGCCCCTGCTAGGTCTCCTTCATCCTCTCGTGGTAGAAGTAGACATTTTAGGATCTTCAAGATTTTTCAGAATGCCAATGTAGAGCTCACCAGAAGAAGATTGCCAGGAAGAACACAAGATCTATGAAGGAATGGCATCGTCGAGAAGGCACTCCCCGATCAACAGATAGCTCATATATTGAAGAAGAAGCTCCTCACACCTTATCCATTTGCCTAGCTTATAGCTGATGAGTATGCTTCTTTTTGTCAAGCTTCACCCCATGGTGAGATTCATGAAGAGGATGAGGATGAGTGAGATGATGATGAGGACTATGAAGAGTAGTTGCAGGTTGATTTTTACTTCTCTTTTCCCTTTTTTTCTGGTGTCTTTATGCCAAAGGGGGGAGAAGAATCTACCTTTACCTACATTTGTGGTGTGATCCTTAAGGACTTGTATGTGTTTAAAACTCTATTTTGTAATTTTTTGTACTTGTGATGTGATGCTTATTTGTGATGAACTATTGTGGTGATGTATGTTTCTTATCGTCTGATGTGGACATGGTTTCCAATCTTCCTTTAGGTCGTAGTAACTCTCGATTTGGTAGAGATGTGACACACACTCAATCCCATCTCAAATCAACATGATTCGAACCCCGCAATTGCAGCACCACTTCTGAACAAGAAAGAACGCAAGTTAATTGCGTGATCTGAATTAAACTCACAAAGTTGAAATCCAACAAAACTGTTTATTAACAGATTAACTAAGCAAAAACCTATCCCTAATGATGAAGGCTCCTATTTATATAAAGGTTAGGGCATTCTTAGGGGGCAAACCCAAATACTAATGGGCCTAAGAAAGTTGCATGGCGCAAGGACCAAAAGATGGTGCCACAGCACCCTGACATATTCTAGATTTTGTATTATTTCAATGATTCCTGGAGTTCCATATAGTATTTCATTGCGGGATTAGATCCGTTGGAAAGCTCATCTCCTTAGCTTTTCGTCCATATCTAGAACGTCTAAAATGGAGTTCGTGTGCGACATGAGCATCTGCTTCAATGCAGGCTGCTCCAGGAGTCTGAATCAAACTGGAACCCAAGTTGGATTCAGACTTCTTTTGGAATTGAACGTCCTTCCTTGTCAGGTGCATCTCCAAGTTCTTGTCCAACTACCCTTGCTCCTCTCCAATGTTCTTAATCATGATAAAGTAATTAGTTAGCAATCTATTCTCAAATAAAGTAAAACATGTGTTTAGAAATGAGATCACCTCTAATTTCAACTGTCGTGTATGAGTTCCATCAATATTGATTAGAGGAGTGTTGTCTGTATCTAAAAGAGCAATGTCCTCATCATTCTCTCCTTGTTTTACAGTCATCCTCGACTCATGTTCGTTGTGAGGACCTCGAGTCCACCATGCCCTATAACATGCATGAAAAGGTGGAGGCCACAGGAGTATTTGAATGCAATCACTTGGTGGTTCAAAAATTCTCATAATCTTATCATTCTCCCCTACTTGATGCAAGCCGTTCGTTGATTGCTCCCTCCGTTATGATTTTGTAAACTTGTTCCGAAAAACAACTCAATTTTGTACTCACTCACTCGAATGGTAAAAGTCCTGGATGTATTTCTTCGGGTATAGTATCATGATACTTCTAAAAATAGTTAGTAGCAGGAGCGAGTAAATAGCTAGAAAGATCATGACATGCAAACAAGCATCTTTGCACCCTAAAGCATCACATGAATCATAACCATCAAGATCAATTTTTTGCCAAAATTTATTTTCTAAATAATCCACACGATCAGCATCATTATTAATATTCTTATGTGAAGGCATAAAGTGTGTTGCCTTAGAAAAACTAGATAAACATAACGTGACATGATATTTTGTATTTCAATCATCAAGTTTGTCATTTATTTTTACCATGGAAGACAATTTATAATTTGCGCAAATATAAACTCTATGCACCATAAACACACCACTCTGATCATAGTTGCTTGTAACATAAAAATTATTTCTAACAAAATTTGGTTTGGGGAAGCATCACTCTCTCTACACAACTTAGATCACAAAGATGTCACACCTAGTTTTAAGACCAAAACCAAGTGACCCTTTATGTGTGACTGGGAATCAAGTTTCACACATAAAGTGACTTCATTAATGGTAAAATAAAACAATGTCACGATTAAAGAGAAAATAAGTGATTAACGAATGCAGCGGATGTAAGCTTCATGACCTTCTAAAAGGTTTGAATTGATTTTAGTGATTGAATGAACACTATAGGTAACAGTTGTGATTGTTGGTTTCACCCCGGTAATCTCTACAACATAGTGGGTTTTCTTGATAGATCACAAAGGATGATCCCAAGAAGAGGGGTTCTGAGCGTTAGAGGACCAAAGCTAAAGACTAGCTAGAGAATCCATAGGAATGCCGGTACTATTAAGGGGGTCAAGTCAAGTCATTCGTCTCATGTCATACAAGTGTTAGAGGGTGTGAATGCTCCTTAGATTCCTCAGAAAGCACTAAAGATTGCAGAGGAAGCGAAGTCGAAGATCAAATCTCAAGTCCAGCTGAAGATGCAGTCACCAGACAGTCCGGTGAGTCAGGAGGAGCCACTCCAGAGAGAGATACTCTCTGGAGCCGTAAAGATCAAGTGACTGAGAAGAGGGTTGAATCGGACACATACACGACTAGGCTAAATTCTTACTCTTCCTAGTTTCTAGCAAAACTAGCAAAGAACTTCTAGCAAATATGGTCTAGAGAAGGGTAAAACAAGCTAGAAGACAAACTATCGAGCTAGTAAGCAATCTGTCACGAGAGCCACCAAGAGAGGCAACTAAACAACCTATCACACTACTCACAAGAAAGTAAGTATGGTAAGTATGAGAAGGGTGATAGAGATGCTCAACGATTTTTCTCGAGGTCTTGGAAGGATGGCGCCTTCCCCTATTCCTCATTGAACAACTCCCGTTGAAGTCTTGGTTTCTTCCGTCGTTCCCAAAACGATG
The DNA here is from genome assembly GCA_001602295.1 of Zoysia matrella. NCBI lineage: Eukaryota > Viridiplantae > Streptophyta > Magnoliopsida > Poales > Poaceae > Zoysia > Zoysia matrella. The sequence continues at coordinate 279,832 of BCLG01000170.1, forward strand.
CTCACAAAGGTACGCTTCACTCTCGGAGTGAAGACACCAGCGCTCTGACTGTAGCAAATAATACTCAAGCACTAGAGCAAGCCTCCAAGGCTCAGGCTCTCACTCTTGGTGTCCATTTCAAGCGGAAGACCCGGAACCGCATACAAACTTGATGTCGATTTTCACAACAAAGCCTAACCAGTCTAGGCTGCCATAGATCAAGAGTAACAAGCCGAAGACACTCCTCTCAGCCTCACAAGTTCTAGGAATTTGCAACTCTTCACAAGCACTCAAGATCTCACTAAATGCTCTCTTGTGCTTCCTTGATGAACTTTGGTTCTCAACAAATGATCTCTAACTGTTCTGGCTGCGAGCAAGCTCCACAACAGCTCCCTCAACGGTTTAAATAGGCCCCAAGCCCTGAAACAACCGTTAAAAAATGTTGCCAAAAAGCTGTCTGCTTTTTGTAGTCATCGGACTGTCCGGTGACTCCTAGTCTCTAACTGGTAGAAAACATCCTCTCTGGAATCCGTACCATGTGACACTGGACTGTCCCGTGAACTTACCTTTTGGACTCCCAGAGACACCTATTTTGGACATCTCCTCCAGGGCTCACCGAATTGTTTGGTCTCTGACTGATGAACTATCCGATGACTTCCTCCTGATGGCTTCAAAGAGCACCTCTCTCTAGACTTCGAGCTCCTGCACTCACCGAACTGTCTGGTGACTCTAGCTTCACTGCCTTCAGAAAACATCTTCTCTGGACTCCTGGCTGCGACCCTCATCGGACTATTCGATGACACCTAGTATGGCAGGGGCTGATCTCGATCTTTCGATGAGAGGAGGATAGCTTTGATTTGGGGTGGATTCGATGTTGGCTGTCCGACTACAACAACCAACAGGGTTGCTGGGCCTTAGCAACAGGTACACCGGCTCCGATTTGTTGTTGTTCTTGCTGTGCCAAGAACAACCCTGAACCTGCGAGCAATCGAGAACAAGCAAGAACAAGGTGTGATGAGGACATCACTTCCACAGACACAACCAAACCAATTGCACAAAAAGGACCCATGACACGAGCTCGAGCGCGTCAACTTAATTATCAGGTCAAGTCATTTCTCACTGTCTATTGTAGTTCTTCTCAGAATGAGGTACTACTAAATCCTTGTGGTGATTTTGTTATGATTAGGAACATGGGAGGAGCACCAGGACCCAAAAGCAGGATCGGACCATCAATCAGGGCTGGATTGTTTCGGTCATAACTTTTCACTCCGGATGTTGTTGAAGGCAAATGAGTACTCATAGGAAAGATCTCAAAGTCTACTTTCAGATGGGTCCAATCTCAGCTTCAAACT
>BCLG01000171.1:0-12017 GCA_001602295.1 Zoysia matrella
GCATTTAGAAAGGAGGTAAAAACATTTAGTTCATATTTTAGTAGGTTGGTCCTAGGGAGATGTTCATCGATCCCACCAGTACCTAAATTTTAATCAGGGCACTGACACGCAACCGTACTGACCCCTAGCACACAGCCAACATTTTTCAAAAACACGAGCACCTACACCCACTCACACTCCAAGGATATCAGATAAAACCAAAAGGATTTTACACTCTACAGAGGTTGTACACTGTACCCACAGGCTATGCCTTCTTTCGCGAGGAAGAATAGCATAACGTTTACCCCACAACTACATAGGCATCCACATATTCCACCCAAGACGCATCCAGGGGCTATCCGTCGGGATTCAATATCCCGATGACTCGACGGTACGTTCTCGGAGCCAGACCGTTGGATTACTACAACCACGTCTTCTCCTGATCCCCTACTACGCCGAGTATTACCAAACCCGGGGCTATATCCGTGGGCTTACAGTCCCATGACGCGGGCAATTACATAGTCGAGAGTCAGGCAACGAGTCATCTCACACCCTTCTCCTAGCCTCTTGTGTCTCCCGACTTCCTAGTGGTTCGATGTGGAATACCTACATAGCGGAGATAGATCCCGCCCATATCGGGTTCTCTGGTTGCACGTAATTGCTAAGTCGAGCGCTAACGAATCGGTTTTTATATGGTAGGGGTGGCGTGCTCGTCCACAGTAGGTGGACTAAACCGAAGTCTACACACCTATCACCATCACCTCTTGTAAGCCCCACCTCACGACCAGAATCAACCCTCTTCACCTGACACAAGTTTCACTAATCCCACCCCATTTTATTTTACTCACACCACCAAACTCATTTTAACGCATTTTGTAAGTAAATGGTGTATGGTGTGGCGATGCAAAACATCGCAAGAGGGTTCCCAACATTGTATTGTCAAGGCAAATTTCCGATCATTAAAAGTATTTAATGACGGAATTCCTATGGCTAACAAGGGTGCGTCGTCAAACAGCCAACAAAGTGATATTTAATACTAAGTACAGCAACCAACTGACATTAATACCTAATAGAAAGTGGGTATTTAACTACACAACATTTCAGCATAATTTAAAATAGTTGCAAGCATTCAAGCTCTATGGGTGCAATGGCAAATCATGGGTTCAAAATGATCAATAGGGGTTAGGGCTTGCCTGCAAACTCCTAATCTTCGGAGCTTGAGGTCAGACGCTCTCCTTCAAGATCCTAGCCTTCAGCCTCTGGCTTCGCGTCCAAATCTTCGTGCTTCTCTTTACACGTAGTCCTTCTTGCTCCTCTTGAAGCTTGGCTCTTCCTCAAACTCGACGTTAACTACGCAATAAAATACGCCCAATAAAACTACTGCAAAATAAACAAGGCTCGAGAAGAAGCGATAAAATCCAATGAACTCTGAATAAGAACCAATTAAACTCTGCGAGGAAAAACTAGTGCAAGTCATGCATGATGCGGTGGTTGATATATTAAGCTAACGCTCAATGGGATGTATGCTAGGTTCGATGCGAAGGGAGACACCACAGTATGGGTGCCGTCGTTAGGTCATGGTGCACGTGCACTCGGGCCATACGACGTCGCATGACAATCAGGCATGCACATCGCATGTATGTGTATGCACATGTATATTAGCATAAGCAGTAGCATGTATATAACTAGATTTATCTCTAGTGCTCTATGTATTCATACGTGAGAGATGTGTGTGCATATATAAGTGGCATCAGTTGCAGATACGTGGAGTGCATAGTGTACCATGTAACTATCTAGTCTCTAGTGTGTAACCTCTAGTGCGTAGAGATTAATTATAAGATTCTAGACTTATAGCTAAACTAATATGGTTCACTGGGGCTTACGTGCACTAATGCAGGTAAGATACACAAAGGTGCCATCTAATACTTTATTTAAATATAGTATGCATGAAACCTATTGTAATTAAAAAGATTAATTACTTTGTTTTCTAATATGCAATTGCTTCCTAATAATTAAGGACTAATTACTTGCTTTTACATCTATAACCAAACTACTACACTAAGTGGGTAACGTCAACTATGGTGCGGTGAACGGCATAGCGCTATTGTTAATTATCTAATTTATACATATATGACTGCGTCATTCTAGGAGCTTAATGATTGGTTACCTAGTTCAATTTATGTAATTAAGCTACTAAAATTACCAAGGGGTACACGTGCTAATATGTGCTATTGCATGAGTGGATGCATGGTAAGACGCTTACGGGCTACTGTCTAAGTATTCACTTACTTCCTGGTATTTAGCTATTAGTATTTAACTATTAATCATATGATTCTAACCTTAAATTATATTACTTAGTGCTATCATGGGCATGCATACTAATGTGTGCTAAATGATGAAGTCATGCTATGATGGGTGCACACTAGCTATTATGAATCTACGCTTAGGAATGCATCATAATTAAAGACTTGCATTAAAATCGATATAACCAAAAGAAGGAGCAAGCAATTAAACTCTACATAGAACTTACTATTAAAACAAACCAGCATGATCAGATGTTGGCTGGGGTTTGAATAACTTGATGTGGTGGGGCTCGATACAACGATTCCAACAGTGTATTGGTTGCTGTGAACAGTATTGGGATGTGGCGGTGGTGAGGCAAACAAGGTGCCTAGGGCTGGAGTTCAGAAAAGTCCTTGTGGACACGCTATCCGGCTCGTGTCCACGGCTGTCGAGAGTGTGCAAACGTGAAACAGAGGACAAACTTCGTGGTTACGCTGTCCGGCCCGTGTCCACGGCTTCTGGACACGTGCTTCGGCGGTGGTGAGGCCGTTGTCCTGACATTGCCGGTGGTCTGTGACCATACTGTGATCACACTATCGGCGCCGTCTCCAAGTCTCAGGACACGTGCATGAAGTCTGACAGTGTCCCAGTTTTTGGGTCACGCGGCAGACACTGTGTTCGAGCCCGTGGACACGGGGTCGTGACTGTGACCGTGTCAACTGTGTCCGTGTCTGTGGACACGGGGTTATGACTGTGTCCATGCCCGTGGACATGTGATCATGTTTGTGCTCGTGTCCATGGAGACGTGATCTTGTCGGCGTTGACTCAATCCGGGGTCACGGGGTCGTGACCGTGTCCAAGGCGGTGGACACGTGCTCCGGGTCAAATGGTGACCTGGCTCGAGGTCACGCGATCGTGACCGTGTTCGAGCTCATGGACACGTGCCCCGGGTCCAGTGGTGACCCGGCTCAGGGTCACGGAATCGTGACCGTGTCCGATCTCGTGGACACATGCAATCGGTCAACAAGTGATCAGCATCTAGAATATGTGTCAACTCCTGTGTACAGTGCCAGGTGTAGGTGGTGCATGTGTGGCTGACCGGTGGGGTCACATGGCGGACAACGTGTCCGAGTCCTCAGACACGTGTCCTAGATATGTTGACGGCCTGGTTCAAGGTCATGTAGTCGTGACTGTGTCCAAGCTCGTGGTCATGTCCTCGTGACTGTGTCCGGTAGTGACCCGACTTGGGGTCACGGAAGCGTGACCATGTCCAGGTTCGTGGACATGCGGCTAGCACCGTGTCTATGCCTTTGGACACGCGCCTTCGGCCTGGCAGTGACCTAGCTTGTGGTCACAGGGCCGTGACCGTGTCCGGGCTCTAGGACACATGTGAACGGATCAGCCAACTACCGTGTTAGAGACACGTGCCGACTACCGTGTCCAACCCTCAGGGGGGGTGTGTACGTGTCTGGGTGTTTCTGTAATTATAGAAATGAACAGGGGTCTTGATTGTAAAAAACCAGGGGTTCCCTATCAATGCACCTCAGTTAAATACAGATATCACAGAAGTATGATGGCATTTCTGTGAAATGCCTTTACCATGCGGCCAACAGGGGAGCCGTGGTTCCTGTCCACGGCTCTGTGGGCACCGGCCAGGGGCCAGTTCACGACTCCCGCTGTGGACCTTGACGGCGCTAGGGCGGCTCACCGGAGGAAGGGCAGGGCGGCGCTCTGAAGCTCTCCCTGTGCTCGAGGAAGCCGGGGAGGCATGGCAGCGCGCCGGCGTCGGTGCAGAGGCGGCGCACGGCGGCCACTCGCGGCGCCAGGAAGTAGGATGGCTGGAGGGGTTTGAAATCCCGGTGAAGACGCACCAAGGGGGCGAGGTTGAGCTTTCCTTGGGCTCGGAGGAGCCGGAGATGGACCAGAGAGCGCCGGCCGCAGGGAGGGGCAGCGCGACATGGCAGCTCACGGTGCCAGGGTGCAGGGGACGACGAGGGGGCTCGAGCTGGGATGGAGGGGTGGAAAGGGATGGCGGTGAAGCTCATGGTGGTGGTCATCCGGCTGGACGAGGTCCGTAGACGGCCACAGGGCACCCGTCGCGGCGGCGCTTCGACGGGCTCAGGTTCGGCCGGGTTCCGCCAGAAATTGGTGAGTCTCGGAGGAAGGAGAGCCGTGAAGGAGAGTGAGGCGACACAGCGGACCTTGCTGCAGCCTTGGTGTGCCGGGGAGATGACCGAGGAGCGCCGGCGACTGCAAGGGCGGCGCACAGCTGTGACGCTCGGTGATGGCCCTGCTCTGGTTGTTCCGTGGCGAACTCAAGGAGTCCGAAAGGAAGAGCGGGTGGTGGTGGAGGTGCTCGGCTAATTTAGAGGGAGAGAGGGTCGCCGGAGGAGACGGGCTGTGGCGGTGGCCAGCTCGGGGAGCAGGGCGACGGTGAGGGACGACCGGACAGGGTTCGATTCTAGGAGAATGGAGGGGCAACCGGGTCGCGGCCGTGACGCGTAGGAAGGCAGGTGGCAGCAGCGCCCTCGCATGTGCAGCACGTGGCTAGGCGCATGGCGAGGCGCACGCAGCAGTGGAGGGCGACGCGGGGAGGAAGGAGATTGGGGAGGGGGAAGGAGAAGGTGCTGACAGGTAGGACCCACGGGCATTCTATTTTCTGATTTTTCCGGAATTTCTGCGGCAGCCCCTGTTTTTCCCTCGAAAGATCAACTTCCCGAACTCCGATGAATTTGAAATTTTGCAGGGTTAAAGAACTTTTCATGATGAACAACTTTCATTTTGGGATCATCTCCAAATTCGATTTTGAATTTACTCTGTAAAATTTGGAGATCAAGTGGCTGTTTAAAAGGAGTAAATTAATTTGGAGGAGGTCAAATAGGATTCAAAGAATTAAACGGGTTTGGAATTCAAGGAATTGGATGAGTTTAGGTCTCGAATGGAACACGAGAAAACAAACGACAAGAAGGAGGAATAAAATAAAATAAAAGCAATCACTTGTCACACTTTTAAATTTTAATATTTTGAAAATTCTATATTAGCTAGGTTTTAATTTAGTGAGGCTTTTACCTTTTGAAATAGGAAAGAAAAGAAAAGATGAGAGGGAGAAAGAAAAAAAATGTTAGGGTGATTGTCAAAAAAAATTTGAATTTGGCATTTTTATCTTGTCCTAAAATTTGGTATGTCACACTATCTCAGGGTGTTTTGATACACAAGGTGTCCTTCTGAAGGGATGGTGATTATTGCAATGCTTTAATAATTGAATTTAGTTTTGCAATGATTTTTCTGTATCCTTAAAATATTCCGATACTTATCCTTAATTGATCAGGTTTCAGTTACTACAAGATACTGTAGGCAATGATAACAGGCATGGAAGATAATGGATAGTAGTAGTACTTAGTTAAATTGTTGATCAGCAGGCATACCTGTCGTTTATAAACCCACGTTGAAATAAAAATCGAAAGCCATGAATGAATTCTTTCATTTACATATAAACTAATTCAAAAGAAAACACAAATTTTGTACGTGAACGTTGAAGAAAAAGACCTCTGGGAACGTTCATGTGCACTGCGTACATGGTTCTCTAGCTGAACTTCTCATGTACAGTCCGTTTGGAAACCTTATCTCAGACGGAAATTAAAGTGAGCTGTTTGGTGAAATCACATAGGGCCCTTCCTGTCCCCTTAGCGCGCGTTGCAACTGATTCCACCCATTGGAGATAAGATAAGCGTTATCATGATCATGCATCCAAAATTTTTAGTGTTTCCTTTGGTACAATAGATGCCATTATGCAAGATGGTCGTCAAAAGTCACCTGGAACATTGGTGATGAATATTTGAAAATTTTATGGCCCATGCATATAAGTTGAAAAATGATGTGGTATTTAGAGCAACTCCAACAAGTACCTAAACTGAATACCTAAACATTAATTTAGGTACTTAAATAAAAAATATCAATCCAACAGATATCTATATATATATATATGAACTTAAAATTTAGCTATCCTTATCCTCACCAAATCCGTTACCTATATAGCAATGCTTTAGGTCGATCTATACTTGAAAACCTTACTAAAAATAGTCCACAAGCCTTAATTTATGATGCCATGGCTAATGTGGTTACTGGAAACCCAGGACTGGACACACAACATCAGTTGTATTTTCCATAAGTGCATAATTACTTGACATATATCGCTCATTTCTGATGTGTCCAGAAGAATAGCATGTCCATGGTATATGCAAGAATAATGTATAGATTTGGGTAAAAACAATAATGATAATCAAAAGCATCATACCTATGAAGCACGCATATGCACTCACATACTCACACTTTCATCCACGCCATTATTTCGAACATTCTGTATGCAACAGAATTTCGTGATGCTGGCTAGCATGCTGTGTATTAGTGCAACAAAAAGGGATTTTTTTTTCTGACTCTAAGAACTCCTAAATAACTGTTATTATGTGAAGAAGGATTCTCTTTTCCCTTTTAATGTGGGAAAGTGACGTATAATTAATGAAAAAAAATTACAAATATGCCGAGAGTTTGCATTTTTTTCGCAAATTAACTTATATATCAGCTTTCTATCCACGGATCTTTATTTTACGTGTTCTGAGAATAAAACTTATAAAGATTTTACAGTTTGCTAAAGATCTAGGCATCATTCAAAATGTGGTTGAGTCTGTCCTGTCATGAAAGCTGCTCCTTCAACTAGAACTTATTTGACAATGTTCAATGGTAATCCATTTTCTCTCAATAAAATAAATGCCAACTTTTGAATTATTACAGTAGAAGTCAAGTAAACACATTGGTTTTACTTGGGAGTCAAAATTTTCCACATAAAATTCCAACAAAATGTTTTGGGAGTCAAAATGTTTGAATGCTGCACTTAGTTTTTTTCTTTGGAAGAATAAATAATGGCTCTTCTTCAGCCATTTCTTCCGGCAGGTAGTATATTATTATATCTAAAGTGAAGTAAATTAATTATATTTATCTTGATTCTATGTGAACGGGCCTCTAGCTGAGTTGATGTGTTGGCGCTTGTAACACTACTCAGGTCCTGAGTCCCATTATCCATATGAGCGAATTTCAGGCTGGAGTTAAAAAAATGCACTTGTTTTAGTTGAAACATCTATGGTGGGTGGACCACCATGTATGGGGTAGGTGCAAAGCATGGGCTAAGCCCAAACCAAGGAGATGGCTCCCTGTGGGTGAGATTAGGTGGGGTTCATGTGTTTTCTCGCTCGACCAGAGAAGTTGAACTTCTCATTCAAAGAAAGTAGTAGAGGCGATCTTAAAACCGCATCGGTAGGTTTTTATATTGACTCTATAGCATCATCCCCTTGATTTTTCAAACTTTTAGGCTAGATTCTAAAATGCGAAAATAGCCTTATCTGACAACTGGATTAGTAAACAGAGGAGACCGGTCTTCTAATTTTTCTATGACAGATCAAGTTCCATGTTCCAAGCACATGATCAGTGAGCACACCCAGGAGAGAGGACAATTATTGTCCCCTGGAAACGCGGATCGCAGATTTTCTCCTGATACTCTATGCTTCAGTTGGAAAAGTAAACTCTATGAGCAGATGGCAGTAAGAAACTCTATTCTTTCATCTTTCCTGTTATTTATGATTCTGTCACAGATGATGTGTTTGCTATCAGATTGTAAATACTTCCAATTATACAGATAGACTGTGGTTCCTGGTTTTGTGGTGGCCTATGCTAGATCCAATACCTGTTGGACTGAGCATTCTGAAGTCTAAACGAGAGCTTCAGCTATATTTTGTGGTACCGTAGAAGAAGCATTTGTATGTGGAACTGTCATTTAGTATCTACTTGGTCTTCTTCATCATTCATATGCTCCTTCAGGCTCTGAATTTGAGGTTGGCAATTGATATCCTCCCAGATTGAATCAGTGCTTGGCAACTCAAACCCTTCTGGTCTAAGTGACAGCGCAAACTCCGGTAAATCAGGTATTGATTGAAGTGCGCTGCATCATAGAAGAAGCAAAATCACAACTAGAGCAAGCCAAATGTGAATAATAGGCGGTTCGGACATGTTCTTCAGCCAAATCTAAGAAGACTCGTCTCAACATGTTCTGAAGATGTCTACTTTTTTTATGCTACCAAAGATCAATAAATTTTTAGATGTGCATTTTGTCAACAGAGCTTTAAAGTCACTCCAAAGCAACGGGGATTACCTCTTCTTATTTTGTTCAAATAGATGCCCGTGCACTTGGAACTTTTTGTAAGCGACATCTGGAATTTTCTTGTGCATGTTCTTCATGACGCCCCAAGGAGGCGGGACTCTACATACAATTGACACCTCGTCAAAACATTATTTTTATTTAAATGAAGCTTCTAACAGCTGGGAATACTATCAGACCTTGTGACAGGATTTGCCAAGCAGAAACTTAAGCAAGCTCTCTTGCTTTCTGAAAGTAGGTCATCAGCTGCAGAGAGGCAACAGACTGCGCTGATATGATTGGCTACTTCTCCGCCCTTGTCGAGCACGAGACCATGATAATAATATGCTACTGCCTGTTGACAAGATAGAACAGCATGTTAATATCAGAAATAAGGTATTTGATCTTGTGCGGGAATTATGTGGTGTCATCGGGTAACCTTAGCCTCCATGCATTTCCACTTCAGGAACAGCAGAAGCTTCTTTCCATATGGATCACTCGTGTCGCATCCAGACAGACAATAGTGAGCCTGCCACAAATGGCAAGGATATAAAGACTATGATCCTGAGAAATTCTCAAACATGCTGATGGAAATATAGATTGAACATTAGCTTATTCATAGAATACTGACCTGGGAAAAATAGCTGACTTGCTCACAGGCTAGCCTTCTTTTTACTGATAGCGACGCTTTTTCACACTCAGAGGCCAAGCCAAGCTGTATTTCTACACACTGCATTTTGTGGTAGAGACAGAATGATCATTTACCAATCAGGCTCCATTAGATTCAAAATATTCAGGGATAAATGATATAATTACCTGAGCCAGTGCCTGAATTGAGATGGTCTCAAGCATACCTTCCTGCAAGTAACTAGGAAAGCTCTTTCTGCAATTGAAATCGGGAGGTGAAGTAAGCATTTGCTTAAAGGAAGATTGAGCGGTGATAACTTCTCAATGCTATTTTAAATCTCAGGGATGATGGCGTACTTGACTTGTGCAGGTATCTGAACAAGTATTCGATGCACAGAAGAGTAAAAGTATCCAGATGCCCTGAGCAACAAATCAACAACGTCCTTCTTCGCATCTGCAAGAGGTTCATCATCACAATTTGTATCATATCCCTAATTTGTAAACCAATTTGTAACATCTACTTCAAAACAAAAGATGAACAGACCTTCTGATACCTTCCTTTCACCTCCAGCTTGACCGTTCTTTGGAATGAGTAACAGGTTCGCCTCAAACAATGCAAGCATGGCCATCATGTGCAGGACCGACAGAACCTCATACCATGCGCTGGCCAAACAACACTCCTGATCCTCTTGCAAACCAATCAGTAAAGGCATCCAGATAAGTGGAATTATATAATAGTGCAAGGCACTGAACTCTCACCTGGTCATCATCTAGGGTCCTCCATCTGAACTGTACTGATGATTCAAGACGGCTCTCTGTTGAAAGCAGGAACAATTTCACTGTAAATAAGCCTTCGAATAACCAGGTTAACTAACAGAAAACAAAAGTGACCAAGAAAAAGCTGAAACCTTTCATTGTTAAACCAAGAACAACTGGCAGGTACTCCTGTAGCGCCTGTTGCAGTTCTGAAACTGCTGGTACATCCCCGAAATCTGCGCCGAACATAACCAAGTCAACAAAATAAATCAGAACGACTGTCAGTAGTCTAGCAAACTCAATCCATACACTGTCAGTAATAACAGGGAAAAAGGAAGGAACCAGTGATCAACATACAGATTTCTTCAGCCAGAGCGACGACATGATCCCGGAGCTTCGAGAGGCGGTCGACGAGATCCTTGGAAACCAGTCCCCTGAGCGGATGGACAACATCGGAGGCCACGGGGATGCGGACGGTGGGCACGAATACGGCGACCTCCTGTATGATGCTCCGACGCTTTCGCCCCTTCCCGCCGAGGCTGCACTTCTTGGGGATCGATGGGCCGCACCCCATCTCTGCAAAACTCTGTATACAGTAAAATGCAGAGAAGTTAGCTTAGCTTCACACAGGATCTCTGCTCCTGCTGTCTGAAATCCGGCAAACGGAACTCGACCAAAAAGCATGTAAGCAGAAAACACAAGCAGATCAGCAGAAAAGTGGCATCAAGAACCATGAAGAGAACATTAGTTTTCCATTATTTCTCCCAACACTTACTACAATGTCAGCCAAGATGGTTGTTGCAACCAAGGTGCCTGAGGAAGTTGACTCTGAGCATCGATACAAAAAGGTCACACATTACCCGGCTTTATAGTTGCGAGCAGAAGGGTAAAAGTGAGATATGGGTTACCAGGAGAAGACGCAAATGCAGGCAATGGCCCCCGGCTCTGTTCAGATGATCGGATCACAGAGAGAGAGAGGTTTGCATAATGGCATGCAGATACCGAGGAGGGAGGAGCACATGGCGAGGCCACCGGAGGCGCATCGGCCGCCTCGTCCTCGCCCAACTCGAAGATGTACTGAACCCACTAAACTATGCTCACCATCGTGGGAGGGCGTGCCGCTGCCATCAAGTTGAGCTAGGAAACTGAGAATCTTCGGAGAACAAATTGAGATACTACTAGTCGTGGGACGGACCGGTTTTCACAGAGTATGAATGTTCAACCCGTTGCTCAGCGCCAAGATTTTTTATTTCATTTGAATCATTAAAATCAATTGGGACTGGTTTGATGAAAACTGTAAAAACTGTCAAAATCAACTACTCTAAATCAAAAAATAAAAATTTAAACAAAATTTTATCGAAAACCGATCAGTTTTCCAGTTTATCGAGCAGTTTCACCGGTTTATCGATCATTTCTTCAGTTTTACAAGTTTTCAGGTTCTAAAGTTGAAAACCCACTATTTTCACTAATTTACTTTTCGGTTTTACCGGTTTGGTTTTAAAGTTTCAAAAAAATTAAAATTTTAATTTTTTAATTTTTAAAATTTTAAAATGAAAATCTCGTCCTGTAAAACAAAGACAGTAACTTTTCACCGAAAACTGTGAAAGTTTTGTTAATCTTGCTCAGGACTACGATGACAGTTTGACTGATAACTGAGATGATAGTCTGTATAGGAATCTTGAACTTGGTTTCCAGAATGCTGGAGCAGAACAGAAATTTACGTGCATTCGTTATTTACTTATTCGACATTTTGAAGAGACATCTCTTTCAATATATATTTTTAACCATATTCATCATAGAAAGAATTTTCACAAAGTCAGTTTACAAATAAGCCAACATATCGAATTAGGAAGCAACAGCCAATGCTTCTTTCAAGAAACATAATTAACTAATAACGTCGGTTGTTACTGATCATGTTTCAAAGTGATAGCATAAATTAGCAAATCAAATATTGTGACTTCACTAGAAATATTGTGTACAAAATTTAAAAAACGAGTGACTTGCCAGTATTATCTAGCGAGCACAAGCAAACTTGATTGGGAAATTTAAATGGATTCACATGGAAACAAAAAAAAATGAAATACTCTCTTTGTATAGAATGTTAGCATTTCTGGGTTTGACCAAAGTTAAACATGTTTACAAATTGTCCATAATGAAAAACAAAATACTCTAGACATCTTATTTAGAA
>BCLG01000171.1:12032-24550 GCA_001602295.1 Zoysia matrella
TGTTCAAGCGTTACTACTAGAAGCCGAGTGCTGGGTGTTTTTTTTTTTCTCAATGGGTATAGTATCCCGTGGCCCTAAATTGCTTAAAATTTCAAACATTATGTATATAATCTGAGAATTTTCCTTAGAAAAGAAACAAGAAATGGAACGTAAATACCCAGTCTAATGATATATACTAACTCCGTCCTAAATTCTTGATATTTTCTAACTTTTAAAAGTTATATTGACTCTCCATTTTATTCAAAAATTTGTATAAAATATCATTTATTTTAATTTTATTGTAATTAGTTTTATAATGAGAGATGCTTTAAACATGACTAATTTATTTTTACATCTGTAAAAGTTTTTGAATAAGATGAATGGTCAAATATGGTGCTAAAAGTTAAAAAAAGTCAAGAATTTAAGAACGGATTGAATATTGAAGAGTATGCTTGTTCATTTCTGCGAGGAAAAGAATGATTGTCTGGTTTTCCTTCAGATTATTCTTGAAAAGTATCTTTGGAAACATCAGCCTTGCACCAAATCTTGCCCAGGATCATAAAATGTATAAATTTGCCACAACTTGCATGCTTGAGAAAGATATTGTCAAGTATTGTAAAGTTGGCAGGGATTTCGATGGATCATGAAAGATTCTAAACAAGATCCGATCGACAGGCTTTGATCGAGTTCGATCCCAATACATTAACAAATTTCACTTGGATAAAAACCTGACACAGAATAGGACCAAATTCACAGGTAACAGTTCCAAAGGGCCCACGGCATACTGAAGCATGAATGCATGATAGTTCCACGCAAAGTAGTTGACAAGCAGATCCATTCTGATTTCAGAAGAGATATAAACGCTACCAGCTGAACGTTCCCATGCAGCCATGTTCGCCACACCTGATGGGGCTGCAACTTGCAAAGTGCCTAGAAGTCAGCCACAGGTAGGACTGTAGGAGGTAATCCACTTGCGTCTACTCCCACACAGAAACTAAAATAATCTCAGCCGACCTTGTCTTTCTCACTGGATGGTATGTTACAATGGACCGCTTCCACATGACCCATTGCTCCAGAAAGATATGCTTGTTGTGTGTCTGACAGTGTTCAAGTTCCTAATGATCTTTTGAGGTCAGTGAAAAATCTTTCTACAGAACCTGATGGCCATCAAATTCAAATGTGGTTCTTTTTTTCAGAAATTGTTACACAGTCCAATAGCTAGTCCCATCTATCTATTGATTCCACATGCACAAACCGGTATAAAAAAAAAATAAAACTACCGTAAACTCTGAAAGAAGATTGCAACCATACAGGTTACATAGGAACAGTTATCATCCTATCAGTTTCAGAAGAAACCTATGGAGGATACTGCCTGTCAAAGGAAACTCATGTGAGCTTGATCAATACCGTACGTTTTAAGTCACAGTATACTATTTTAATCAGCTGCTGCGTTTGCAGAATCAAAGCAAATGGATGCATGAACGAGAGGAATGTAGGTCCCCATGTCAATAGTTTGTGCATCAATTGACTTGAAAGATCTTCCCTCGATCAGATCTCCCTGCTCAGAGTGACACCTACGTCCTTCGAACACATAAACACAGATTGATATGAAACTTTAGCGACGTCGCAAAAAATATATCATTGTAAAAAGGCAAGGCTAGATGCAGGCAAGTACACGCATCTATTTGGCTAAATCCGTTGGTTCAGAAGTTAAGCTAAAGGCTCCCCTGATGACCCGGCTCGTGCACATGAAGGTCGATTCCATCATTCCATGGCAAGGAACACCACTCCATCGCGTCAGGTTAGATAAGGATGGATTGACGAACAGTGTCGTCATGCAGACGCGGGACAACTTTGTTTGAGACGTTTGCTTAACATGGGAGAGTCAAACTGAGCCACTCACAATACTAAAAAACAGTTTCTTCATGTGGACATAAAAGCATCTAAAAAACAGTTTCTGCATGTGGACATAAAAGCATCTGTACAGGTGAAATTCTAATCCACTAACACTCTATAACTTATATAAATAGAGCATTTCTCTAAGGGTTCGTTTGGATCTATGAAATTGAATTCATTCTGATAATTAAAATCTAGGTATAGATTAATTAAGCTAATATAGTTGTATATGAAATATATTTGTATATTTATTGTTAGATATACAAAGAACATACTTATATGTTACATTTCTATTGTAGAGAAGTGAGTTGAAGAATGTGCTATAAGAATAGAATTATAGCATAATGATTTATAAAATCTATTTTCATCTTTCACTCTATAAATTTGAAATAGACTTCTTTGTGAGCTTGAAAAAATTGTTGAATATCAAATGCCAAGCCAAATACTTTAATTCGCTATGTAGATTTCAATTTCTCCAAAATAAAGAGATCTAAACGACCTCTAAACATAAATTAAGAACCACCTACATAAAAGCACTAATGTAACTGGAATGAGATCTGTGCAGAACTTCTTCGTCGTGTAGAACGGATATTTATAGCAGTGGAGTAGACTGCTAACGGATACATATTTTTGCAGTTCACTTCAGTCCTCAACTGAGCTTTACAAGCTTCTGACAGACATCAAACATTTATGTCAACAGTACCCCTTATGCTATCTTAAGGCGCGGTTTTAGGAATTTTATATAAATTTTATAGGAAAAAATACAGAAAAGAGGAAAGATCTCGGGTTCCAAATGAGGCACAAGAGTGTAATATATACGGGCTCCTTTGCAAGGTAGGTGTTGACACCGAAAAGATCTGGGTCAAAGCATCGTGAGCACTAGATCGTGCGGGTCGCAACGGATCAAATCAGCGAGGTCGCCTCCAATCGATTCGAGAAGAGGTAAGTATCACGATTTCGTCGTGAGAGGTGGTTAGCTTTACGGGCAAACCTGCAAAGTGGTAGACAACACGCTTTTTGTGACGAAGAACGACTAGTTTACGAGCAAACTAGCAAAGGCCGTAAAATATCTCGCTCGGGAGGAACTCTGTCTGGGCGTGAGCGTCGCCAGACGTGCCATAGGTCGGCCAGCAGACCCTAGGACGTCATTTATGACCGTGGAGACCAGTAGACGAATAGAATAGAGGTTTGAAAGAGGATTAGGGTTTAGAGAAGTAAAAAGTAAGGTGCAATTGATAGAGACGATTGGAATCCCTCCTCAATCGGTATTAGGCCTCCTTTTATAGAGGTGGGGTGGTCTTTCCCGTGGAGCCAGATCCTATTAATTAGGAAAGTAATAGATTGGATCTGTTGCCAAAACTACCTAAACCGACTCCATCGGATTGTCCGATACTGTGCCAGATACTCCGGTGCTGTGTCGGATAGTCTGATGTGTAAACTTTCGAGACCCGACAGGGCCGGCCGAACAGTGCGGCATTATTCCGAATGGTCTGGTGTGTAGAACACCCGAACCCGAGAGGGCTTGCTGGATAGTCCGGTACCACGTCGGACACTCCGATGGGCAAAATGCCCAAACCCGAGAGGGCTTGCCGGATCCGGCACGTTGCCGGACACTCCGGTCACCGGACACTCTGGTAAATGATGGATAGTCCGATGTGTAAAACCCCAGTTCTAGAGAGGGCTTACCGGATACTTCGGCACTGCGTCAGACACTCCGGTGTATTAAAATACCGACTCCAGAAGGGGGATCGGTCGGAGACTCCGGCACTATGCCGGAGAGTTTGGTACTTGTAAATTTTGAGTGTCAACATATGCCTCTCTGTTTTTTGATAAAATTTACATACCAAATTTTTTTTAAACTCAAAATTATCCTAAAATGATAATCGAATAATCCATTGGCCATTTTATCCCACAAGGTAATATTCATATTTTTGGCCGAATGGATCCAAGGACTTTGCCGTTCTTCGCCACGCACTAGACAAGTATGACAAACATTCATATTGTGGTACCTTCATCATGTAAACGTTTCCAAGAATGACCCTCACATCCTCGGAACTTTTCCAAAAGTGGGAGCATTATGGCACCTCTGTGTGCAGTATTATCAAATTTAAGTTTCAGTCTTTTGAACAATCTAAGACCACATATTTGATGTGAAAACTTGTGATCATGGACTCCTATGGGTGAAGTGCTCTCCATTACATTTTACTCGGCGGCTTTTGCCCCCCGAGCATCGAAATTGCGAGGAGCTCGACGATGGTTGATCTAACTCATCGGCTGTACATGTCACATGATATTCTACCCATATGAGGCAATGTTGTTCTGCACTTAAGCATTCTCTAGACTTCAAAGTTCAGTAGTAGAACTTGGTGACTCATAAAACACTTACATACCGAATCTTGAACTTCTTTTGAAATATTGCGTTAGAATCACGTAGGCAAGTACTAAAAGACTCTAATGCTCTAATTCGGCTCTATCGAGTCTTTAAAACAAAGATAGCCGAATTACCTCAGCATCGGTAACTTCAAGTGTGGGTCATTACAATTAAGTTCTATTGATATTGTGACTGGATACTTATCATTCTAAATATATAGCAATAATCATAAGCTGCATAAATGCCTAACAATGCCGAATCGATGATATAAGACTTAGCATCTAGGGTTTTATCGATGTGAGCACTATGATACATCCTTCACATGACTTATATAACCGAAATAAACT
This sequence comes from Zoysia matrella, assembly GCA_001602295.1. Taxonomy (NCBI): domain Eukaryota; kingdom Viridiplantae; phylum Streptophyta; class Magnoliopsida; order Poales; family Poaceae; genus Zoysia; species Zoysia matrella. Next base: position 16,626 of record BCLG01000171.1, read on the forward strand.
CTAAGAATGAGTACAAGTGCCATACATGTGGTTATTTCTGTCTTCACACCGAAAATTCCTTACGCAATGGTATGGCCATTTAGAAACAGCCATTCATAGTATGCGTAGTATTTGGATGCCCAAGGATTAAGGTAAATAAGCCAAGAAGAACGAGAATAAATAGCATGAGGATGACTCCAATACATACACATTGGTGACATGGACAATGAATCATGATGAAGCAATGACCAATAGTAGGCACATACCTTAATGGCTTCTTAGTCTTTTTCTTTTCCAATATTTCTTTGTGCCTATCACTTGACTATCACTATTGTCATGTTCTTACAATCTTTCTTTGGGGACTCACGCCATGCCCTTTCCTTTTCAATTCTTCCGCACTAAGTCTTTGCAATTTCTTGGTTTGCCAATTCGAGAACCTGAGTATCCCTCTTGGTTGCTCTTTCATCTTCAGAATTGGCAACTTTAATTTGCTTTTGGACACCTCCAATTTCTTTGGTTCAGATTTGGCATCAAGAATATCAACACTTGGTTGCTTCATCTTTTTGCTATTAATAGCCGAAGTTTTCAAAGCATGAATCGGCTTTTCTTCATTTAAACTCAGATCTGAACTTTTATCTTTATGATCGTCCTTCTTGACACGATAGACTTGTCAAACCACCTTCCTCTTCTCTTGAGTCGTTGACCGATTCTTTTTTATCAGAAAGGTCTTTCGAATATGGTTGTCTTTTGGTGGTTTGCTTTATTGTAGTGTCATCGTGTTTATGATATGATTGAGGCTGTATCTTTGGACCATACCACCCCAACGAGAAACGAGGACAAAAACCCATATTTGGTGACCCATATGGCACTGGTATAATCGGTGTAAAAGGAAGATATGGGGCCTGTAAGTAAACTCTCTTTCTATGCTGATTTGAATCATCGTATTCGTACTGTGGAGGCACCCTTGATGGCTTTGGGTGATTTGGCTTAGAAGTACTCTTTGCATCTCTTTCTCTCACATATTTAGCCAAAAGTTCTTTAAAAGTAAGTTTTATTTTCTACCTTTATGCTGGCCATGGAATCTACCTCCGTCAATCTTCTTTAAATTGGTTCCCAGATTTTTGCTCATTTTGTTGACCTTGCGAGAACTGAAATGAACTTGAAACTCTGATTTTTTTCGGCTTTGCTGAATTTGGCAGATTTTAGATCAATCGCCCGTGAGCAAGCTCGAAAACTTTATATTGCCCCCCCAGTGCGCGATGGATCTTTTACAATCTTGGTAAAATCATTACCTTTAACAATATCTTCATGAATCTCATCGGCAACTGCACTCTTTTTATCGGAGGGCTTTAAATTGTTTTTACTAAGAATCCACTCATTGCTGTTAGATGAATCGGCCGATGACTGATTCGGTAAGCTCTCGCTATCAAAACCAATTGGAGCCAATCGGTTATCCTTATGTGTTTTCTCAAAAGTCAATCATCCCTTGTCAATGACAGATTAGACTTTTTGACGGAACATATTGCAATTCTTAGTACTATGCTCAAAAGAATTATGCCACTTGCAATATGCTCGCTTCTCTATATCTTACGGTGATGAAATGACTTTGTGATCTATGAGCCTGATAAAATTATTCTCAAACAAGTTATCAAATAGATCATCACACAAAGTCAAATCAAAAGTGTACTTCATCTTTTTCAGCCGATTCTTTTGAGGAGACGGCTTCAAGACTAAGCAAACAAATGGTCCAGACTTCTAATCTATCCATTCGGCTACGTATTTACTTGTGTCTCTTTTACCAGATGCTTTAGAATCTTTTACCACACTAGCATCGATTTTTGCAACATTGGTTAATCTTGATTTTGTCCTTTTAAAATCTGAATGGCCATAAGTAAACCATCTAGATAAAAGTTTTAGAGGATGAGGTTAAAACTTTGAATGCTAAAATACTACTATTATCGGCCTTTCTATTTTTTAGAATGCATTGGCCGATACTATGTGAAGACTCTTCATTGCTAATGGATGCATCAATTGAAAACTCACGATCTGATTGGGAATTAGACAAAGTATTCATAAAATGTACCTTATCAAATATGTTAGAGGAGCGTGGAACTTTAATATGAATTGATGAAAACTGAAAGCTCCAATTTGTGAAACCAGATGTTCCAGTTTTTCCAGCGTTGCTGGAAATCACCAAACTGTGATACGGCAAAGCCTTTGTCTTCCTTTTGTCTTTGTCTCCATGCTCCTGTTGATGCTCTTTATTAACCGAACTTTGTTCGGTCAGGGAATAATCACTCAACAAACATATGACCTCTTCAGAAAAATTAGACATAGCCACTTTTTACATTTGACATCCTCATGTGTAGCTGTGTTTATTTCCTCGATCTCGCTTGCAGCTGATAATTCAATAACCATCGGTTTTTTATAGAAAGAGCTTTTACGTTCTGTGAGAAATTTTGCAAAATCTGCATCTAATTTCTCCTTGGTATTCAAATATTCATCCGGAGGTAAAACATGATATATTGCTGGATTTTCATTTATTCGGCTATGAATATTATTTGAATCCACAGCCAAATTAGTGGACGAAGTATATGCAAATGTAGCATGTGGAGGTATGTGAAGATTTGCTAAATTTCATTAATTCAGCTACAATTTTCAACAACGTAAGAAGACGAATTATGATCATAAAAATTTGAGTATAGTGCTAAACTTGCATGTGTAACCTTTACTCTAGCAATATGTGAAATATCATATGGCACTTGAGAGAAATTAGATGCATAATGTGAACTAGCATGGCTATATGTGTCATGTATCAGCACATTATACGAACTTGTCATAGATGGTGCACTTGGTGCCGATGCATTGAAAGAAGAAACATCATATTGGGCGTTCATGGAACTATTAGTATGTGGTGTTTTATAAAACTTGGCCGAACTCATCATATTGGCCTGATCTTGATAATTACTCATCGGCGTATGAGCTTGCCCCATTGCCGATGCATGAGGGTAAGTGTATTAGATATTGCTAGTAGAATTTAAATTTGAAGTAAATGCATGATAAATAATAGTTGCATCATGAACAATGGGTCTTTGCATGTATTCGGAATAATGATTCGAATAGTTAAGACCGCTATAAGTATAATGACTAGTCGATACAATATGCTCATTACGATATCTAGCAACATCAATACTAGAATTTGCGGTGCTTGCAAAATGATCATTAAGTGGTGGTACTGCATATTGTACCTTGTGATCATCGTAGCGGTATGGATAGCCCGCCATGTGCTCTATTTTTTATCAAACCACAACAACAAGGTGTCCTTGATTTCTCCTTCTTCTTTACTCTTGGACTTTACGAGTAAAATCTGCTCAACAAAAGACAAAAATAACTGCAAATAAATGCGCTCGGCCCAAGGAGGCCAGATGCAATGGTGATGACGAACCACAAAGATGGATTAATTAGAGAAAATGCTAGGTTAGAAAAATTCGGTTGTTATAATGAAAACAGAATAATCGTCTCCAGTGGAGTAAAGTGTGTTGAGGCCGAAAAGCTTCGGGTCAACGCACCGAGAGCACTAGGTCGTGCGGGTCACAACTGACCAGATCAGTGAGGTCGCCTCCGATCGGTTCGGGAAGAGGTAAATATCACGATTTCACCATGATAGGCGGTTAGGTTTATGGGCAAACCTGTAAAGTAGTAGATAACGCGCTTTTGTGGTGAAAAACGAAAAGTTTTTGAGCGAACTAGCAAAGACCGTCGAATCTTCCGCCCAGAAGGGACCTCGTCTGGGCGTGAGCATTGCCAGACATGCCCTAGGCCGACCGACAGGTCCTAGGACGTCATCTATGGCCGTGGAGACCGGTGGATGAATAACATAGAGATTTGGAAAAGGATTAGGGTTTGGACTGGTGGAGACGATTGAGATCCCTCCTCAATCGGTCTTAGACCTCTTTTTATAGAGGTGGGGTGGTCTTCCCTAGTGGAGCCACGGATCCTATTAATTAGGAAAGTAATAGATTGGATCTGTTACCAAAACTATCTAAACCGACTCCACCAGTCCGGCACTGTGTCAGATACTTCGATCACTGGATACTCTGGTGCTGTGCCGGATTGTCCGATGTGTAAACTTTCGAGACCCGGGAGAGCCTGCCGAATAGTCCGGCATTATGCCAGATGGTCCGGTGTGTGTAGAACGCCCGAATCCAAGAGGGCTTGCCGGATAGTTCGGTACCACGCTGGACACTCCGATGGGTAAAATGCCCAAACTCGAGAGGGCTTGCCAGACACTTGGGTCACCAGACACTCCGATAACATGATAGATAGTCCGATGTGTAAAACCCCAGTTTCAGAGAGGGCTTGCCGGATACTCCGGTACTGTGCCGGACACTCCAGTATATTAAGGGTCCGTTTGGCTGGAAGAATCGATTTTGATTCTCGATGGAATCACTCAAAGAGTGAAATGCCCGAAACAATTCTCGATCGAATTAGAGGAAACGTTTCTCATTTTTGACTAGCCGCAACGAAATGGCTATTTTGATGTTTCACGAGCGAATCGCTACAGACGTTACAGCGGCAGGTTTACTAAATTTGTTCAAAAATTTCTCTCAAATCTTTGACACTGTTTGGAATTTTTTTTAAAACGGTTAATCTTTAGGACTTCAAGGAAGTTCTCTCAAGTTTCTAAAATTTTCCAAAGTTGTTCTGTTAGGTTCATCTTGTCGAGCTCTTCATGAAGGTACCCTCCGAATTATTCCTAAAGTTGTTTCGTTAGTTTTCAAAGTTTTTTAAAGTTGTTCTAATATTTTTAATATTAATGCAAGAAAGGTATATTCGTCATTCTAATCATCCTACTTGCTTTACTGAATTTGAATCACTAAAATTTGTCAAACGGTTTCTAAAGTGATTTTGTTTTTGACTAAAAACGTTTTTAAACTCAAACCGAAACATTTCTGATTGTTTAAAGAATCGAAACCATACTAAACGCACCCTTCTGACTTCAAAAGGAGGTTGGTCAGAAACTCTGAACACCGTGCCAGACAGTTCGGTACTTGTAAATTTTTAGTGTCAACGGTAGGAATCCAGAGGAGGCCGTAATAGTAGAGGAAAATTTTGCCATCTGGTAGCACATGGATGTTTGTAACCAAAACAAGTTACGGATGGAATTTGGAATTTCACTACCCAAATGGAAGGAGTTTTCTTGTAAGCACGTTCAGATAGAAGCCCAATCAAGTAACGAGTGCCCAATAAAGTGGCATTTGGGCAATTTGGCAATGAAAGATAGGTTAGGGAATAAGAAATAAATAAATAGTTGACATTTTACGAGATGGATGAATGAATGATTTAAATTTGCTTTTCTTCTTTCTTAACGCCAATCAAGTAACCGTGCTCTGAAGTCTGAAATGGAAGGCACGCGGACCTACTGGACTCGAAGTGGAAGGCACATGAGATGAGGTTTGGCCACCGGCATCAGTGTTGACTACAGTAGTGACGATTGCCATCTCTCGTCTGGGATTAGGGACTCTTGGTTCCCTGGATGCTGTTAACATGCATTATTAATCTGCATGTTACTTAATCTTGCATGTACGGGATCCTCTGCGATACTGCTCGCTTAGTCTCGATCGGGTGGACCAGACTAAATTCATTCCATGCCCGTATGGCGACATTCAATGGGGCTCATGAATGGAATGGGTCAGGGTGGTAGACTAGATCCTGCTTCCTCATTAGCCATCGGTCCCAGTCCCATGCGGTGTGAGAGAGATCACTGCAACAGCCAGCGGTGACGGAAGGGCCAAACCTTCGTCAGCGCACCCAACACATTCTCACCCTGCATACACTAACAAAGTGACAATTACACACAGTATTAAAAGTGCATTCTTTTTAAATTACCAGAGTTTTTTAGAGTCCAATGTGCAATGGAACGGCGCCCTTGCTTTGAGATAAACCTGCAATTTATTCGGCAAACATGAGGGGACGAAAATTGAAGACCGTTGCATCTAATTCCGTCAACTTGTACCGCCATTTGTACAAGTCTCTCTGTCCCGTTCCTTAAGAGGCGGCCGTACCGTTCCTCAACAACAAACTGGACCGAATTATATGCACAATGGCCCGGTCAGCCCCAGGACCCGGCGCCCTCACTAGCGGATGGAATGCACCGCTCACACTCAGGATGGCAATGCTGATCAAGATCAAGATTTTTGGGCAATAATTCTAATTTCCATCCGCATTTATCGATATGACGGTTTCACGGTGCAGTGCGTAGACCGTGGCACCACATGTGAATCCTGCGACCAAATTTTTGGATGGTTAAATCAGAACGCCTAGATTGATGTGATCTAGCGTACAACCAGGCAGCAACTGAAGCATGGGTTCTTCAAGGTCAAAGACTCGTAATAGAATTACTCCAATGGATAACACGAGGTAGCCATATATACCACTTCTAAGCGCGGGGTTCGCCTGACGAGCATCACTGCTCTCGCTGCTATGTGGGGCGCACTCCCTCGCGACCCACGCGGCAGCGACCTCCTGCCCTCGTCAGACCATCCACTTCCCACTTCTCAACATAGTGGACGGAACACTCAGCTCAGACTCGGGATGTGGCGATGACAATGCACTGCTGACCTACAAGATCAAGACGAGGAGAGGAGACACATGATTGTTCGGCAAAAACTCTAATTCTGCAATTATCGGTGTGTCCATTTCATGCTGCACTGCAATAGACAGTGACAGCAGACGCATATCCTGCACCGGAATGTTCGGATTGTTTACTCACAACACCTGAATTGATATTGGACGGCCATGTACATGATGAGCAAGCAACTGAAGCTCGATTTTCTTCAGATCAAAGATTACATACAGAATTTCTTCGTGGCCTTATTGTGTTGCAGCAAGTTAACACACTCGTCTTCTAACAGGCAGACATCCTACGTTATGGAACAGGACGACGCACGCCGGCCTGTACAACATTTTCTTCTTCACATTGTTCACAAGCATCACGATTCAGAGATGAAGCAGAGCAGGAGGCGAATTTGAGGCAGGGGAAGTGGTCATGGCACATACATACAGTTTGATCTTGATCCTAACAAGGACTCTGAATTTGTTCGCGAATGGAGGTGTCATGTCCGCGGGAACACGCCGAGCATCTTCCCTCTGCCCAAGCACTCGGCGAGCTTCTTGGCGCCGTCCACCTCGGCGGCCACGAGGCTCTGCACGAACCCGCAGGCGCCGGCGGCCACCATCTGCTTCCGGCACCGCCGGGACTGCGACACCGCGAGCAGCACCAACACCGGGAACCGCCTGTCGACGCCGTGGGCGGCCGGGTCGAGCAACCGGACCACGTTCACGACGCCCCGCTCGTCCTTCCTGAACAGCTTGCGGTAGCCGCTGGACGCGGGGACGAGAGCGGCCAGCGCGCGCGCCGCGGCTTCGCGCTCGGCGACGGACTTGGCCTCCAGCATCCGGATCAGCCGCGGGACCGACTCGCCGACCTCCCGCACCTTGCCGCTGCCGCTGCTCACGACGTTGCAGAGCTCCGCCAGTGCCAGGGCGGCCTCCGCGCGGGTCGCGGACTCGTCGCTGCCGAGGATGGCGGTGACGATGGCGAGGAAGCTGGCGGACACGGCGGTCTCCGCGATGTAGCGGAACGAGGCCATGTTGCGGAGGAGCCCGAGCGCCGGCGCGAGGCCCGGCTCGTCGCCGCGGCTAGCGTCGAGGACGTCCCTGACGCACGCGAGCGCGCCCTCCTGGAAAGCGTCCACCTTTAGCCGCTGCCCGTCGTCGCCGTCGCTGGCGGTGAGGTTCCGGAGGCAGCCGAGCGCCAGCTCCTGCGCGCGCGGGGTGCCGAGCGCGACGAGCTGCAGGAGCAAGCGGACCGCGTCCTCGTCGCGGAAGTACGGGAGGAGGTCCGGGAACGCGGCGAGGTTTCTAAGCACGCCGGCCGCGGCCGC
>BCLG01000171.1:25073-41175 GCA_001602295.1 Zoysia matrella
CGGAGACGGACGGCCAGTGGCGGCGGAAGGCCGGCGCGGACGCCGCCGCCGCGGTTACCTCCTCGAGCAGGCGCAGGCAGGCCGCGAGGCTCGGGTCGGCGGCGCACTGGGCGGACTCGGGCGGCGACTCTGACATGGCGCGGCGGGAAGGTGGGGAGGGAAGCGGGGAGCGTTGGCGCGTGGACTGCGAAGCCAGCGCGCCAAACACTGTCCCGGCAGGTGATGACGACTTTGGCGATTGATTATGCCTCTCAGTTAGTGTCAGTGATCCATATACGGGCCTGGTTGCTCTGGAAACACGGACAGGGTTTCCCGCGGGGACAGGGGAGGGAGAAGATAAAGGGTGCTCCATAAAAAAAACTCAACGATGACACCGCTGTTAACATTAAACAATGGATTGGTCGAACAAAGTGATCTTGGTTTATGGAAGACGAGAATATGGGCGTGATGTTTGTTTACCAAAGATGAATATGCATATATGACTTCTATTAAAACAAATAACCAATTTGATGATAAAAACTAGAAGTATTCCCTCCATTTTTAAAGGAAAAAGTTTATTTTACTACTTTAAACAATTCACTTTGTCCGTTTTAACCCTTAAAACAAAATTTTAGACTCACTTTACTCTCTCAAACTATTCAAATTGGTGCAATCTACCTTTTTATGCAATTTATCTTTTTTTTTCTCTTTGTAGAGTTTGAATTTGAAGCTCAAATTTTATACAAAGGTAAATTAAAATAGCCTCAACATTAAAAAAGTATGTTATAATTTTTTACGATACTATTATATGCAGATTGTTAAGATACTATTAGATGCTACTATTAAACTATGAATATTATTTTTAAAAATATAATCTAAATTTTTTAACATAGGTATTGACATCTTCTGCTACGATGCAAAATTTGAGCTTCAAATTCAAATGTATAAAAAGAAACAAAAAAGATAAATTGTATAAAAGAGTAAATTGCACTAATATGAATAGTTTGTGAGTAAAGTGAGCCAAAATTTTGTTTGGAGAGTAAAGTGAGCCAAAACTTTGACATATTATTTTATATATTTTGTTATAATTTACTCTATCATAAAAACTGTTTAAAACAAAGCTTATAAATTTTACATATTTGAACTAATTTTTTTAATAAGATGAATGACCATATGATGTTAGAAGTCAACGACGATATTAATTTAGAAACGGAGAGTGTACATCACATTTTATTGCTTACATCGAAACCATTATCCCGTTCTTTGGCATCTAAGCAAACACTGAAATTCCCCCAAATGCTGGGGAGGCTCGATGAGAGCTAAACAAGAAAAAACAAAGGTATGCTGAAGGTGCATGAATGTTGCACTGACATTGACAAACTTTGGAGCAAACAAATCAGATACTACTAGCCTACTAGGGGCTAGCAGCGGAAGCAGATCCATCACTTTCCCACCCTGGAAGGTGCAACGGAAAGCTGGAATCGCATCACGCAGTGCTTCTTCACATGCAGTGGAGGACAAGCTAGGACCGCAGCAGGAGGGAGGACCTGACGATGAGAATTATTCAGCAGCACAGATCCTTCGCACTACCTTGACGACACACCTATTGCAATACAGTCTGCACCTCCCGATTACACCTTTAATTAAATTATTAAACAATAACAAAAACATATGTACGGACATCAAAGAAAAAATAGGATCAGCACATGTCAGATACAAAGATCAGCAGCCTCTGAAATATGTATGAGAGGATTAAGTTCTTCAACGGAATGGGCTACCAAAAACTTTCGTCAGCAAATTTACTGAAACTGAGCAAAACAGTTCATCAGTTAATATCTAAACAGATACCTGCTTCACCTCGTACAGCATTCACTGAATATGAAAAATACTACTCCCTGAAAGCAAGAGGCCTTCATGGATGCCAGTGTGGTCTACCATCAGAAATCTCCAGATGTTCCAGCGAAAATTATATTGCATCTACCTTGTATTACACGAGGTGATTGTATTAACAACAGACCCATTGAAAGCTATACACAGTTGGGAGGATAGTTGTACAATCAACAAACGATAGTCAGCTGATAAGACTGGTTCTGGATTCTCAGGTATCGATAAAATCCCAAATCAAGACAGCAAGGATGTGAAACTGCTTGAGATCCACTTCTTTCCACCAGGGTTCGAACAACTTCAAGTTACTCATGGGGTAAGCCAGAACTTGTGCTTACTCCAGCTTGTCGTGACCAGCCTCAGCAACCTTAGGGGGTTCTGCGGGGAAGTATTTGATGCCCACAAGATCACCAACTCTGCTGATAACCTGAAAGCAGATTGCCAAGACAAGAACAATGTCATCAGGCTCCAGTTATATGTGTTTCAGCAAAGAGAAGTGTTTATACATGTGTGAAGAAATAACTCACATCTAGAGCTTTATGCAGGTCCTCCCTGGTGTGTGAAGCAGAAATGCAGATACGCGCTCTCGCAAGGAGGAGAGGTGTAGCAGGAAATGCCACAGTAACAACAGCAACCTAGATCAAAGTATTTTAACAGTCACATGGCAATAGGAAGTGTGGAAACTTCTGCACAAGTAATGACAGAGTCGATGGAAATACTACATTTTTTTTCAAGATTCATAGGCTGTAACATGAGAGTAAACATCTAGATAGTTCAAAAAGAAGGGGGGGAAAAACCACTAACCTTTTGCCTAAGGCACTCCCTTGAAAATGCAGGGATCTTAGCCGGATTGTAGAGCATTATGGGCATCACAGGGGAATCATTATCACCAAGAACCTCAAAGCCCATCTTCTTGAGCTCTGACCGGAAGAAATTACTGTTCTCGCGAATGCGTGCAAGCTTCTGAGCACCTGCAAGGCAAGACATAGCAAGAAAAAATAGCAAAGTCAATAAGAACTAATATTCAGGGAGGTGAATTTTGTCTCGGATTTAAAAGAACTAATGAATTAGGCAAAAATTTAATCTTTCTGTACCTCTGTTGGAGCCATCCTCCCCAAGGATCACTTTAATGGCAGAGATAACTTGTTGTACCGCTGGTGGTGACATGGAAGTAGCATACAGATGGGCTGGGCAACTATGCTTCAGGTGTTGAATTATCTCCTGAAGTTCAGACGGATTAGAAATCTTCAAGGCCGTCTGCACTTAACAACTAACATGTCATCACTTTTCTTTTACATACCTTTGATGCGGCAATATATCCACCACATGAACCAAATGACTTTGTGAAAGTACCCATCATTATATCTATGTCAGCTGGGTCAACCCCTAGGAGTTCACAAACACCTCGACCAGACTGCCCAACAGCACCGATGCTATGGGCCTCATCCAGATATGTGTAAGCCTATTTGATAGAAAGATTAAATACATATGATCAATCATCTTTGCTTCACTCAGTTAGTTTCCTAATGGATTGAGCATAGGAAATTATTGAAATAAATACGGTGATCAATATGTGCCCAACTTAGTACCTTGTATTTCTTGCAGACAGCTATGACCTCAGGTAGTTTGCATAGCTCCCCTTCCATGCTGTAGATACCCTCGACAATGACAATGATCTTCTTCCATGGTCTGTGTGTCCTTGGCTGACCACCAGCTATCTGCTCTCTCAGCACATCTTCCAAATGAGCAGGGGCTGCATGTGGTACACTGGCAGTAATTAGTCATCATGGACTACAAACACTGTATATGTTATGGATCTTTGAGAAGAATAATAGCTCACAGTTATGCTGGAAAACCTGCACAGTGGCACCAGATCCTCTTGCGCCATTGACAATTGAGTTATGGTTCAGTGAGTCACTAATTATCAAGCCTCCCTGGAATAAAAATAATGTTACATAAGTAATAAAATAAAATATTCAAAGTCTTTAGTTGTTCAATGCAATAAGCATTTGAACTGACCTTTCCGATCAGACAAGGAATGATAGCAGAGTTTGTAACATAACCCATGCCAAATAGGATCGCAGATGGCTTTCCAACAAAGCGCGCAACCAATTCTTCCAGCTCTGTGTGAAGTTTTGTTGTGCCTAGCCAGAGAACAGAGGTGGGTTCAATTTTTTCCTTAAAATTTAATTTCAAATAAATGGTATAAATCATGATCATTCAGGTATACCTCCATCAACACGAACACTGCAGGTGCTTGGTGAGTATTTCTTGAGAGACTCAATAACACGTGGAGTGCAGTACTCATCAGCTGCAGCAAACCCAAGGTAATTGTAGGAACCTAGATTGAGGCATCTGGTGGTATTTGAGGTCCGTCTGCAAAAATAGTGAGAGCATAAGGGGAACCTGAAATCATACCGCTAAGTTATTTTGGTCCTTATCAGATTCACATAATTCAGAATGGATCTTTTGACAACAACAACAACAACAAAGCCTTTAGTCCCAAGCAAGTTGGGGTAGGCTAGAGATGAAACCCCGAGAGACGACTAAAAAGGAGCAACAACCGGCAATTAAGGTTCAGGCACGTGAATTGCTAGCCTCCATGAACTCCTATCCAAAGCTAACTCTTTGGCGATATCCCAATCCTTCAGATCTCTCTTCACAGACTCTTTTCAAGTCAAGTTTGGTCTACCTCTGCCTCTCTTCACACTGTTTGGCCGACTTACCATCCCGCTACGAACCGGTGCCTCCTATGTTCTTCATTGAATAATGGATCATTTGACAACTTTCAGAAAAAATGTATGAAAGGGTAAAATTGGTCACACTGAATTATTTGGCATGATGCAGCACAAGAGAGCATTTTTTCCAAAAATAAATGATAGTGTTAGCCTGAAAGCTTACTGTAAGGTCTTGTTATTGTCATTTGAGTAGCGCTCAACAACATCAAACCATGAATCTGGTGCGCTAGCTATCGGTCTACCAAAGCAGTCCTGTAACATGACAAAAGCTGGTTAATATCCAATGCAACCACAACAAAAGCAGCAGCAACAACAACAACAAAGCCTTTAAAATAAGCATGGAACGTTGTGACTAGGTTACGCTCAATTCATACACAAAGCAACATACAAGAACAGGCTATGGTCTTTCATTTTTTTTTCCAAACTTCTTTCAGAGAGCAAAAAGAAAAAAAATTGCTGAACAGAAAACATTTTAGGCTACATGTACTTTCAGAAATAATCATTTCAGTCCAAAACTATTATGTAGTACTAATCTATTTTTTTACAATGTGCAACTACAAAACAAAGCATTACCAATTGATATTCTGAAGTCTGGACAGAACCAGAGGTTTGCATTCAAATTTGCTCACTATAAGCAACAAAATATGTTCTTCGAACATAAGATTGTACAAGTGCAGGAATTGTGATCTGTATAAGTGCCCAAATTCTGATAGAGTGAATAATGATGCAATGCACTGCAAAAAGTACTTGCAGCAAGGTAAAAGTATCAAACTGTTACATGGTATAATGTGACAAAATATTATCAGACAGCCAGACACAAAAGAAAATTCACTTTGTGACCTCAAGCACTTCGAAATCACACACAAACACGCCGACGAACCAAGATCTACGTATGTAACCACGAAGACATTCAAATCCTCACCTGGATCCGCAGGTAAAGACGGCGCACGTAGAAATCCTCCAAGCCGAGGCAGATCGGCGCGTACCCCTGCATCAAACCAACCCCTCCATCAGCCAAACCACCCGAAATCGCGACGAAACCTCCCGGATCCGGCCGGGGAGACGCGGAATTCGACCCGCGGCGGGCGCATACCTTGACGTTCTTGGCCTTGAACCAGTCGACGAACTTGCGAAAGAAGTCCCTGAGCTGGCCGAACGCGAACAGCAGCCCGTAGCTGAACAGCGTCGTCAGCGCCGTCGTGTACGGCAGCCTCACCATCTTGCCCGGCTCCCTCCCTAATTAACTCGGACGGCAGTCCACACGATTCTCCCGTGTTTTACCGTGGCGAGAAATTCTCGGAATCCTCGGCCGCCGAGGTCGTTATTGGATCCAATTCTGAGGTTCTCGGATTCCAAGGACCAAGATGGATTCTTGGATATCCTGCAGGCCGGTTGCGGATGCGCAGGGGTTGGAGGAAATGGTGGGGCGAGTGGATGGGTGGGGCGGGGAGACGGGGAGAGGAGGGATTTAAGGGTGGCGAGGACGTGGAGATGGTCGCCAATGGCGACGGCGCGACCGAGGGAGGGAGGGAGGGAGGGAGGAGGAAGGGTTTGAACGTTGAACAGCGGCCAGCGCGACGGCGAGCGATGGGAAGGAAGGAGACAAACAGCCAGCCAATGGCCAATCTGTAAAAGTTTATTTTTTTCGTTATTATCTACTTAATTTTATAAATTTTGAAATAGTTTTTGCTCCATAACAATAATGCCTTAGTCACTGTTTGGCATAGTTTATTTTTAACTTAATCACAGAAATAAACAGAATCTGTATTAAGCAGTAAATTTATTTTATAGCTTATTAGTTCAGTAACTTTTTATAATAAACTAAATAACAATTTATTGTTCAACTATTTTTTACTTAATTATAAAAATAAACTGTTTATTTAACAAGTTTCAGCTGTATCAAAAAAAAAAAGAGCCTTAGTTTACCAGAGCTTCGGGTTGCTTCCGCGTAATTTAATCAGAGAGGACAATATTTCAACATAGTTTTCATCGCAGTAGAAAGAAGATTTTTTTTTATCTGAATGGATTATCGAAAGAAGAGCTGTAGTATATTTTGAATTCATTTTGAAAGTTTTGAAATATTTATTTTGTAACAGAGTCAGAGGTATAACATTCGATGCACAATCTGACAATAATTTTTGCCGGCCAGCTGCTACCGAATTGATACTGTAATTTTTATTTCGAAAGTAGAGATGATTTTGAATTAGCAGACAACACGTAACTCAAGAACTATTTCCTGTTTCTATCCTTGTCAAATCTGGGGAAAAAGATAATTCTTTTTGTAAGAAAGAGATCGTAGTGTCATTCTCAAGCTGAATATGCAGGCCACGTGCTGCTCTGTTTCAAAGATCACGTTTTAATGGTGAGTAGTACTACAGATTTATCAAACCGCATTAGGGTGGCCGTGAAGAAAAAAAGAAATGTGCTGCCTATACTTGTAAACGATACTGCAGTGAGAAGCTATAGTGTTAAAAATCGACGTTTTTCACAATCCCAGAGTGAGCTAGGGTTCACTGGGCCACCCACCTACCCAGCTTGGGTTAATTCTTTATAGGCCACCGAAAAAAGTCTAGATTTTTTATTAGCCACCGTAAAATTTAAATTTTTTATTAGCTATTTATTTTAACATTTATTCTTTAGTGACAACTTTTGTGACTTTTGTTTCTAAAATACTCTTACCTATTGCAAGCCAAACTCAAATTGTGCATTGTAATTCAATCAATAATTTGTTTCGATTGCTTTAGTAATTTTCTCTTATTTAGTGATTCTGTTTCAATTCCTTTAGTAAATTTATTTTGATTCATTTAGTAATTTTTTCAGTTTTATTCAGTAATTTTATTTCGATTCTTTCAGTAATTTTCTTTTGTTTTCTCAGTAATTATATCTCATTCAGTAATTTTTGTTTTGGTTCATTTGGTAATTTTCAAAATTTATTCTATTTAGGAAATTAAAAAAAATTACTGAGTGCGAGAAAATTACTGAAGAAATTAAAACAAAATTACTCGAGAAATTGATACAAAATTACTGAATGAGAAAAAATTACTTAAGGAATCGAAACAAAATTATTAAAAAAAATTACGATGCTCACAATTTAATTTTGGCTTGCCACAGGTAAATGCATTTTGAGAATAAAAACCATCATAGTGGTCACTGAGAAATAAAAATTAAAATAAATAACTAATAAGGAAATTCAAACTTTACGACGAATAATAAAGAACTTAAACTTTTTTCAATGACCTATAAGAAATTAACCCACCTAGCTTCGCCAATGGTACTGTTTTGTTCATTGTTAGGGTAGCTTGGGCAGTTCAATTTTGATCTCCTTTTAAAATTATCAGTCAAAAACGGCAAACAGACTATTCTTTTTGGGTGTCCATTCGAAACCGTTCAGATACAATGCGCTCCGCTTCATCATTGACTTCGAATCCGTTACACACAATTGACCGTGGCCCAACTGGACCTCTGAGGAAGATTAATGAGCGGCCATTGTTTGAAAGAGTCCGATCTGAGCGGCCGGTGGCTGAAAATATGTCAGAAGCGTTCAGGCAAACAAAATGGACCTCTTCATGCCGTGAGTCGCAAGACACTGAGTCAACAGAATTTGTACTCCTATGTTTTTTCTCGTCTTTGTTGGCCGTACTCCAAAGTAGACTTGCATGGAAATGCAACCGAATCCTGAAAATGCTTGCATGTGTGACAGAGGGAGTAGTTCCTTTTGTCATGGCATTCTAAACTTTTATAAATATTAATATCTAACAATTTATCTTATTAAAAAATTACAAAATATTAGGTACTTTTTATTGTCGTATATTTAATTTTTAAAAATAATTTAAGTATGACATTTGTTTTATTTTTTTCATAAAGTTTTTAAATAACATGAATAGTCTAACATTAAGTAAAAAAATATCATATATTTTGAGATGGAAGGAGTATGATGCTGTGACCAAAAGATTCATTCCCCAGTGCAACTCACACAATAAAACTCACATATGGAGGAGTATAATTGTACACCTATTTGTTTTCTATATAAAACTTGTGGTGTGCTACCGTTGGAGATTACGTTTGACGTTTACATCCTGAGTGATTGCAAATTAACATCCAAAGAAGTCCAAAAATGTTTACTATGTAGTACAAAAAAATATTTAGGGTTGTTTTTTATATATAACATTTCAACAGATGGAAATAACAAATCATACATATGTATATTGAAATACGCATATTAGGCACTGTAGCTCTCAGCTCAATTACTACTTCCTCGGTCCCCGAAAGCTTGCCGTTTGAGGCTAGAGCCGACCAAATAAGCTTCATCCTGCTTGCCCCTAGTAATTACAGTTCCAAGTTGTACTCCACCGGCAAAATAAAGATGCACCGGCGCCACATTTAAATTATAGCAGTTGCTCAGCATAAATCTCTAGCCCTGCGGCTCTAATCCAAGCTAGAACGACAACTGTTTTTAGACAAAGTTGAAGCGCTAGAACGACTAGCTTCGGGACGGAGGAAGTAGTTTTTTTTTTAATCATGTACGTATTCCAAAGTTGACCTCGGCGTCACGGGTTGGTCGCGGATGATGACGGCCCGCAGAACAGAACAGATGGTTCTTGTCAAACGTGGTGCGCGAGGTCAAGGAAGTCGCGCTTGCACCTTGCAGTGACACGACAAAGTCAAAACCAGGCATCTGATGGCGAGCGGTCACTTGCAAGCTTCTGCTAGTTCACTTACCGGCAATGCTACAGACCACACGGACTATTATTAGTTAACAAAACACACTGCCTGAAATAAATATATAAGATTAAAAACAAGTTGTTGAAAAACAAAATAAATTTATTTTAATATTAATACTAGTTTAATTAAATGTGCCTTCTTTTCCCCGCTCACCATGGCGTCCTTCTACACGCGCGTAGTACCTCTATTTCAGCAAATGCATGGATTGTTTGGAACATCAATTTATCCAGATTCAGCATTGACCAGCCCAATTAAATTGAAGTGCCGGGGCCTAAATTTGAATAAAAATTTTGGCTTGAATTAGAAAATGGCAAAAATAGATTGTTAATGGGCCCATGGGTCATGGACCTTTATGACCTCTATTTCCTCCTTTATTTTTGGTGGTTTTCGCTGACATGACGGTGATGTGGCGGTTTTCGTTGACGTGTGCAAGCCACGTGGTGGATTTCGCTGACGTAGCCGCTGATGTGGCAGTCCACGTGGCAGTTGGGCAGCCGATGTGTTCTCGTTTTGTTTATAATTCGAAAATAATATATTAACGAGCTCAAAAACTTATGTAACTTTATATAGGCTTAAATCATTCTACAACGAATATTTTTTATTTTAGGCCCAATTTCAAAATTGGAACACAGTTTATTTGAAAAATTCAAAAATAAAAATAATTATTTAGAAGCAAAAATTATCTAGACCTTTTAACCTTTTGATAAAATTTCACAAAATTTCTCTAAATTCATGTCTTTCTAAGTATATTTTTTTTATATACATTTTCTTTGGAATCTTTTAGTGCTCACTTTTTGAACTTGAATTCAAATTTCAAATTTGAGCTAAATTATTTGTTTCTTTTGAGCTCAAATTTCAATTTCTTTAATTTGAGCTCAAGTTTCGTATTTGTTTGATTCATGTATTTCTAAATATTTTCAAAAAAGAATGTGAGTTTATGAAAATTTATAAAATTTTATCAAAAAAGTAGAAGGTATAGATATTTTTTACTTTGAAATGTTTTATATTTTTTTAACTATGTAAATTCTAAATTAGGCCTAAAACAAAGTTTTTTCTTGCGAAATGATTTATAACTATCCAAAGTTTCTAATTTTTTTAGCATGTTAAGTATTTTTTTAATTTAAAATAAAGTGAGGATATGTCAGCCGTCACCTCAGCCAAAATCGCCACGTTAGTAGCCACGTCAGTGAAAACCGCTGTCTAAACCACATGAAGAGGAAAAACGAACGGTTTTAAAAGTTGAGAAAATCTGAGTACTCGATTTTGTAATTCAAAGAGAAAAAACGAACACCAATGGTAGTTGAGGGAGCTAAAATAAGACTTTCTCCTTTATTTTTCGGCCTGGACAAGTCAAAGTGAGCCAAGGCTTAGTTTAACTGCTCCTCGCCCTGGACGAGGCCGAACCTAGTGATGCCCACCTACAAACTGGTGAGACAATCAAAAACCAAACACAGAGGAAAAACATTATACACATGCACTGCCGGAGCTTCATTAGGGCGAGAGGTGGCCGTGGCATCCTATTTCTCCAGCTAAAATACAAATAAATGCATTGGATTTCTCTGTTTCATGGCACTAATACTATCTCCTTTCTTGATCCCCTTTCATTAGGCTTCAAGCCCTGCCACAGCACTGAGGATGAGTCTTCTCGTGTTTTGAGGGCACGCCACCGTCGTGTGCCAATGCAGAGTTTTAGAAACTGGTCTGGCTCCGATTTTAATGGTGTTAAAAATTGGTTGTTTAGTCAGAAACCGATCCATTAGTCGGTTTTGCTATAATACTAAGTTTGATTTTTGACTGAAAACGGTCATCCAACCAAACCGATTGGACCAA
Source organism: Zoysia matrella (assembly GCA_001602295.1). Classification (NCBI taxonomy): domain Eukaryota; kingdom Viridiplantae; phylum Streptophyta; class Magnoliopsida; order Poales; family Poaceae; genus Zoysia; species Zoysia matrella. Next base: position 36,227 of record BCLG01000171.1, read on the forward strand.
TTTTGTTAAAAATTAGATATTTTATGGTATATTTTAATTTCAAATGTATTAATAAACATGAGTTGTGACATAAGGTGCACTCTTGCTCGTATTTAATCTATGCAAAAACAGAAAGAACACGATAAGTAAACACATGAAATTTAGGATGTACCCTGAGGCGTCAGTGACATTGTTTTCAACATTTGACATGTTGAGCTGCTTGAAGTCGATGATCATAGTTGATGTAGGAAGAATGTGATAGGACTTGAGTGCCCAATCTTTCGGTGAGGTGATAACTATCAATTTGATGGATTTGACCCTTACGATCCGACTACAAACGAACAGGTCGCGTGCGTCTTAGTAATCGCAGAACCAACTCCGAACGGTTTTTGACTGTGCCGGACAGTAAGATCAACCTGAATACGAGATTCGATTCCTGCAAGTAATCAAAGAACAAGATGTGGCCAACCAGAAATCTCTCAAATGTAGTGTTCTAAAAAGCTGTCTAACAGGTGGTCATTGAACACAACTAAAAATCAGAAAGTTTGCGTAAGAGCTAAACTATAACAAACAAAAATCTAAGTGTTCTTGGTGGCGGTTCAACCTTTAAATAGAGTGGAGGAGGATCAAAAGATGTTTGAGGCATCCTCAAACCTTAGGACGTGTCCCTAGTGGGCTCAGCTTGATACACGGGCCAATGACCTAAGTTGAGGTGATGCAGTACCTTCTGTATTAAAATAACGATTAACGCTGACTCCGATATAGTATAAAGGTGAGATTAGATCCATTGAAAAGTAGACTTCATGAGCTTTCCAGAATGTGCTTAAACACTCAAATTAGATTTCATATGAAGTCCTGGCTTTGCAAGTTTATACTATTCAGCAGTTCAAATCCACCTTATGTGAATATTTTTATTGAATTCCTCATCAAAAGGTATGATGTTTACATCATACTTCCCCACTAGAATTAGAGTCGTCCTCAATTCGAGTTCAGATTGTAAAACCGCTACTACATCATGCCCTCCTGAAATAATGAAAGGTGAAAACCACGGAGGTACGTATGTGTTCTCATCATTCTTTGCCACTTGATTTGGAGTCATCCTCGACTCAAGTTCAGATTGCAGAACCGTTACTCTACCATGATCTCTAAAAATCATGAAAGGCGGCGGCAACGGGGTATTTTGATGCAGTCAAACGTTACAGCAAAGACATATAAGATCTTATCATTCTCTCCTTCTTTATAGCAAGCCGTCCTCGGTTTGATCCAGTGGTCGACAAAATTTCTTGTTATGATATTGGGACAAGTGATGAACACGTAGCTAGGCCACAACAAAAGCTTTTCCTACTTCATAAGCTGCTCCTGTTGATAGATCACAAAAGTAGATAAACTTTGTAAAGCATTGTTAGTGTTAGTGCATGTTGTTGTTTGATCTTGTTTTTGCATTTTAAAAGGGTATTTCAAAATTAGTACATATGACTATTTAAGACACTAAAAAATCTCCAATGTCATTATATTTGTCAATTGCATGAAAAATACAATATCTAAAACATTACAAACTGCAATTCTGAAATAATTTTTTTTTCAAATAATTTAAGTTACAAGGAAGATCAAATTCAATATAACTTAAAGAAGTTAAAGAAGATTTGAGATCCAACTTTGCATCGTTAATATCAGTGCAATGAAAAAACATATTCTCGACATATGTGTACTTAAGAACAACATTTTCAACTCCATACACTAGTTGCGTTTTTAGAATTAAAGAAATTTATGCACACAACTAGTTATAATCATAAGCAAAAGGTGTTATATGTGACAAATCGTAAGTCATTGGAGACGCTATGGAGGAATGCCAAATACTTAGTGTGAGCAATGATTTATTGAGCAGCATGAGTATATAGAGATGGGGTGAGAGACTCACAATGTGTCACACAAGTTTAGCCGTGGAGGTCATGTAAACACTGAAAAGTGACAGACCACATTCCTCATTTATTCTTCGGCGCCCTGGACTAGTCAAAGTGGGCCAATGCGCAATCTCACTGCTCCTCTCCTCATGACGAGGCCCAATGTAGTGAAGCCCACCTACAGCCTGGTGAGTGAGGCCGCCAAGGGAAGCTTTTGCTGATTTCATAAGTAAAAAAAAAAAATGTGTGACCAAGCTTGGGCACCAACCGCCCAGATCTTTATTCCTTGCTCAAATCTCCTCATTGACATCTTCACATAATCAATGGCCAAGAGTCTCTGTTAAGGAGAAGGGCCCACGCACGTAAGAGAGATGTAGTCACTCCGTTCATAAATTATAGTCATCAATTAGTTTAAAATTTAAACTAGCCGGCAATAATAATTTGAGAACGAAGAGAGTACTTTTTTTTACCGTCTACGATCACTCGGACTGTACAGTGATTATAAATAACACTGGATGAATAATTAAACTTTGGTCTCTACAGTGACTTAAAAACGAGTACTCCCTGTGTTCAACAATATAAGCATTTGAAGTAATTTAAACTTGTGCAACTATACAAGCGTCTGAGAGGTGTGAATGTAACGAGGTATACTTGGATGAGTAGGAAATGTTTTGTGTAATAAAAGTATAGATATGTTAGTCTTTTTATTTCATCCTTATTTTCAATTTGCATCCAAAAACTTGAGAATCTTTATATTTTTGGACGGAGGATGTAGTTTAATTTTATTGTCAGCCCTTGTCGTCTCTAATGATATAATTAGTCCGAAATTGAGCCGCGAGACCCTATCTCAACTAATCTCCAATGATATAATTAGTCCAAAATTTGGGCCACGAGGCGGTATCTCGACTAATCTGTAATAATATAATTAGTCCGAAATCGGGCCACGAGACCGTATCTCAGGTTATTAAATCCAAAGAATCTGTGTGCACAATCTACTTTTATGATTTTGCAGTTACGTACCCGGCTGACGCAGTGAGCGTCATATATACGCTCTTTAAAATTTTTCCATTTCGTGATATGTGTGTTTAATTAGTTTCCATGTGCAGCGTTTTCCCATTGGCTTTCAAGTTTTCTATTCCGATCCAGAGAGTAAACTGACAGTACATAAATAATTTTCTAGGACTTCGAATAACATGTTAATGGAGTACTCCCAGTTCTTAAAATAATGCTGTCATTGACTTTAAATCTCAACTCTGACCGTTCGTTTTATTCAAAAAATTAGTTCAAATGTGTAAAATTTTGAACCATATTTCAAATACATTTGATAATAAAACAAATTATAACAAAATATATAAAATTTATTATAATTTTTTGAATAAGACCAATGATAAAAGTTAAAGTTACAACATCAATGGAGTAGGTGTGTAGGAGTACATCCAAGTACAGCAGCGCAGACATTATTAAAATCAGATGAGTTATAGAGAAACTTCGCAGTGATTACATGCAATACAATTATGAACGCTGCTTCGAATATTCCCTAAATGAGTTATAGAGAAAATCTTCGAATATTCGCTGCTTAGGTATATCATTGGATCCAATAGCCTCTCAATTTTGAACGCTATAGGTTGCAAATTTGCTGCAATTAATAACATTCATGTGAATGCGTTGCTTTGGCGCCTGTGATTTAGGGACAATCGATTAAATAAGGTCATCGATAAGGACACGCGAATAAGTTGTTAATTATACTAGCAAATAAATATCATATCAGTGCGTTCCTAAAGTACTCTCATACGATTCCGTTGTGTTAAGCATGGCTGATTACCCAACTGAGTCATTGCACAACCAATAATTATTAAGGAAAAGTATGCTTTCATCGCATAAGCTTGACTGATAACACGTAACTAAACAGTCAAATAAACAATATCTTCATCGCATAAGCAAGCATGACTGAAGAACACCGACGCCAGGATCTTGCATATCATCGTTCTGGCTTAACGTACACAACTATATATACGGAGCCAAGTCGAAGAGAGACGGCCAAGTAGGCGCAGACACATATTTGCTGCAGCTGCACTAATAACCTCACCTAGAGTAGGAATATACACGAAAAAAAAGAAAGAAAAACAGTAGGAATTTACAAGCTTCTTCGTTGACCACATTGAGCCAGCTGAGCAATTACATGATCGAGATGGGGCCGATGAAGCCTTATGTCATTGCCGTCGTCATATAGATGATTTACGCCGGCCAGGTCATGGTCAGCAAGGCGACTTTCAACAAGGGGATGAACACTTTCGTCTTCGTCTTCTACCGCCAGGCCGCTTCATCTCTCCGATGCTGCCAGTTGTGTTTTTCCTTGAAAGGTACCGAGGTTCCTTACCAGTTAACAGTATGCTGTTGGAAATTGATCTCCACCCATTTTGGCCCAACGGCTTTAATGGGCCTTTAAGCTAATCGCGCTCTAATCGGGGGCGCCCAGCCTATTATGGCTGGTGGATCCCTGTCGCCAGCGCCACAATAAATAGAGGTGGAGGGCCGACCGGAACTCATGAACTAAGTTCGTCCGTACTGCCGTACCCCACCGACATCCCTAAACCCGATCTGTGAGGGGGCGCTGTGCCGACGGGAAGCACCACCGCCAGGACGACCGCCGTCACCGGAAGATCGACGACGTCGCCGTGACTCCAACGCCTCTGCCCTCTCCACCGACCGACGCTGCCCAAGCGCAGAGGACAGCACCGACAAAGGGCAGATGGCCGGATCGTCTTCCACGACTCCGGCGACCGGATCCGAAGGTATTGACCACCTCCGAACCACAGATCTATTATTGACACGGAAACTCTCGGATCAACACTCCTAGACCCAGAGAAAAGATTACAACATTGGTATCGGAGCCAGATCTAGGAGTGGATCCCGACGAGTATGAAAAAACTCGCCGAAACCCTACCCGCGAGAAAAGATCCGAAAGAAAAATTGTAGTCGTCCGCTACACTGTGGTGGATGCCCTCGGGCTCCGCGAAAGAACTGCGAAAGAGAAAGAAAAAGAAAAATAAAACAGTAGCCGCAAAAGAT
>BCLG01000171.1:41345-64079 GCA_001602295.1 Zoysia matrella
CGGCGGCCAGAAAAACTCGCGAGAACAGAGAGGAAAGACGAGGAAATGAATTAGGGTTAGGGTTGGAAGCACCTCCAACTCTTTTATACCTCCGAAAAATGAGCGCGTCCGTCAGATCTCGATTCAACGGTCCAGATCGCGCGATGGCTAAATGGGCCAGATTTGGCCCAAGAGGGAGAGTGAAATTTCGGCTCAAGCCCAGGTTGGCTTGCACGAATTGCAACAGGCCAATGGGCCAGGCCGAATTTTCAATTTCGGCCCAAAAGAAAAGGTTTTCCATTTTTTTTCAGAGGCATTTTTAATTGATTAATTAGGTAATTTTTTACCTAATTAAATCTGTTAAAATTTGAACCAACGGGATAATTTTGACAGAACAGAAAAATAAAGTAAATGCTTCTGAAAATTAAAGAAATTTTGTTTTCCGCTGCGTACTTTAAAGAAATTATTTTCATTATTAAATTCGAACCAACGGAAGAATTTAATTTTGGAAAAATAGTAATAAATTTCAGATAATTATGATATTGTTATTTTCTGACCAACGTTGATAATAACAATGTTATAATTTTTGTAATTGAAATTTTATGCATTATTTCTATTTCTGCCCAACGGTGACATAGTTTTAATGTACAATATAAAATTGTGTGTCATATTTTTGACCAACGTTGAAAATAAGACATATAATTTTACTGTTTTATATGTTCTCACTTTATTTGATTTATTTACAGGCGGATACAACTTAATGAGTTGTATCAAAGAGATTTCAACTCTCAAAGGTGACAACTATGGAGAGTGGAAGAAAAAGATAGAACTAGCGTTTATCTTAGCTGAGGTGGACTGGGTCCTGACCACAGTATGTCCCACTAAGCCTGAGGAGCCAGTGAGGAAAGAAAATGAGACTGATGCTGCTTGGTAGACAAGACAGAGGGATTTTGCTCCCTTAAAGATGTCCTATGACCTTGAGCATAGGAAATGGACTACAGCCAACAAAAAATGTATGGCTGTGATAAAGAACACGATTGAGCCTGCAATTGTGGGTTCAATCGCGGAGTGTGACACCGTCACAGAGTACATTGAAAGAATAAAGAGTCAGTTTACTGGCTCTTCAAAGACATACGCCACACAAGTCATTAGACAACTTGTGCATGAAAAGTACTCTGGTGGTAACGGTGGCATTAGAGAGCACATACTGAGAATGAGCAATATGGCATCGAAGCTCAAACCAATGGATCTGGGTCTCAAGGATGAACTCCTTATCCATCTGATTTTTACTTCTTTGCCAAAAGAGTTTGAAACGTTTATTGTCAACTACAATATGCAACCCGAGTCTTGGGACTTGGAAAAGTGCATAGCAATGTGTGTGCAAGAGGAGGATAGAATTAAAGCTTCACATGGTGGTTCTATCAACTATGTGAAGGATAATAAAAGAAAGAACTTCAATAGCTACTCCTCAAAGAACAAGGGAAAAACCCCTGTCCATCAGCCTCAACAGAATAAATTTGCAGTGGACAAAGATCAGTGCCTTCACTGCAAGAAGACGGGACACTACAAGAAGAATTGTCCCTCATATCTAAAGATGATCATGGCAAAGAAATGTGAGAACATTATTACCTTTATAAATGAATCCCTATATGTGCAATATTCGAAATCTACTTGGTAGATTGACTCTGGAGCAACTGTTCATGTTGCTAATTCATTGCAGGGATTCCGTTTGACGAGGACTACGCAAAGAAGAGAAAGATGCATTAAAGTTGCAAACGGAGTCCAAGCTGAAGTTGAAGCCGTTGACGATCTTTCATTAGAGCTAGCTAATGGCTTTATTCTTATACTTAGAGATGTTCTTTATGTACCCTCTCTACAGAGGAATTTGATTAGTGTTTCATGTTTAGATAATGATGGTTATGATTGTCATTTTAGAAATGGCAAGTGTGAAATAAAGTTTAATAAAGAATGTGTTGGTCTTGCCATCTTACAAAATGAGCTTTATTTGCTATCACTACGTGATGATGTGAATGTCGTATGCGATAATGATAACGTTGCGTGCGAGATAAAAGAATCCTCGTCCATGAATGAAAATAGAAAACGAAAAAGAACTCTAGATGATTCGTCGAAATTATGGCACTGTCGTTTATGCCATATTTCGAGGGGGAGAATAGAAAGACTAGTTAAGAATGAATTCTTCCTCCACTAGAGTTCTCAGACTTAGAACAATGTCGAGATTGCATTAAAGGAAAATATGTAAAGAAAATTAAGAAAGATGCAAAAAGAAGCACATGAGTTCTACAAATTATTCACACAGATATTTGTGGTCCTTTTTCTGTGAAGAGTATAGATGGTTATGACTCGTTCATAACATTTACGGATGATTACTCCCGATATGGATACATTTATCCAATTAAAGAAAGAAATGAAGCCTTGGATAAATTTAAGATATTTAAGGCTGAAGTTGAAAACCAACACGATTTAAAGATAAAGATAGTCCGATCTGATCGTGGGGGGAGTACTACGGTCGGCATACCCCGTATGGACAAGTTCCTGGACCTTTTGCAAGGTTTCTACAGGAAAATGGAATAGTGGCCCAGTATTCTACACCAGACGAACCTCAGCAAAATGGAGTAGCTGAAAGACGCAACCGTACCTTGATGGATATGGTGCGAAGTATAATGAGCTATTCTACACTGCCATTGAGCTTGTGGATGGAGGCGTTAAAAACCGCCATTCATATTCTCAACAGAGTACCCAGTAAATCGGTGCCGAAAACACCGTACGAATTGTGGACAGGTAGAGTTCCCTCGTTAAACCACTTACGAGTGTGAGAGAGCCCAGCTGAGGCTAAAGTATTTAACCCAAATCTTGGAAAACTAGATCCCAAAACTGTGAGTTGCCATTTTATTGGTTACCTAGAAAAGTCAAAAGGTTATCGTTTCTACTGTCCAGACAGACATACAAAGTTTGTAGAAACGAGACACGCTGTCTTCTTAGAGGATGAGATGATGAGGGGGAGCATGGTAGCTCGAGAGATTGACCTTGAAGAGAAGCGGGCGTATGCGCCCACTCCGATGATTCAAGAGCCATTATTTACACTACCTGCTGTCACTGCACCGATAGTGCGAGACACTGTGGTGCAAGCACCTGTTATTGTTTCTCCTGTGGCAACAATGAATGAGAATGAGGAACCTGTTTCTCAGGATCCAATAGAACCTATTGCCACAGATGAGGGGGAGCAAGAACAGCCTCAAACAGAAAATGTACAGAATGAAGAGGCCCCGAGAAGGTCTCAAAGAATAAGAAGATCAGCTATTTCTAATGACTATGAAGTTTATCAGACAGAAGAATTTCAAATGGAGGATGATCCCACCTCATTTGAAGAAGCTATGAGAAGTGAAAACTCTTCAAAATGGCTTGAAGCCATGGAAGAAGAAATGAAGTCCATGAAGGCTAATAAAGTCTGGGATTTGGAAGTAATTCCTAAAGGAGCCAAAACAGTAGGCTGTAAATGGGTCTACAAGACAAAACTCGACTCCTAAGGGAATGTAGAAAGATATAAAGCACGACTCGTGGCAAAAGGCTTTACTCAAAGAGAAGGAATTGATTACAATGAGACATTTTCTCCGGTCTCATGTAAAGATTCCTTCAGAATCATAATGGCACTAGTGGCTCATCATGATTTAGAGTTACATCAGATGGATGTAAAGACAGCATTTCTAAATGGGGATTTGGAGGAAAATGTTTACATGGCACAACCGAAAGGTTTTGTTATGGAAGGAAGTGAAAAACTGGGATACCGTCTAAAGAAATCGATTTATGGGTTAAAGCAAGCTTCAAGACAATGGTACTTGAAGTTTGACAGCACGATAAAGAAATTTGGGTTTAAAGAAAATATTGAGGACAACTGTGTTTATTCAAAGTTTAAAGATGGGAAGTTTATTTTCCTAATCCTGTATGTGGATGATATCCTACTAGCTAGTAGTGATGTCAGTCTGCTACTGGAGACAAAGAAGATTTTATCCTCTAACTTTGATATGAAAGATCTTGGTGAAGCTTCCTTCGTTCTAAGAATCGAAATTCATCGAGATAGAAACAAAGCGGTATTGGGACTGTCACAAAAGGCATACATAGAGAAAGTATTAAAGAAATATGGTATGCATAAATGTAGTCCATCATCTACACCTATAGTCAAGGGCGACAGATATGGGGATTTTCAATGCCCCAGGAACCAATATGAGATCGATCAAATGAAAGCGGTTCCATATGCTTCAGCTGTCGGAAGCTTACAGTATGCTCAAGTATGTACACGCCCTGACTTAGCATTTGTTACCGGGTTACTTGGCAGATTCCAGAGCAATCCTGGAATAGAGCATTGAAAATTGATAAAGAAAGTCTTGCGCTATTTGCAAGGAACAAAAGGGCTCATGATGACATACAGAAAATCAGATTTACTCTATATAGTGGGGTATACAGATTCTGATTATGCGAGAGATGATAGAAGGTCTACATCCGGATATGTGTTTACTCTCGCTGGAGGAGCTATTTCGTGGAAAAGCTCAAAGCAAACCGTCACTACATCGTCCACAATGTATGCCGAGTTTGTAGCATGTTATGATGCTACGAGGCAGGTGAACTGGCTTAAAAAGTTCATACCCGGTTTAAAAGTGGTTGACGACATCTATAGACCACTTAAATTGTACTGCGATAACGAACCCGCAGTAACGTATGCACACAACAATAAGTCAAGTGGTGCTGCCAAACACATTGACATAAAGTACTATGTTGTGAAAGATAAAGTTCGGGATCAAATCATAAGTCTTGAGTATATAAGCACCGCAAAGATGCTAGCGGATCCGCTTACTAAAGGCTTACCACCCAAAGTATTTATTGAACATGTTGCCGGCATGGGTTTAAGGGAAAGCCTGTGATTCCTGAACTAAAAGATGGCCCAAAATGTATAGTAACTATTTCAGAACAGAAAAATGTATTGTAGCTGTTAAGTCTATCGGCGATTGATCGTGACGATGAGACAGTTCTATGCATTAATCTGTAGTGGAATGAATGAAGTTAAAAAGTAATAAAGATAAAAGTATAAAGTGAGATAAGGGGGAGAATGTTGGAAATTGATCTCCACCCATTTTGGCCCAACGGCCTTAATGGACCTTTGAGCTAATCGCGCCCTGATCGGGGGCGCCCAGCCCATTATGGCTGGTGGGCCCCTGTCGCCAGCGCCACAATAAATAGAGGTGGGGGGCCGACCGGAACTCATGACCTAAGTTCGTCCGTACCGCCGCACCCCACCGACATCACTAAACCCGATCTGTGAGGGGGCGCTGTGCCGACGGGAAGCACCACCGCCACGACGACCGCCGTCACCGGGAGATCGACGACGTCGCCGTGACTCCAACGCCACTGCCCTCTCCACCGACCGACGCTGCCCAAGCGCAGAGGACAGCACCGACAAAGGGCAGATGGCCGGATCGTCTTCCACGACTCCGGCGACCGAATCCGAAGGTATTGACCACCTTCGAACCACAGATCTATTATTGACACGGAAACTCTCGGATCAACACTCCTAGACCCAGAGAAAAGATTACAACATATGCCTCTAGTTTTTACTTGAAAGGTCATAACTTTGTATCTGTTGTTTTAGATATATAAGTTAAATATCAAATGCATATATAGAATTCTCTTGAGAACATTTCTGTGAACTCTAACATCATTTGGTTTTGTAAGTACAGTACGTAGTTAAAAAACACACTTAGGCCTCATTCGTTACTTGCCTTTAGCGAACATAAAAAATAGCAGCAGGATTAGATGAGCCATGCATGAATTCAATTCTACACATGGTTTAAGTGACACACGTGAAACCACTCAATTCTGCTTTGGAATGAATACGACTTAGGAATTATTCCGTGGATGCTGAATAAGGGTCTTAATTGGTGGAATGCTCAATTCCCTGTTCCATTTCATTACATTGCAGGAAGAACATTACCCCGGTATCATTCTTGTTGCTGTTAAAGCTGTTCTTATGTGCATTACTAAGGTAAGAATGCAACGCAATGTTCTTTCAAAACTCAGCTGGCATCCACTAACCACCGTATGAATGCTACATATTATTATGATTATTTTTCCAGCAACACGTTTTCCTTGAACGTATACAACGTCGGCATGAAGTCCACTTCGGCGGCCATGGCTTCTGCAACGAACAACACAGTACCTGTGGTCACCTTCTGCATTGCACTGCTGCTCAGGTACGTCAGCATTCTCTCCTGTACTTTCATATATTGGCTATATACTTGACAGTTAGCTAGGTTGTTGATGACGCCTTGGCATAATGCACGAACGCAGGAAGGAGGCCGTGAAACTGAGGAGCCTCGTCGGCGTAGCCAAACTCGCCGGTGTAGCGCTGTGCCTCGCCGGAGTCTTGGTCATCACCTTATACTCGGGGCCGGCGCAACCCTCACACCGCATTCACCGCCGTCCATGCTGGTGCACCGAAGGGGCGCGGCCAGTGGATCAAAGGTACGTTCCTGATGGTCCTCGGAACCACAGCGTGGTCACTGTGGATCGTCTTGCAGGCCGGGCTGCTTCAGGAGTATCCGAGCAAGATGCTCGTCACGCTGTCGCAGTGCGTGTTCAGCACGGTGCAGTCGTTCGTCGTGGCTGTCGTGGCGCAGCGGGACTTCTCCAAGTGGAAGCTCCGTCTCGACGTCAGCTTGGTCGCTATCCTATACAGCGTAATTACTTCCTCTGTTCCAAAATAAATTACATTTTCATTTTTTAAAATCTAACATTTGACTATTTGTTTTATAAAAAAAATTATGAAAATACAAAAATAAACCAGTCAAGCTCAAATACTTCTAATAATGAATCATTTCACAATAAAATAACCCATATTTTCATAATTTTTTAATAAAACGAATGGTCAAAGATAGATAGATGTTTAAAAAATCTAAAAAGACACTTATTATAAGACAGAGAGAGTAAGACTGATTAACCATCAAACTTGCTGCTCGCAGTAGTCTGTTAACAACAATTTTGGAACGGAGGGGTACGTAGTATGTCAATATTGAGATGCCGTATGTTAACAGGGATTCATGATGAACGGGTTGTGCTACTACGCATGGTGTGTGCAGAAGAAAGGCCCCGTCTTCCTGACGGTGTGGACCCCGCTATGCCTCGTCTTCACGATATTCTGCTCCACATTCTTCCTAGGAGAGATTGTTCATCTCGGCAGGTACATCATTTAAACAAATTTTACAGCTGCGTCGATTTGATTTCATGAAATTATATTCATGAGACAAGTTATATCTTTAATTTCTTACTGTTACGGACAGCATTCTCGGTGGGATCTTGTTGGTTGGAGGCCTTTACAGTGTGTTGTGGGGAAAAAGCTGAGAGAATAAGGTAGCACCAAGCAACAGGGTCGCTGTGACTGAAGACGCACCAGATGAGCTGGATCTTGAAAACCTAGAGCAGAAGAAAGAGAATGAAAAATAAGAGGGGGAAGTCGCAACGAAGTTTGATCCAAGTTCTCAATGGATGCAGTTTCAATCAAATTGCCTGCCGCCTTCAGCATTAGGCTATCCTCCTATAGAAGTGACCAAAAGCGTGTCTAGCATGTCCCTCTAAAAAATAACCTACAAATAAGATGATATTGTTGATTTGTCAAAAACTACATCATTATGACTCAACCATACTGCCCAACAAATCCTCACGGCTCCACTCAATATTAGTTTCCTCATTTATACTTCCTCAGTCCCAAAATAAGCGTCGTTTTAAATTTTTAAACTTCTCACTTTAACCATTCGTTTTATTTAAAAAGTTTTTTAAAAATTATTTATTTTATTGTGAACCAATTCATTATTGGAAGTACTTTAAGCTTGACTTGTTTATTTTTGTATTTTTTGTAAATTTTTTGAATAAGATATGATCAAACGTCGATTTTAAAAAGTCAAAAACGTCACTTATTTTGGGACAGAGAGAGTATTTGATTTTCCGACCCTAACCAATCTTAGAACATATATTGAATGCTTTCACTTAGACTACAGAAATAACATTTCCACTCAGATGCCAATTTTGTCTGGCAAGGATATTTGTTATGCAACTCATTTATGTAAGTAACGTAAAAATACTTTCTTTAAAATCGATCTTTAATTTTCCAAAAATCCAAACATTCGGGCTTTAATAGGGATCACACTGAGAATGCTCCATTTTGATGTCCCATTTGGCCAGAAAAAATGGAAATTAATAAGATTTGATTGGCATCTTATTAGATTTGGGCGGTGGATGCTTGTTCTGCCGCATATGTTGCTGGTAGGAAACCTCAACCGCATCTCAAAATATGCAAGTCCTATACTATTCCTAGAGTATAATTAATATAATTTCAAGTTAAATGAGAAAACACAGACATCTAGGAAAATGCATATTAATCTTTTTTTTAAGGACAAGTCACTTGCTTGCACCTGGCTGTATTTAGCACTTTGATTCCATTGGTCGGCCACGGTTCATTACATTTGCGCTCATTTTTTTTCTTTTTACTAAACAAAATTCTGCTATCGATATTTAGTAGGAGCTCATAAATAAATGGTCATTCCTTTATTTGAAGTATAAAACATTGTATCATGCATGGGTTCTACCATACTAGTAGCTTTTTACTATTTATCCCTTCCTACCACCAATAATCGATACTAGATAAGTTGTTCTACCAAACTATTTTGATATTAAAAAAATAGATCATGAAAAAAGCTAGATAAGTAATTTTAATGAATAATCCAAAGTGTAAACTATTTTTTGTATAATCATAATCCCTACCAATGGGATCTAAGTCTATATTTAAAGTAGTAGCTCATAAATACGTGGTCATTCCTTTGTTTGAAGTATGAAACATTGCATCATGATGCTTTCGTCACATAATCTTGGAGGATTTTAAAAGAAAGGGATAAGTCTATCTTCATTATAAAATCAGAAATTTTACATCCCAAACTATCCAAAACTGTCTGAATAACTCTCTAAAGTGGTTTTAGAGATGGTTTTTCCCATGTGGCAGGACACATGGAAAATGACTTGGCATGGTATTTTTAAAATGTCTCAAATCGCATAGGCATTCTATTAAACTAAATGAAATAAATATCGGTCATACATTGAGAACAACTCAGAATTTTTTTAGCACAGTGCATTTTTCATTGAAGAAAATTATTTGATTGTATTGTGGAGCGAAAGCCGGTGAATGGGTGGTGATGTGTGCTTTTGGTTTCAAATATGATGAAGAATATTTTTAGAGTCAAGTGTGAGAGCAAGGAAATAAAAGACGAGAAAAAGTAATATAGCGCCATGCTATGTTTTTAAGGCGGTAAGGCGAGGTGCGGCATTTCACCCCCTTCTAGCCGCCTAGGCGCTTAACGCGTGCGGCGAGGCGACGCCTTACCACACATTCTATGGCGGAATTGCTCCAAAATTATATAGAAGTCAGATTAGGTACCTTGTTTCCGATTCATGAGTAAAACGCTTCCTCTCCTTCCAGATTTCTCCAGTCCCATATAGTATGCATTTCCCTTGAAAACTGCAAAGGCAAACATGTAACAAGTACTGTAATATATGCAAATTCAGTCCATTAATTTTGTAAATGTCAGATCTATGACAAACAAGCAAAGAAGACCAGTAAAACTATAGAAGAATTTGTTCTGGTCCAAGGATAGAGGAGGGGAGAGGGGGGGGGGGGGATAGGCGAGGAGGGGAACGGAATGGGGACAGTCGAGGAGGGGAGAAGGGGAAGGCAAGATGCGGTCACCCACAGCCGCCACAACCCGGCTTCCGCAGGCCTGCAGAGGCGCTGTCGCGTAGACCCGCCACCTGTCGCGCACCCCGTTTCCGGAATGCACTGTGATACACGTATTAGTCCCTGGATCAGTAGCTGATACGCACAACACAACAGAATGTATATCGAAAGCATACTTCGAAAGGAAAAACTAACCTGAGACAGGACTTTTAGTGGCAACACTGTGAGGATCTCTACGATCCTACACCGGTTGACCGACTAAAAGTAGAGCAGGCAGCGAAACACTAGGGCCCAAATCCACAAGCAGACTTGGAAAGCAGAACGAAACCAGCACAACACCTACGCGATTCTCACTGTCTAAAACCACAAATGCAGGCGGGTGAGTACATAAGGTACTCAGCAAGCTCCAACACTAAGCAAAGGTATAAGTATAGATGCACATTGGTTGTAGCAAAGATGAGGCAGCAAGGTCCATGTTGCCAAAAAGACAGTTTTATGCAAGGTTCACTGCAGAAGATTTTAAAAAGGGAGTGAAAGCATTTATTATTCATAATTTAACAAGTTGGACCTGGGGGAGTATAAACCGTTCCCGCCAGTTCCTAAGTTTTAACTGGAAGGGCCTCCACTATCCCCTCTAGACACTTTCCAAAATAAGGGTAGCTACACCCACTCACACATCAAGGCAGTATAGAAAATCTAATCGTAGGGCGCCCGAACAGTAGCATGTCAACACCGTGACAACGGCCTATCCGGAAGGATTTTTAACTCTGCAGAGGTTATACACTGTACCCACAGGTTATGCTACTCCTAATCATTAGAGTCGCATAACGCCTATCCCACATCTACGTAGTTTTGCACAGATTTCACCCAAAGTGCAAATAAGGGCCATCCCTCGGGGTTTTCCAGGCCGTCGATGACGCGTCGGTACATTTCCGGAGCCGAGTCGTGAATATCCACCGTATTCACGCCTTTTCCTGGTCCCCTCCAATCTCGGGTATTACCAAACCAGGGGCTATATCTGCGGGCTTACGCTCCCGTGACGTGGGCTATTACCGTCGAAGGCCAGGCAACGAGTCATCTCACGCCCTTCTCCTGTTCCCTTGTGTCTTCACTACCGACCCCCCAGTGGTTCGATGTGGAAAGAATACGTAGAGGGAATAAGTCCTGCCCAAAATGTATAGGATCTGTGGTTGCACGGGAATTACCAAGTCGAGGGCTAACGAACCGGTCCTTATATGGCAGGGGTGGCGGTCTCGTTCACGGCAGGTGGACCACAGCGAAGCCTATACACCTATCACCATCACCTCCGGTGAGCCCCACCCCACAGCCAGAAACATCCCCTCCACCTAGCACCGGTTGTTCTAATCCCGCCCCCTTTTATTTGTACTCACACCACCTAACTCTTTCAACCCATTTTGCAAGTTAATGGTATATGGTGCGGTGGTGCGGAGCACCGTAAATGGGGTCCTAAGCAGATCTAGTACAAGGTAATATCCGTTCTGTAAAACTATCTAGGAACAGAATCTCTATGGCTATCAAGGACACTTCGTCAATGGTTTTCAAGGAAGGTATTCATATCTATACGGCAAGTTAACTGACATAAATATAAATACTAAGAACAAATGGGATTAGGACTAACACAATGTTTCAAACCAAAATATCATGCATACCAGAATAAATAAGCACTATAGGAGCATTAGCAAATTATATGTTCCAATATGAGGTTAGAGCTTGCCTGCAAACTCCTTAATCTTAAAGCTTGAGGTTGGAGGCTTCTTCTTCAAGATCTCAATCCTCAATCTCTGGCTTCGCGCCCAATCGACGAGCTTCTCTTCTTACCTAGACCTTCTGGTTCCTCTTGAGGCTTGACTCTTCCTTACATTCAACGTTATCTACGCGAAGGAAAAGCCTAATAAAACTACTGCGAAAGAAACAAAACTCAAGAAGGAGCGATAAAATCCAAAGAACTCCAACTAAGAACCAGATAACACCGCGATGAAAAACTTAGGGCAAGTCATGTATGTTGCGGTGCCTATTGACTTAGAGTGAGGTTCAGTGAAGGGTTAACATGCATTCTCACTAGTACGAGCGGGAACACGGTGTGTAGCTTATGTCATTTTGTGCATACCTTAATTTAGAGCTGTTAACTAAATAATCATAACGTTTGTGCTGATAGGTGGCACGTGCACAAGTGTATGGCAATATATTGCACAGACTTTCTAGTGAATATTTCTTGATTCTACTATATAATTGAACTCCTACACTAATAAATGGCATTAACTGTGATGTGGTGATGGGCATATTTCTATGGTTAGTTATTTAGTTTATACCTATATGAATGTACTACTTTAGGTGCTTAATCGTTAATTACCTAACTTATTTTATATAATTAAATTACTAAAACTGACAAGTGGCACAAGCGCTAAAAGGCGCCCTTACATGGGTGACTGCATGGCAGGTTGCTTATGGGCTGCTAACTAAAGTGTTTACTTACTTCCTAGTATTTAGTTATTATTATTTAACTATTAATTCTATAATTCCAATTTTAAGTTAGGTTATTTAGTGCTAACATGGTGCGCGTACTAATGTGTGCTAAATAATGAGGTTATGCTATGCTGTGGCGTGCCTTAGCTAGTATAAATCTATGCTTAGAATGCATCAAAGTTAAAGACTTGCACTAACAAAGATAATACAAAAGAAGAAACACGATTAAACTCAGCGAAGAACTTACTAATAAAGCAAACCAGCAAGAGCGGATGTTGGCTGAGGTTTGGATGATTCGATGTGGTGGAGCTCGAGACAATGGTTCCAATGGCACCAAGATCACTGAAAACTTAGTTAAGGTGTAGTGGTGGTGAGGCGAACAGTGTATTCACGATGTAAAATAGGAAATTCCCCTCGTGAACACGCTACCCGGCATGTGTCCACAGCTATCGGGTGTGTGTGTGTGCAGGCGTGAAACAGTGGACAAACCTCGTGGTGATGTTGCCAGCTGGTCTGTGACCAAAAACTGGCAAAGGCTGCGGGAGCACACGGCTCCTGGACACATACGTGTCCAGAATCGGGAAAAACTCCGTGGACACGGGGTTCGACCTGTGTCCACAGCCCCTGGACACATGGGTGCCCAGAATTGGGGATTTCTCCGTGGACCCAGAGTTGTGACGTGTTCGTGGACACGTGAGAATGAAAATTCGGGGTTTTGTGGAAGTTCAGGGATTCGTGGACACGTGAAAGTGAAAGTTCGGGGTTTTGTGGAAGTTCGGGGTTTTGTGAAAGTTCGGGGATTCGTGGACATGTGAGAGTGGAAGTTCGGGGTTTTGTGAAAGTTCGGGGATTCGCGGACACGGGAAAGTTCGGGGTTTTCGTGGACACGGGCAAGTTCGGGGTTTCCGTGGACACGGGAAAGTTCGGGGTTTTCGTGGACACGGGCAAGTTCGGAGTTTCCGTGGACACGGGAAAGTTCGGGGTTTCCATGGACACGTGAAAGTTCAGGGTTTTCCTGGACACGGGAAAGTTCGGGGTTTCCGTGGACACGGGAAAGTTCGGGGTTTTCGGGGACACGGAAAAGTTCGGGGTTTTCGTGGACACGTGAGATCGTGACGTGTGCGTGGACACTGGAAAACTGTGACGTGTTCGTGGACACGTGGACACGAGAGAACTGTGATCGTGTCCGTGGACACGTGGACACGTGAAAACTGTGACGTGTCCGTGGACACGAGAAAACTGTGATCGTGTCCGTGGACACATGGACACGATCGTGTCCGTGGACACATGGACACGTGAAAACTGTGACGTGTCCGTGGACACGAGAAAACTGTGATCGTGTCCGTGGACACGTGGACACGGGACATGTGAAAACTGTGACGTGTCCGTGGACACGGGAAAACTGTGACGTGTCCGTGGACACGTGGACACGGGAACTGTGATCGTGTCTGTGAACACGTGGACACGGGAAAACTGTGACGTGTCCATGGACACGTGGACACGGGAAACTGTGTCTGTGGACACTTGGTCAGTGCTGTGTCTGAATGGGTGTTTCTGTACTACCAGAGATGAGCAGGGGTCTTGATGTAAAAACGAATAGGACTTAACTGTTAGGAATACCAAGTCCAGGGACTTCTTTGGAATTAAATTGGGCTCAGGTGTTTAAGTAGATGAACTCGGAGGGGTTTTTTGCAAAACAGCCTTTTACTGGATCGAGTGGCTGTTCTTCACCGAGGCCCTTGTTTCTTGTGAGCTGCGGCCACAGGCCGGTCCATGACCTCGCCGTGATCCGCGACGGTGGTCAGGCGGCAAGCTGGCGGAAGAGGCTGAGGCCCCGGGCAGAGCAGAGGCAGGGCGACGTGGGGAGACCAGCCATGGGGTCGGTGGAGGCGGGGAAGGACCTGGGTAAGCCAGCGGCGGACAGGGGGTGGCGCTCGGCACTGGTGCACGGCCTCAGGCCGGCAGCAATGACGGGGAAGCCGGAGACCTGGTGGGGAAGAGAGGGCACAGTGCAGAGATCCTTGCAGCGGGCCCAGGAGTGCCGGAAACGCGCGGAGGAGCGCCGGCCACGGAGCACAGGCGGCACGCCAGGGCGACGCACGGCGGCGGCTGCTCCAGTTGATTTCCTGTCGGGCGCGCTAGGCCAAATGAGGGAGTGGACAGTGGAGGTGGTTCACAGGTGGTTTAGATGGAGAATTTCTCGCCGGCAAGCGCGAATTTCAGCGGCGCTCGGTGATCAATGGTGGCCCGAACTGGGGAAGAACAAGCCGATTGGGGCTCAATTCGGCACAGGGAAGGTCATGGAGATGGAGGGAAGGAGAGTGGTGGCGTGTCGGGGCGTGGAGGCACAGCAGCTTGCTGGCGACGGAGAGGAGGCGTGACGGCACGGCGCACGACGCCGGGGCACCGGTGAGGCGGAGGCGGCTCGAGGTGGAAGGGGCGAAATCGAGGGCCGACTTGTTGAGGGAAGGTCGTGGAGGAAGCATAGGAGGGCAGTGAGCACTAGCGCTTCCGATGGGGCGTTGCTGCTCGCTGAGGACGAGAGCCGGCAGGGCCTCGGCGGCGTAGCCTCAGGGGGTGTGTTGTTCGGCCGGTGGGGGCGAGAGAAATACTTTTGTTCTTAACTGAGCAGAGAGCGATGGACAGCGAAGCACCTCCGTGTCGCTCATGCAGGCCTTGACGGCAAGGTGCTGCCAGCTTGCCGTGACAAGATGCAGCGGTGTTTACCGTGGGTGCTGGTGTGCTGGCCAGGCGCGCCGAGGAAGAAGACAGAGGAAAGGGAGAAAGTCACTGACAAGTGGGCCCGCCGGACTTTCTATTTTTCTGATTTTTTTCGGAATTTCAGCAGCAGCCCCTGTTTTTCCTTCAAAAGGTCAACTTGCCGAGCTCCGATAAACGTGAAATTTTGCAGGATTGAAGTACCTTTTAAGATGAACAACTTTCGTTTTAGGATTATCTTCAAATTCTGAAAAGATTTTATTCTATGAAATTCGGAGGATAAATGGCTATTTGAATGGAGTAAATTAATTTGAATGAAGTAAATAAGTTTCAAGGGAATTAGGCGGGTCTGGAATTCTGGAATTCGATGAAACAGGAATTCACAAGTATTGGGTTCGAAGGAGTTGAATGAATTTCATTTTCAGAGGAATTTGTCGGAGTTAGAATTTAAAGGATTGAAACTCAAAAGAACACAAGAAAAAAAAAACGGAAAGAAAAAGGAAAACAAAAGGGGTCAATCACTTGTCACACTTTAATATTTTGAAATTTTTAATTTAGATAAGTTTTAATTTAGTGAGGTTTTCACCTTTTGAATTAGGGAAGAAAAGAAAAGGTGAGAAGTGAAAAGAAAATTTTTAGGATGAAAGTTAGAAAAAAATTTGAATTACGTATTTTTAGACTTGCCCTGAAATTCGGGATGTCACACCACCGCTGGCCGTCCGCCTGGTCCCGGGCCGCATCCCCGCCGCCGCTGGTCTCTCTCTCTCTCTCTCTGACTATCTCTTTTTGATTGTGGTGCGCGCCCACGCGCGCCTTTATTCCCGCCCGCCCGAGCGCGCCCGCTCTGTTTCCTGCCCGCCCACGCGCGCTCTGCTTCCCGTTCGCCTCACTGGAGGCGCTCGGGTATGGCATCTGTTTAGCCACCTTAGGCGTCTAGGAGACGTCATACCGCGCCAAGGCGACGCCTAACTGCTTGAGGCAGACGCCATACCTCCTCTGGGCAAGGCGAGCAGGACGCCCGGCTTCGGATCACGCCTGGGCAAGGCGACGCCTTAAAAACCAAGGTGCCATGTCATTGCCATGGGTACTGCCATGCCACGTAGACAAAACAACCTTTAAAATCACTTTAGTGGGTTATTTAAACAGTTTTGGATATTTCAAGGGTGTAAAATATCTGATTTTATAATTCAGATATTTTACACCAATAGTTCAGGGTGTAGATCATCGTGGGATGCATAATCCCTTGAACTACAGTCCACCATCTGATTTCTGTCTCTTCCTCTGTGACATTTGTGTGGATCATTTTAAAGATGTCGGCAACGGACGTATATGCAACTTTACATATGTGTATTTGCAGAACTATGCGTCATGTTGTTCTTAAAATCGTAATTATTGCAAGTGTCCCTGCGATTACTGCCATTTGAATGACACGTCGTTTGTAAAGTTCCTGATTTTTTTTTATGTTTCTTATAGATCAACATCAGCTAGCGCAGTTTTATTTAATCGAACTTCCAGGATGATTATCCGATGTTTCACATTCCATAAGCTGTGAATATACAAATTCACAATCAATTTGTACTTGTTAGGCCGAAACGACCATACCATTTATATTAATGAAATTTGGAATGTGAGATTTGAAAAAAGAAAGCAAAGAACTTGTTGTAATTTTGCGTATGCCTAGCAAAACTCCCTGTGCTCGCAGGTCATTAAAGACTATTGGCACACAAATAGAAGTACGATCTAGCTTGCTACCATACCATCTGGATGTATAAAAAATCGATCAAACTTGTTCAAACTCCCTTCCAACTTGCTCCTCCTTTTTACTTTCTTTCTTCTGATTTAGATTGTCTTGATCCAGCTTAGCCAGTGCGTCGTCGGTCACAGTGACCTTGTTGCTTGGTCCAACCATATTCTCCCTGCTTTTACCCCACAACACACTATAAAGGCCTCCGACTAACAAGATCCCACCGAGAATGCTGTCGTTAATAGTAAGAAAAGATAAAATGTCGGCATCTCATGAATTTGATCTCATTAATTAATTTAGATCGAAAACAACTGTAAATTTATTTATGTAGTGTACCTGCCGAGATGAACAATCTCCCCTAGGAAAAAAGTGGAGCAGAACATGGTGAAGACGAGGCACAGAGGGGTCCACATCATTAGGAAGACGGGATCTTTCTTCTCCACACACCATGCTTGAAGGTAGTAGCACAACCCGTTCAGCATGAACCCCTGTTAATTAACTTGTGGCATCAAAATATTAACATAATGTATTAGTTAAGGATAACATTATTATTAATAGAAAAAAATCTGAGCAACAATTAAGCTGGTGGGAGATGGTTATAATCAGTCTTATTTACACTCTATAGAATGGCGGCCAGACTGACGTCGAGCCGGAGCTTCCACTAGGAGAAGTCCCGCTCCGCCACGACGGCCACGACGAACGTCTGCACCGTGCTGAACATGCACTGCGACAGCGTGACGAGCATCTTGTTCGGATACTCCTGAAGCAGCCCGGCCTGCAAGACTATCCACAAGGAGAATGCCACGCTCGTGAGGACCATCAGGAACGTCCCTCTGATCCACTGGACGCGGCTCGTCGGGGGAGCGTTGGCATGGACGGCGGCGAACGCGCGGTGAGGGTTGACGGGGCGCAGTGCCGGCCCGGAGTATAAGGCGATGACCAAGACGCCGGCGAGGCACAGCGCTACGCCGGCGAGTTTGGCTACGCCGGAGAGGCTCCTCAGTTTCACGGTCTCCTTCCTGCGTTCGTGCATTACGCCAGCTTGTCATAAACAACGACCTAACCGTCATATATAAGCTGATATGTTTAACTGGGAGAGAGGTGATGTACGTACCTGAACAAGAGCACGATGCAGAAGGTGGCGACAGGTGCGATGTTGTACGTTGCAGAAGCCACGGCTGCCGAAGTGGACTTCATGCCGACGTTGTATACGTTCAAACAAAACGTATTGCTGGCAAAAAAAAAAAAAGGATCAACGTTATAATGGTGGTCAGTGGAACATTGCACTGCGTACACTCACCTTAGAAAGGCACATATGAACAGCTTTAGCAGCAGCTAGAATGATAAGGGGGGGGGGGGATGTTTGCGTTCTTTCTGCAATGTAATGCATAAGACGAATAGTTATAATTAATGTTAGAAATCAACAGCGATATATATATATATATATATAATAATTTGAAAATGGAGTGATGATCGGGTATACTGTCTTTGGTACCTTTCAAGGAAAAATGCAACTGGCAGCATCAGGACGGATGACGCCACCTGGCGGTAGAAGACGAAGACAAAACTGTTCATTCCCTTGTTGAGAGCCGCCTTGGTGATCATGACCCGGCGTAGATCATCTGTATGACGACGGCGATCACGTAAGGCTTCATCGACCCCATCTCGAGCACGTAACTACTCAGCTGGCTCTGCAGCAAGGAGATCAACGATGAAATTTGTATACTCTATCTCAGAGTACTATTAGTGAAGGTGCAGCAAATGTGTAGACTGATCACCTGTTAATTAGGGCAAGGAGGAAAATGTGTCTGTGCGTACTTTTGAACGTCTATTTCGACTTCGTATATATAGAGTGCATCAAGACACAAGTCCTGTTGATTCTTAAAAAAAAAGGGATTCAAGTTTGGCGCGCTAGCTAGCCAGACGTCGACCTGCAAGATCCACCGTTTATGGGCGCTTGCCGCGCATCGGCTGCATGTGTTCTTCATTCATGCTTATGCTATCGATGAGCGAATATTTTTCCTTATTTGGTTGTGGGATGACTCATCTGGGTAATCGTGACGCCGACTCATCGGGGTAATCAGCTAGTCATGCTTAACGCAATTGACTCGTGTGAAATTAGCTTTAGTAACGCACTGATGTTTCTTTGTCAGAGATGGACGGAGGTGCTTGTCGTTAACTATTTCGAATTAGTTTCTCTAGAACTGCATCTGATTTGAATAATACCTTCCCTGCTGTACCTGTACCTGGATGTGCACACCACTCAATTACCGAGTTATTCGAAGTCCTAGAAAATTATTTATGTAGTCAGTTTTGTCTCTTTGAAAACACGAAACGCAATGGGAAAACTGCACATGGAAACTAAACACACGTCTTACACGAAGTGGAAAAATTCTAAGGACATATATATGAGTCATGACGCTCTCTAAGTAAACCGGTCAGCTGCAAATTCATAAACATAGATTGTGCATACGGACCCTTTGGCTTTAATTATTAGCTGAGACACCGTCTCATGCAATGAATTATATTGGAAACAAGGGCTGGCAATGAATTAAATTACTCTTTTTCTGGAAGTCCAATACAGGAACACATGCAATAATGCAATTCATTTTTGTTCGTTAGACGTGTCATTGATTTGATATTTCCGTGCAACCACGTTAGCCATGTCGTTTTAAATCATTTTTGTTCGTTAGATGAGGATTTAACACCTTTCCAGGCCATTGATCACCCACTACTAACTTTCATGGCTACATGATGAAGTTGCAGGGGCTTCCAGAACCTTTTCCTCACACTCTCTGTGGCTTGGATGGCAACGGAAGAGCATAATACTGAGATTCAGTTAACTGTGTCGCCACCTGTTAAGAGCATTTTCAAAAACTGAATTAAAAAAATGACACACTGTGTTGCTGTTGTTGTTGTTGATTTTAAAACACTGATGACGCACTTGTTTTCACGTTCACAGTAGGGGCCAACAAGATGATACAGGCACACAGCCACAATAGAACCGACGCTCACGGAAAGGGACAGTCTGGAGGCCGCAGTGTTTCATGGATTGGGAGCGCGAACGCAGGGACAAATGTGGGGTGATTGAAACCAGATTTAGGAAGGCATGAATGTTTAGGGTTGGTTTTAGGTGACTGTTGAAGATGAGTTTTTGTTAATTCCACCTACACACTTTATTTAGGGAAATATTTACATGGTTATTGAAGATGCTCTTATCTTCTTTTTATGGTCAAGGCCCTTCAGAAGCTGGTTATGAGTGTTGGGGTGTTGTTGGGGAAATCTTCCCTGAAGCCTAGGCTGAAGCGCAGCCGCTCATCGCCCACACCTTTTACACACCTTTTTTTTTTCTTGTTTCTGGGCCTTTTTTGGCCGTTCATATGCCATGGTCCACATATTTTTTTATTTTTATTTTCTCCTTTATTTTTTCTTTCTTTTTTGGTAAATTTAGAACATTTTATTATTTTATTACCGATTTATTTTACTCTTGGAGCAACTTTTTTTTGGCTAGAATATTTTATTTTTACCACACTTCGGTTCATTAAGACAGAACATTTAAATTCTAAAATTTTAAATTAAAATAGTTATAAAATTGAGTATTACTACTGTGACAATTAACCTTTACTGCTAGAACAATTTATTTTCATTTATCGAACAACAAAATCTTAGTACTGGAACATTCGGTTCAAATATGGAACATTAAAAAAATTTCTGATATTTAAGTTAAATTTTTTAAGTGTCAGCTATATAAATATTTTAATATTCTAAAATGTGAATTACTTTTTTTTTATTTAGCGCAATTTGATTGCCTCCAAATATTGAAAAATATTTCTAAAACTTTCTTTTTTGAGTGCTGTCGTACCCTATTTCTGAGATATCCGGTGTATACCGTACCAATCTTTTGATCAGTGGTTGGTACGCACGTGCATCATGGTTACATAGCGCATACCATAGTTATTACATATATTGTCTCGGGTAGAGTCTTACAGACAAGTCTTAGATTTACAAAGCAGCGAGGTGAATTAACAACCTCGAGCAATCATTACAAAAGAGGAAAAGACAAGATGCAAAAATCCAAGACAATTTTGCGTGAAGAACGAGTCCTACAAGTCACCGTCGAATTCAACATCACCTTCTTCTTCATCTGAACGTCAGCAGTAAGAGTGAGTGTGAAAAGTACTCAGCAAGCCCTAACCCGCACAGGGTTATATTCATGCATAGAAGGCCGTCAAGGGAAAGCTATGGCTTTCTTTTAGCTAAAGTAATATTTTTACGTAGGCGTTCTATGAAAAGGTTATTAATTGGGAATAAAAGGGAATTCCTATTCTATCAGTATTTTAAAAGTTGGACCTGAGAGAGAAGTCATCTTTCTCGCCAATTCTCAAATTTTAAACTGGAAGAGCCTCCACTATCCCAAACCAGACACTTTCTAAAAATACGAGCACCTATACCCACTCACACCAACAAAGAGAAAGTCGCGACTAATCAATGTGAGCTCAAGCTGTAGTGTGTCAATACTATAACAACGACCATTCCAGATGAATTATACACTCTGCAGAGGTTGTACACTGTACCTACAAGCTATGCTTCTCTTAATTAATAGAGTCGAATAATGCTCACTCTACGCACACAAAGGTATCCACGGATTCCACTCAAGGTTCATTTAGGGGTCATCATCGGGGTTTCCGACGACGCGATAGCACATTCCCGCAGCCAGACTGCAGGGCAATCAACTTCCCTCATCTTTTTCTGAAATTCCCATATAGGAAGGCAATCACAGACCATAGACTATATCCATGGGCAATACGATCCTACGACGCGAGCTATTGCTGTAATCGAGGACCAGACCGTGAGTAACCCACGTCTACTCTTGGGACCTTAGTACCACCCGATCGCCTTAGGAGCTCAATGTGGATGACCAGAGGGGCAGATTGAGTCCTTCTCATAACACAGGTTCTATGGTTGCACGAAATCACTATGTTGAAGTCCGATGAACCGGTTCTTATATGGCAGGGACGACACTTGTCCATGGTGGGTGGACCAGGCTGATGCTTAACACCTATCACATTTCACAGAAGCCACGCCCCACAACTAGAAAACACTCTTCTTCACCTAGCACCAGTTGCACTATCACCTATCCCACTTTATTTTACTCACACCACTAAACTCATTTTAACACATTTCATAAATGATTGGTGTGTGATGTGATGATGCATTGCATCATATAAGGGTTCCTAAGCAATCTAATAATCAAGGCAACTTTTCGTTCCTTAAAACATTTTAAGGAAAGAATTCCTATGGTTAACAAGGTTCGGTCATCAACCCGGTAACAAGGAAGTATTTATATTTAATGAGAGCTAGTAACTGACATTAATATAATTACATAACAATAAGTAGGGTATTGACTACACAACGTTTCAACATAGACTTAAATATGCAAGAAAGTGGGATCCTATATGAGCATAGCCAAAAATTTAGGATCAAGATGATCAAGTGATTAGAGCTTGCCTTCGTAGGTGTCCTTGAGCACTTCTTCATACTCCGGGTCATTGATCGGCCTCCTCGTCTCCACCCAAATAAACAGAGAACTTAGGAGTGTTGGGTGGCTTCAAAAGGTAGGGCTTGGGATTACGGTTCTAACGGTGCGAATGTCTTGGTGAACAGAGGCGATTTGTGAAAATGGCAATAAAAACAAGGTGTAAGGGCCTTTTTGTAATTATTCTAATATTTGGAGGACTAATGTGGAATTTGTGATAGCTAAATGGGCTTTGCTAAGTGGGTTTTTATTGTGGAGGGGTGTCTTTGCAAAGTGGAGATTTTCTGTGAATTTTTGGAAATTTATTTTGAAGGCCAAAGGGCTGAAAATATTTTTGTGTGTTCATTTGTGTGGGTGGCCGTAGCATTTTAGGCATGTAGCTGGCAGGTGGGCCAGGGGCCCACTAGTCAGCCAGAGAGGGCAGCGAGCGGCTGCCGGGTGCGCCCGGTGGCCTGGCGGTAAGCGTGGGCTGCCTGCGGTCCGCGC
>BCLG01000171.1:64235-98070 GCA_001602295.1 Zoysia matrella
GCGGGCACTGGCCGGGGGCGGGCCGGATAGCCGGCGAGGGTGCTGTGAGCTGCGTGAAGACCTGGGGAACACGCGTGTGTGGGTGGTGAGGCAAATAGGCCATCGCCGGCGGCCGGCGACGAGCGCCAGTGGCCGTCCAAGGCGGCGCTCTATGCGGTGCCTAGCCGTGGAGGTAGAGGTGATGCGTGCGGTGCTCGTTGTGCGACTTAGCCGGTGAGGTGGTGGCCGGTGGTGTGGGTGGTGACTTAGCCGTGGAGGTAGAGGTGGTGGTGAGGTGGGGAAGAACGACGGGAATTTCTCGAATTTGAGGCAAAAGGAAGGGTAATCGTGACCTTGAGCTTGTGGCGTGGGGGCAATATTGAGAGGGAGTGCCGAAGGGCCCTTTTATAAGAGGTGAAGGGGACGGACTCGGGCGGGACACGTCAGCCGCCGGGCGGCGCAAGGCATGGCCAGGCATTTTCTCGGTATGGGCTCGCTTTGTGTGGTCGGGCGGTGGTCTGGGCGTGGCGAGGGCGGCGTGGCACTGGGCCGGGCGGCGCGAAGCGTGAGCGCGGGGAGTTATTGGCTGCGTTGGACGATCGGGAACGCGATGGCGGTGACGGGTTTGGCCAGACGGCGCATTCCGTCACTGTGCCGTGTCGGTTGTGGGGGAGAAGGGGAAGAGTTAAGGCGGCGATTGGGCAGCTAGGCGGTGCGCTACTGTGCGGAGACGGCCGGTCAGCGACGCCCGCGCGTGGCGGCTACGGCGGCGGCACGGGGTTGAAGAAACCCGACCGGGCCGACCATTGCAACTCCCAG
Source organism: Zoysia matrella (assembly GCA_001602295.1). NCBI lineage: Eukaryota > Viridiplantae > Streptophyta > Magnoliopsida > Poales > Poaceae > Zoysia > Zoysia matrella. The sequence goes on from BCLG01000171.1 coordinate 65,034, forward strand.
GCGCATGGCTATTGGGTCGAAGCGCGGCCCGTGAGAAGAAAGGTGAGGCGGGCTAGGCGAGCTGGGCCAAAGGAGGGGGGAGCGCGGCCCGCACGGGAAAAATAGGAGAATGAAGTTGGATTTTAATCAAAATTTTGAATGCAAATAAATTCGAACAAAATTCAATGAATCTGGAAAAAAAAAGAAAATCAAACCCAAGTGCTTGTCAAGTAAATTTTAAATCCTTGAAATTTTCCTTTTAGTGGTTTAACATTTTATGTGTGATTTTCCCGTAAATAAATAAAAGAAAAGGTGGGAAAAGGAAAATCGCAAGAGGGAGATTTATTTCCTAGTTTAAATTTTAAGGGTATCACAAGTGATGCGTAAGCAGGCCATTATACTAATTCGGCCCAAGTGAAACAGTCAATGAATTTATCCCAGTGCCAATAGAATTAGTCCAAAAAGGTGAACAACAGCCCGTTAAATATGAATTCAACCCACTAACGATCGAGGAAAAAAAATCCTCGGCAGTGGGTGATAGATAGGCGTGTTTGGTTTCCTGGATGAGGCTGGATGGGATGATTCCATTCAGTTTTTTGAGCTGTTTGGCTCGCCGTTAGGCTGGATGGAATCCTCCAAGTTTACAAAATATTCTTCATCGATGCTGGATGGAGTTGTCCAGTTTTTTTGGTTGGATGAGCTCATCCACGTTGATAAGCATGCTTGTTAACAATATGATCGGTGACAATTAACTTATTTTATTATTAATTAGGATTTATTTATATAATATTATATTTATTAAGTACTATTATGTTTACTTTTATTTAATTGGCAAGACAACTATAGTATATTTAGTGATAATTAACATATTTTTTTTATTATTAATCATTTCTATAATAATATTAATATTAATAAATATTTGTATATTATAATAATATATAATTATTATATTACTATAATTAGTTGTTTATGTTTATCGAGACACATATCCAACTAACACAAAAAAAAGTGGATCGTCTCATTCAGCCTACCAAACAATCAGCACGGATGGATCCATCCACAGAAAATATGGACAAAATGATCCCATCCATCTTTATTCTCCAAACAAACTCATCCTAACTTGACTTTAGGTTCAAAAAGAAAAAACTAACTTAAGCTTGATGTAAATTCGGCAGCACCTAACACACAAACCCACCACAGCCTTTTCTTTTCAGTTGTTGTTGCTGAGCATAAGAATAGACCGTGCCAACAATTACATAGAACTCAGATTACTATTTTGAAATTTAAATATATTTCGCTCATACCATAACTAATTTCTTGGTTCCATTTGACCATCATATTTCTTATAATTAATTAAAAAAATCCCACATGAATATAATTTAAAAAAGTTGAATTTATTTTTTGATATTCTGGCTCAATAAATTAAAGCCTCCTTTAGATTGGAGGATTTTTTTTCCTATTTCCCACATTTTTTTACTGTGAAATTGAACTGATTTCTATAAAATTCCTGTGAGATTCCAATAAAATTCCTGCGTTCCAAAGGAGACCTAATTTTCTAGTAGCAAAATTGAATGTTCTAGTAGTAAAAATAAACGATTCTAAATATTTTGATGGAAAAGTGAAAAAATTGAAAAGAAAATTTTAAAATTAATAGTTTAAAAAAAGGAAGAAAAATTAGAAAGAAAAATAATAAGATAATAAAAAGAAAGAAAAAGTAAACATGGTGGGATGTCACATCGGCGCTGGCATCCCTGGGCTTATCAATCTAGATGACGCCCTCGAAGGGAACCTCGTCATTGGTGTTCTCGGATCTGATCTGAGTACGTGTGAGTGGTGCGTCCCTAACTAGCTACATCACACGATTCAGTTTTGTTAACCATGACCGACTAACATAAGCAGGACTGAAGAATACACATGCACCCAACCGATGCGCGACAAGAGCACCGTAAACGGCGGATCCTGCAGGGCGAAGTTCTGGCTGCGCTCCGATTCTGAGCCAAGGAGAGAACATGACTTGATGCACTCCATAAGTCTAGCTATATTAACAGGTGATCCGTCTGTTATCAGTCTACGCATCTGCTACACCTGCACTAACACTCCCGAAAGTGCTGCAGACCTTTAGCTGAGTAATTAAGTGCACGATCGAGATGGTATCGATGAAGTCTTACGTGATCGCCGTCGTGATTCAGATGATCTACGCCGGCCTGGTCGTGGTCAGCAAAGCGGCTTTCGACAAGGGGATGAACACTTTCGTCTTCATCTTCTACCGCCAGGCGGCGTCATCTCTCTTGATGCTGCCCGTTGCGTTCTTCATTGAAAGGTACGGACGTTCCTCACTACGTATCACTTTTAAGCACCTAACTAAAAAATACTCCATCCGTTCTTAAATTAATGTCGCCGTTGATTTTTAGTCTCAACTTTGATCTTTCGTCTTATTCAAAAAATTAGTTCAAATATGCAAAAATTTAAGTTGTGATTTAAATAACTATAATGATTAATCAAATTATAATAAAATATATAATTTTTATCAAATTTTTTTGAATAATACGAATGATCAAAGTTAAAATTAAAAGTCAACCGCGACATCAATTTTAAAAACGGAGGGAGTACACTTATATAATTGCTGAAATGCTCCATTCTATTCCAATTCATTATATTCCAGGAAGAACGCGCCTTTCTAAGGTAAGTGCGCACCGCAAATTTCGATAAAAAAACAATTAGCCATCCACTGGCACTGATCACCGGAATAATGTGCTAACCCATCCAGCAATACGTTTTCGTTGAACGTATACAACCTCGGCATCAAGTGCACATCGGCGGTCGTGGCTTCCGCAACCAACAACATCATATACCTGTGGTCACCTTTTGCATGGCGCTGCTGTTCAGGTACGTCACCTCTCTCCCACTTAAACATATCAGCTTATACTTAAGGATGTTCACGACGACATGGCGTAATGCGGGAACCCAGGAAGGAGGCAGTGAAACTGGGGAGCCGCTCCGGCATAGCCAAGCTCGCCGGCGTAACGCTCAGGAGTCCTAGTAATCGCCTTATACTCCGGGCCGGCTCTACGCCCCGTCAACCCTCACCGCGTGTTCACCACCGTCCATTCCGGTGCTCCGACAGGGCGTGGACAATGGATCCAAGGGACGTTTCTTATGGTCCTCGGGACCATGGCGTACTCCCTGTGGATCGTCTTGCAGGCTGGGCTGCTTCAGGAGTATCCGAACAAGATGCTCGTCACGCGGTCGCAGTGCGTGTTCAGCACAGTGCAGTCGTTCGCCGTGGCCGTCGTGGCTGAGCGGGACTTCTCCAAGTGGAAGCTCCGTCTCGACGTCAGCTTGGTCGCTATCCTATACGGTGTAAATAAGACTGATTAACCATCCAGCTTGTTGCTCACATTATTCTATTAATAATCTTATCCTTATATAATATAATACAAATTGTCATGCCACATTTGAATAGGGCCTCATGCTCAACGGGCAGTGTTACTACCTTCAAGCATGGTGTGTGCAGAAGAAAGGTCCCGTCTTCCTCACTGTGTGGACACCGCTGTGCCTTGTCTTCACAGTTATCTGCTCCACTTTCTTCCTAGGAGAGATTGTTCATCTCGGCAGGTACACCATATTGACACATTTTATAGTTGCATTTATTTTCTTAAGTTTAAAAACATATGTCAATCAAATTATATCTTTTCTTATTGTTAACAACAACATTCTCGGTGGGATCTTGTTGGTTGGAGGCCTTTTATAGTGTGTTGTGGGGAAAAACCAGGGAGAATAAGGTTGCACCAAGCGACCAGGTCGACGTGCCTGAGGACACACCAAACGAGCTGGATATTTACAATCTGGAGCAGAAGAAAGAGTGTGAAAAGGAGGAAGAAGTTGCAACGGAGTTTGAACAAGTTTGATCGATTTCGTTAATCCGTATGGTATGGTATCTAGATGGATCATACTTGTGTACCAATAGTAATTAATAACCGTGTGATCTATTTTACCCATTTCTAAGGTATAGTATACCTTACCAATCTCGATATCAAATGTTAGTTTGCACATATATAGTGAAATCATCGCACATACTACATATATTTCATAGATTAATGGAAAATTTGTCTGTGGGCTATCTGCCCGAATTGACATTGTTCTAAGTACACCATCAAATTGTGTTTTGCGTATAATACACCATAGAAAATATTCCACACGGTTAATGACATCCCTGCCTATGGATCAGAACCGCTTCTCAACTAGAACCAGGTCGCCCATGAACCAGACCGAAGCTCAAAAATAAACACAAAACATGCAACATCTCTCACCCCACATGTCGCACTATCACCCAAAGAATACCCTTCTTCACCTAGCACGTGTTGCACTATCTTCCATCCATTTCATTTAACAAACACCACCAAATACATTTATCATATTTCATAAAGGATTGGTGTACAGTGTAGCGATGCAGTGCATCAAAGGTTGCAAAGCATTCTAATATCAAGAAAACTTTTTGAATTTCGTAAGGCATCAAGTCAACATGCTTCAAATTGAGACATATTAATTTGAAACTGAACTTCATGACAGAAATATACTTCACTTTACCTTATTTAATTTAAATATTCTCCAAGGGTGTGAACTGGGGGAATTTTGGTTAGCACCACTGCTTAGCGAGGCCATCCTCAAAACACCATTAGTGAGAAGGATATCCTCAAAACACTACTGCTAAATTGATTTCTTATCACCCACCTAACATTATCCCTCTTTCCTCTTCTTTTCTTTTCTTTTTCCAATATACTAAATACAAATTTCCTGTTTAACCCCTGCTCCAAATCAACCGAACCAGAATTTTACTCTTTATAATTTTACCATAGTTTTCTTAATTTCATTTTATTTATACCAAGAATTTGAATCTAAATTTGTTTAAATTAGGGATAGAATTTGATCAAAATTTCAAATTTCGAAATCTAAATTTGAATTATCAAAATTTGAAATTTGAATTTGAAATTTTGAACTGTGGACAAAATTTAAATTATGGATAGAATTTGTTCAAAATTTCAAATTTTGAAATCTAAATTTGAAAGTATCAAAATTTTAAAATTTTAATTTGAAATTTTGAATATTTTAAATCTGAATTTTTAAATTTCAAATTTTGGAATCTGAATTTGAAATTTTCAAATATTCAGATTTCAAATTTTGATGAAAATTTGTAAATTTCAAACGATCCAACGAGCAGTGCCTTTTCTGATTCAGTTGATTTGGAGTAGGGGCAAAACAGGAAGTTTGTATTTAGTATAATGGAAAAAGAAAAGAAAAGAAGAGTAAAGAGGGATAATGTTAGGTGGGTGATAAGAAGTCAATTTAGTAGTGGTGTTTTGAAGATACTCTTCTTACTAATGATGTTTTAAAGATGACCTCGCTTAGCAGTGGTGCTCGCGGAAATTCCCCGTGTAAACTGATTGCTTGTTTATGCTTTTCTGTTGGAAGTTTGCATTGATCTATACCACTGATAGCAAATATGATCAAAGACTAGAAGCTAACATATTGTGCTTGACTAATTTTGTATGTGTGGATCCTAGCTCTTTTGAAATAGACTGAAACTTTGTAAGTCTTGTTAGATTTCACTCAATCGTGTGGTGTTTTTGTAATTGATATGGTTGGATCAATGGCTGTTGGTTTCAGCAACTATCACAAATAGAAGTATATGGCTGAATTCCAGGAACTATCACAAATATGTGGTCCTTTTGTAATTAATATTGTTGAACCATATTCCAGTTTGTGAAAAAAGTTGTCTTCAGTGTGTTCTATACAGATTGATTATTTCTGTTTATGACTCCTAATAGTTGATAACTTATTGTGATTAGTATACTGACATATAGTAATCCCTATCAGTATTTACAAATTGTTTCAATACCAAATTATCTTAGTGGCATCCATCGATCGGACGCTATTTCCTCAGTATCACTGATGCACTTTTGGTCGGTAAAAACATGGTAGTTGGTAAAACTATACTGGCTCCATTTCGGAATAATCATATCATTGGAGGCAAGGGCTGGCAATTGAATTAATTACTACTTTTTTTTTTCTGAAAAAACAAGGACAGGAACACCTGCAATAATGCAATTCATTAATCAAGGAAGGGAGTGCAACAGCTTAACAAGTTAAAGTTATCTCAAATAAGCTTAAAAGGGAGCACTGGATTAGAAAAACAATGAGTTTCAAAGTAGAGAAGTTTTTATTTACCGGACAGTCAGGCGAGGTGATAGGAGAGCATCACCAAATCTTATGATTTAGCTGGTCATCATAGAGCTAAAATTAAGTTAGTGGAGTTATAATTTTTGTATTTTCAAATATATGCTATTTTAGTTCGCCTAATATATGCACATTTAATGATCTTTTAGAATGGATGAAAATTCCCACCTATATTTTTCTATAAATTAAACTATCTTATTTGAAATTACTACATTTCAAAAAAGGCCTTATATCATAATTCTAAAATTTTAGCTTTAGAGGATTAGATATACTCAACAAATAGCTACTCCATCCGTTCCAAAATATAACAAAAGGGGCAACGACGAGCGTGTGATTGAAGGAGAGGCATGAATGGTGCTAAGGGGCAAGATATGACAGGCTGACAGCCCTTGTCTTCACATGGACGCCCTAGCTAGATGCTAGCGAATTAATGTCTAAAAGCCATTATCTGCATTGGCAAGTTTAATTGGTAAGTGCTGGTGATGGAGGGCAGTGACGCAACGCAGCCTCGTCGAAGGAACTAGTGGTAGGCGGGGCTAGTCCGGCCAGGGATTCGGGCCGTGACGGGCACACACAAACATCTCAGTGGTGCTTGTGGCCATGTCATGCCTTTCGAACCATGCCGGTCGGCCCGACATAGTGGGAACGGGGCCAGACACGGCACAGGGTATGACAGGCCGAAGCACGGTCCAAATCAGCACACAACGCAAGAATACGTTTGCGCTAAGCGAACACATACTTTTGCAGCAAACAGAAAAACATTTTCAGTAGTTGAATATGCACTTTGGCCTTTTAAATTGATTTTTTATAGTGTTAAATGGATAAAAAAATTTAAAATTACACTGATTTTGAAAGGCTATATTACATATGTACACCACTCCAAAATCATCATCTTTGAGTCTTTAATTTTTTTTTTCAATTTACTTGTCATCTTCACTTCTCAATATATACATCTAATATCTCCTTGTTCATTTTCATTGCATCTCATATTTTTTTGCCCCTTCTTAATTTTCTTGCCAAGTCGTAAAATGACAAGTACATCGAGATTGGTGGAGTTTGGAATAAGAATGAAGATAATGGCTTTTAGGCATTACTTTGCATCTGGGGCGTCCATGTCCGAGACAGGGGCTGTGATATCTCGCCTAACTACTACCATAGATGCCTCCTTTCCTTCACAAGCTCGTCGTTTGGCTGAGGCTGCGGCCGCGCCTTGCTGGAGGGAGGCGGTGACCTGTGGCGGTGGAACCGCGAGGCTAGCCGCCGGAATATATGAAGATGGCTATGCGTCCTTGGCCCTTTAATTTGCATCTAGCTAGTATGATTGTATAAATTTACAGCTAGCCGCCGGTTGACTAGGAGAGCGTCATATGCTCTTTGAATTTTTCCATATCGTGAACACATGCGTTCAATTAGTTTCCGCTTGCAGCTTTCCCATTGGCCATGCGTGATCTGATCTAACAACGATTGTGAGTAAACAAATAAACAGATAGTGCGTTCCTAGCTACGCAGAAGATTCAGTTATGTTAACCATGACCGATTACGCAGCTGAGTCACCGCATAAACCTAACGAGGAAATATGCATGCGCCACATAAGCAAGATTAATTGAAGAGCACATGACAAGCACCCGTAGACGGCGGATTTTGCAGGTCGAGACGACTGGCACGCCGATTCAGAGCCAAGGAGACGACGGGACTCCATGCACTCTATATATACGGAGGCGAAAGAGACGGCAAGTACGCACAGACACATTTGCTGCACCTGCACTCATACAGAGTATACAAATTTGCACTTGCTTACGTGCTCGATGAAGCCTTACGTGATCGCCGTCGTCATACAGATGATCTACGCCGGCCTGGTCGTGGTCAGCAAGGCGGCTCTCGACAAAGGGATGAACAGCTTCGTCTTCGTCTTTTACCGGCAGGCGGCGTCATCTCTCCTGATGCTGCCAGTTGCTACCTGGTCATCACTTTGTGCCTGTTATTTTAGCTATATATGTAAGTTAAAGATATATGCATGGATTACATTGCAGGAAGAACGCGCCCCCGGCATCATTCTGGCTGCTGCTAAAGCTGTTCCTTTGTGCCTTTCTAAGGTGAGTATGCAGTGCAATGTTCCATCAAAAGTCACCCATCCACTGACCACCATTACAACGTTGATCCTTTTTCCTTTTTTGCCAGCAATACGTTTTGCTTGAACGTATACAACGTCGGCATGCAGTCCACTTCGGCGGCCGTGGCTTCAGCCACGTACAACGTCGTACCTGTGGCCACCTTCTGCGTCGCGCTGATGTTCAGGTACATGACCACCTATCGCCTGCTTATATGTATCAGCTTATAAACTTGACATGCATGGTGCACGAACGCAGGACGGAGACCATTAAACTGAGGAGGCCCTCCGGTGTAGCCAAACTCGCCGGAGTACGCTGTGCCTCGCCGGAGTCCTGGTCATCGCCTTATACTCAGGGCCGGCGCTGCGCCCTGTCAACCCTCACCGCCAGTTTGCTGCGGCCGTCCACGCCGACGCTCCGACGAGCCGTATCCAATGGATCAAAGGGACGTTCCTGATGGTCCTCGCCGCCACGTCGTACTCCCTGTGGATCGTCTTGCAGGCCGGGCTGCTTCAGGAGTATCCGAACAAGATGCTCGTCACGCTGTCGCAATGCGTGTTCAGCACGGTGCAGTCGTTCGTCGTGGCCGTCGTGGCGGAGCGTGACTTCTCCAAGTGGAAGCTCCGGTTCGACGTCAGCTTGGTCGCCATCCTATACACTGTAATTAAGACTGATTAACCATCCAACTTGCTACTCACATTAGTCCCTACAAAATACATTACGTCAATGTTTGTGATGTCACATGTTAACAGGGGCTCATGATGAATGGCTTGTGCTACTACCTTCAAGCATGGTGCGTGCAGAAGAATGGCCCCGTATTCCTCACGGTGTGGAGCCCGTTATGCCTCGTCTTCACGATATTCTGCTCTACTTTCTTCCTAGGAGAGATTGTTCATTTTGGCAGGTACACCATATAGCTAGACAAATATTGTGGTTATGTCCATGATTCATCAGATTAAATTCTCGAGACGCTCAAATTATTTCTTTTCTTACTGTTAACAACAGCATTCTCGGTGGGATCTTGTTGGTCGGAGGCCTTTATGGTGTGTTGTGGGGTAAAAGCAAGGAGAATAACTTTGCACCAGTCGAACTGGATCTTGAAAACCTACAGCAGAAGAAAGAGAGTGAAAGAGAAGAGGACGTTGCAACAGAGTTTGAACAAGTTTGATCGATTTTGTTCAATCGTATGGTATGGTAGCTAACTAGATGGAACAGTCACTAGTAACGTGCGAGCACAGGGTGTTTTGCTAGGCATACGCAATGTTTTTTGCTTTCATTTTTAGATATCACATTCCAATTTTATTGACGGAAAATATAAATATAAATGGTGAACGATGTGGGTTTTTTTTTTGGCCTTCCAGGTGCTCAAATTTGCTTGTGATTTTATATATTCACTGCTAGAATGTGAAACTTTGGATGACTTTTCAGCATAAGGGCACTGGAAATTTGAATTTAATAAAACTGCAGTTCTTGATGTATACGAAACATAAAAAAAAATTCCGGAATTTTACAAACGACGTGTCAACCAAGTGAGAGTAATTGGAAGGACAGTTGTAGCAGTAGGATTTTAAGAATTAACAACATGACGCATATATAGTTCTGCAAATACACATATGTAAGAGTTGCCTATATGTACGTTGCCGCAATCATTAAAATGATCCACCCAAATTAGACAGTGGGCTGTTGGCTAAGAGATTATGCGATGATAATCCTGGTGTTGTATATAATTTGTTTACGCATAGTTCTCTTAAACTCCTCAGATTATGTGACGAAAGCATGTAAGATTCAATGCTTACACTCCAATGAATGGAATGACCACATTTATAATTTGTTTGTTGTGGCAGAACCGCCCCAAAACACTAGACGGCTCGCCTAGGATCGATATCGGGTGATATTGAGCAACAATACCCAAATAGTACAACACGAGTGATAATATAAAATAGAAAACCGATTAAGTCTTACAATAAAGTTCAAGTAGTCTTAAGAGAAATAAGTTTAAAACAGAGTTTAAAACATAGCGGAAGTGACATAGAAGAGATACGACAGTATCCTACGATGAAACATATCTTGCCCTAAGACATGCTTCACTCCTCGCGACCGGAGTTCGGTGAGGAGAAAACCAGTTCACAAGACCAGTTCGCAGGAGCCGCATCTTTCCACACTCCTTGGCCGCAACAGCCACACCAACTACCTGCAGGAGAACTACACACAACAAAAAAGGAAACAAAAAACCGTGAGTACTAATTACTCAGCAAGTCTTACCCGTCAAAGTTGGCTAACTACAGCCGACTCTAAGCATGAGAGGCTGACTCAGAGGATGGCCATTTGCATAAATATAGCACTAACAATGGATCTTTACTTTCAAGTTTTAGCAGTAAATTAAGTACAAGGAATGATAAATTTAATTTGCACTATCATCTACCACAATCATGGTTACCAAATAATTACCTATAACTAAGCAAACAAATCATATTATCATTATTATTAGTCTAGTTGTTACTACGACATGACGCAGTGAACAAGTGGTACTCGGTACTGTGAGGGGTAGCAATTATAATTGATTTACACCAGCTAAGAAAAACGTGAAGTACACGACACATACGCGCTTTCCGGAAGCCACACGTGGCAACCTTTCACAACAATACCACAGGGTCGGTCCGACACGCACCTCTCCCAAGCACATGGTCCTGCATGCGATCACCGCGCCGGGTGCATCCATGGTTAGATCTAAGGCTTTTCTCTACTCCCCATTGAAAGAGAGGTAGGGTTACGTCCAACCGCTACGGTATCGAGCTACATCAGTTTTCTGGGTTCCATGTCCCCAGTATGCCTTCGGTACAGTTCAAACTTGCTCAACAGGGCCACACTCGAATCGGTCCTTAACTGACATAGACGGGGCCACCACCGCGAAGGCCCAGCCTTTTCAATCCCTCTTATACTCTTTCCCCACCCGGTCTCAGATTTATTCAAGTGTGGGATAAAGTCTAACCTATAATCTCGCGAGTGAGGTTTCTCGTTCACTCGACTTCTACCGTCGATTAGAACTCATAGCCTAGCTCTACATCGAGTTACCTGTACCAATATATACTCAATAGGGGTAATTGGTACTATCATGCATTCTAGGGTTTCAAACAACTCCTACACTTAATGCACAGTACAAAAGCTAAACAATACATAATGATAAAACAAAAAGTTCAAAACAGGATTAATGCACTGCGGCTTGCCTTCGGTTTGCTGCAAGTTAGCGCAAACAAGAGGAAGGTCTTCAACGATGGACGACTCCGGAGTCATCAGCGCTAAATCTTGGTCTTCCTCGACGTTTCTTAAATGTGTGAAATGATGTGCGAGTGCAATTAGTTATGTACCTAATGATATTTACTATTTTACTTGTCATCGCATGTGACAAGGACGCTCACATGCGATGATAGGCTCATGAATGCATATGACAAGGAGGAATATGCGATGATATGATAAGAAGATTATGATGATGATTTCATGAAAAAAAATTATTAGACCAAGGTGCTGCTGGAATTTATATGAAAATGTTTCTGAAATGAATTTTTATATTATACTAAATAGTTCATAATAGAGAAGATTATTTCTAAATTTTCTTAATATGGTTCTTGAAGGCATAAACCACAAATTTAGTTGCTCAAAATATTAACAAAGCTCTAAACTAATTTGTCGACAAATTTTATACTTTATTGCAATATTATGAATATCTAATGAATTAATTCGTATCTAAGAGTAATAAATTATTTATAAATAATATATAAATGTATAAATTCTAAGTAACTCTAAGATAACATATATTACTTAATAGAACATAATTATGTATTTTCACATTTTTAATATGCAGGAAAATAATGATATGCATGTATGTGCAAGGTACTTTATTTAATTTTTAAAACTAATTCTAATGCTGAAAATGCAACTTTGGAAGTTCTAAAATATTCTGCATGATGAGAGGATTCCAACGGTATATTATTTATAACTTTTGGAGTTCAGAAGAATTTTCTATGGTTTTTGCAAGTTTTTACGAATTTATGCGCAATTGAGAATTGAATTTCTGAGAGTATTCGAATCCGGGCGCCACGTGTCAATCTGTGAGCGCAGCCGCACGGAAACGCGCTGGAAACAGCAGCCGCACGGGATCGACTTCTGTGGCCGCACGGGATCCGGCGTCGGGTCGAGCCGGCCGAGCTCGGCCATGGCGACCGGGCGGCGGCGCACGCCGGTGAGTTCGCCAAAGCGCCTATCCCGATAGTCGCGCGCACGGTCCTGGAGCCCAAACTAGTCGCCGCAGCCTGGGGAACTCGGTGAGGGGGAGCTCACTGAAACAAGCCGACGACGAGAGGAGGCGGCGGTGCAGGTTCGATGGCGTGTAGGACACGGACCCGTTGACGAAATCTCGAACAACTTCCTCCTAGAGCTCGAGGGCAGCGAGGAGAAGGCCGGCGTCGAGGTTCTTGTTGACGGAGAGGGCCAGAGGAGGGGGCTCCACGGTGAGCTAAAAAGGGGCACGGCGGTCGGCGAGAGCGAGCTCGGGTTCCTAGACAAAGTTTAACGAATTGGGCCATTTTGTGAGCTCCAAAGGAACCTTAGGCTGCTCGGAGGCCAGTGCTTTGCTTAAACAAAGGTGGAGCTCACCGATGCTCAAGGATTTGGAAGAGGTGCGGTCCACGGTGCCGGAGACGAAATTTGGGGAAAGTTCCAAATCTGGTTGAGCTCTCGGGGAAAGGAGGAGGAAGGACGGCGGGGAAGCTAGAGGACGTCGAGGTGCAACTCTTGGTCACGGATTTGGGCTCCGGAGGTGGCCAGAGGAGCTTCACCGTGGTGGTGTCAGAGAGAGCAGTGGCGGCCGAAGTTGGAAGAGAAAAAGAGAGGAGGAAGGAGGAGCTCTCGGACAGGAGGGAGACACGCCCTCGGCCGAGGGACACGGGGAAGGACTCGTGTCCTTCACACCTCGACGCTGGACGCCGTGGCTGCCTGCATGCTGGCCACGGACGAGGGCGCGGTGGCCGTGCACGGTTGGAGGAGGAGGAGAAAGAGAGATAGCGGCTGACAGGTGGGTCCCACGACATTTTCCAATTTTCCGAATTTTCACGGATTTTCAGTGCACCCTTCTGTTTTTGACTCGAAATGCACCCTTTCTGAGCTCCAAAAATTCTGAAATTTGGTAGGCTGGTAGATCTTTTGAAAAGGAACAACTTTTAATTTGGGCATAAGTTCAAAATCGAAATAAATAAAATGATATTAAATTTTAAAGACAGGTTAGTTTTTAAAGGAAAATAAATTATTTGTGCTTTTAAACCTCAAATTAAAATTTTTCAAAAACTTTTTTTGCTTCACAATATTTCATTGAAATTTTTGAGCTCACATTTTGAATTTAAAAATTTAAATTTGGGACCAATTTGAAACTAGGTTTAAATTCCTTCGAGCTCGGATTTTCGGGAATTTCGAATAAAATGGAGTGGCCTTAATATTCGTAAACACGAAGTGTTACATTTGTGCTCCTACTGTAAATATTGATAGCTGAACTTATTTAGGAGAAAAAGAAAAAGACGAGCAAAAATGCAGTAAACTGGAGCAGACCAATGGAATCAAAAGAAAAGTTGATATGTTTGTTAAAACTAAAATTAGCAAGGTGCAAGCAAGTGGCTTGTCCTGAAGAAAAAAAATAATACTATGCATTTTCTTAATTGTCACTCTTTTCTCAATTAATTTGAAATATTATATAGTACTCTATGGTACTACCGTACTATAGGATATGGACATATGGGACTTGCATTTTTTGAGATGCGGCCGAGGCTTCCCAGAAGCAACATATATATGGGAACGTGACACCCGAATCCAATCAGATGCCAACCAAATCTGATTAGTACTATCCATTTTTTGCTCTCCCACATGGGTATTTCTACAGAGTATTTCTTTTTCTTCATAGAATATTGTAATTGGCATGCATGCATGCATAACTTTTTTTTATTATATGCTCGACACATGGGATATATAGACTAGGTCAACAATTAACAAATTTAAGTCAGTGCAATATGCTTTCTTCACTGACCAAATAAACGATATAGTATGCGCTATCCGATCTTGGCATTTTATAATAATCACGAAGGCTTCCGGCTTCGGTCACCAAAATTGTATGATCTTGTGGGTGTTTTGACCACCGGCACAATACAATTTATGTATTAGGAGAGGGATTTGGTCTGCTTTTCGTATCGATGTGGCCTAGTCTATGAAAGACTCAAAGAATGAACCTGGTTCGGGCCACCACGGAGGTGCAATACCCTATATCCAGGGGACAGTGTGTGTCGTATGTGCTCGAAATGGGGTTACAATGGTGGAAGAGTCCCTACTCGAGCAAGAACACTAACACGCGTATATGGTCTGTGTCACTCTTTTTTAGCCTAAAAAGCCTAACTAGAACTTGCTTCAACCTATCGACTAAGGTCTCCGGTACCCCCTTTATATAGGGGTCGAACCGGGGTTACAAAGCTTGGAGCTTACGAAACTGAGTGGCCCCTGCCGTGTGGGGCCACTATCCTCTGAGAAGTTGATTCTTTGACGTCCTTGATCGTCAGAGTTGCTTGCCGGCGTTCTTCGTCAATCCTTTGTCCAGCGCTGGGGAACAAAAGTTGCTTTACCGTTTGCTTTACCGCCCGCTTGTACTGCTTTACCTTCCGTCGGGTTGCTTCACCTCCTGTCGTACGGTGTTAGAAATCTCTGTGCTTGTCACGAGTTGGTCGTCGAGGTGGTAGCCGACCCTCTGGGGTCAGGTTCGCAAGGTGGTTTCGTTGTTTACTGGTGGTCGAACTACGTCGTTATCCGACCCCGACCCTCAAACGGTCAGGCCATTGTCTTCGAGCGTTCCCGACCCTGGGGAGTTGAGCCAATTTGTCTGTTCTTGACACGATGAAGTCCTTCATAGGCCGCAAGTTGGCCATCGGGCCGTGCCTTGCAATTGGGCTTCCGTATTCCAGCTCGGTCCGCTAGTACCCCGGGTACATGACCCCGACAGTAGCCCCCCAAGTTCTGCACCGTTTGCAATCTCCATTGAGGCGGTGTGGGGCTGATTCATCGATATTCTGCGGTAACTTATCCTACGGGTGCGCACGAGCACACCCGTAGGGCATAGCCCTTGAACCCCAGGCGATACGAAGTGTCGTTCGGGGGTTTAATCTTCATTGCTCTTTGATAGCTGTTCCTATGGACGGGCGAGAGCGCACCCATAGGGCGCAGCCCCTGAGCCCTCAGGCGATTCGAGGGGTCGGTCGGGGGTTTAGTCTTCGTCTTGTCGTCGGTATTCGATTGTTAATCCTAGGGGTGCGCGCGAGCACGCCCGTAGGACGTAGCCCTTGATCCCCCGGACGATCCGATGGGTCGGTCGGCGGTTAGAACTCTATTCTTCAAGCATGAAATCCTGCGGGGGCACGCGAGCGCGCCTGTAGTGTGTAGCCCCCAAACCCCCAGGCGATCCAAGGGGACGGTCTGGGGCTAATCCTTGAGGCGGATCGTTACTGTGACTTCCCGACCTCCGGTGGTCGGGACCAACTTTCGCAGTTGGTCAGGACTGTGGAGAAGGATGCCTAGACGGAGCCGGTCGGGCCAGCAACACTTCATGATCAGCATCACGTCTAGGGTGGGCCAACCTGATTGGCCGAGTCCCATGATCGGCGATACGGACAGGTGTCTGGCCGAAGACTTTGGCTGCCGACCCTCGGCTGCCCGAGTGCGCGGGTTCTGACTCTGCGTCATTGAGGGATTCCGGTAATGGTTCTAGAGATTGGGTGACTCTGTGGCATCCACGTAGACGGCAGATATCGTGTCTGGGAATTGTAACAGTCGGGCTGATCCAATGGCCGGGCCGTGACGATCGAATGGTTGCTGGGGCGCACCGGTTCGCGTGTGCGCATCCCATCAACTGGCAGTGGTCAGCTAGTTGATGCGCCCGTAGTCGTGCGCAAGCGCTCAGCCGGCAAAGGCGTCGAGGGGGCGCACCTGGCCCACCCGTCGGTGAGTGGGGTGTGGAAGTCGTGGGTGCCTGAAGGTTTGGGCACCATCATGACACAGGAAACGCGCCATCGTGCGATGGGGATCATGGGAGACGGAAACCGCTCGCCTCCCTGGTCTTACAAGGAGAGCACAGGGTGGATTTCGAAATCCACTCCGCCCGTTGGCTTTCATCTTCCTTGTGCTTCCACCTCTCCCTTGCTCTCACGCTCGAGCTCGCCGTCGTCGTCGCCGTTGCGCTTCTACTTCTTCCTTCACTGTCGCCATCGTCTCCATCTCCACCATGGCTTCCGGCTGGAAGAGGTCTTTCGCCACCGCGGCGGCCTTGAAGCAGCTTCTCCTGGCTGGCATGATCCAGCCGTACGCGATCTCCAAATGGCGTCCGACGGGCGGCATTTGGGAGCCGTCGCCGAACACCAACGAAGTCATGAGCTTCATCGACTTCGCCGAGCGCGGCTTTCGCTGCCCAGCTCAAATTTCTTCCGCGGGCTCCTCCTCTACTGCGGCGTGTGCCTCCACCACCTGAACTCGAACAGGGTCCTGCAGATCGCTGCCTTTGTCACCCTGTGCGAAGTATTTCTTAGCATCGCCCACACTTCAAATTGTGGCAGTATTTCTTCCGCGTCACCCCGCAACTGGGGGGCAGAGTGAGGCGGAGCGTCGGATGCGCCGGGATCGTGCTCCGCGGGATGCTCACCACGGAGTACATGAAGGTGCACCTCAAGACATCGTTGAAGGGGTGACATGGGAACTGGTTCAACATCGAGAATGCCGCCCCGGAGGTGCCGTCGTTCCGCGACGAGCCTCCCGCGCAGCTAGAGTCGTGGGGTGCCGAGCCCTCGGCTGCTGAGAGGGAGATGCTGGCGCCGCTCCTTCGACGCATCAACGAGCTGTGGAGGGCGGGACTGAACGGTACCCAGGTCGTTGCCATGTTCGTCCGGCGTGGCGTCCAGCCCCTCCAGCGCCGGACTCGGCTCCTCTTTGACTACGCCGGGCCGCGGGACGACATGCGCATGGTGACTGGGAGTGAGCTGACGCCGAACAGCTTGAAGCTTCGGTTGACGCGGCTGCTTGACGACAATGTTGACAGGGACCTAGGCGGCGATCCTGTCCTCTGGACAAGGATCACCCGGGTGGTCTGGTAAGTCCTTTCTTCGTTGTTTTGTTCGGAGTCCGTAGGATAGCTTGCTTCGCATCGTAGGCTTAGGCACTAATCTTCGCTTGAAGTCGTTTGTAAGTGGAGATCGCCCCTTCTCCTGTTCCGACACCCGCAGTCCTGCCCCTGGCTGCTCCGAGTCTGGCAGCCCCGAGCACGGTCGGGACGAGCTCGATGGGGATGCCACCGTCGGCACCGAAGAAGAGGAAGAAACCGACCGCCGCTGGTTGGAGGCGGCGGGGCGGGCTCGCTGCTCTGATCCTTGACCCGACCGCGTTGCAGTCGCCTGCAGGGCCAGAGGGTCTTGCCCACGGTTCCGCTGGTCAGGCCTCTGGTGGCGACGGGCGCCTGATCTGGAATTCCGACCCCGACCCCTGTCACCATCGGAGCAGGCCCAGCAGCGCCGATCAGAGCCGAGGACGACTCCGAGTCGACGGGGGAGTGGAGCAGAGGAACTGAGCCCTCACTGAAGAGGGCAAGAACGGAAGAGGCCGAGGGTCCCGCTGGCGTCGACGTCGCCACCTCCCCTACCGCTGCTGCGACTGAGGCAGCAGCAGAGGATGTTAAGATTCCGAGCGTCGGCCAACTGGGGCCGACCCGGAATGTCCTGTTCCCGATCCGGAGGTCGACAAAGTAAGCCTACACTCCAACTTAGGTTTATTTAAGTTACCTTGTTCTCATGTTGATTTTATCGATCGTTGCCTTTCCAGACCTCCGACGTCAATCACCGCCGCTCGGGTCTCCGCGGGCATTTCCACGTCAGAGGGGGAGACAGCGGCATCGGCCGGAGGGTCGGTGCGTTCCATGACACCTCCGCCACCACTGCCAGCGCAAGACCCGCCGACCGACGAAACGGCGATTGGAGGAGATGCGCCGTCACATTCCCCTGGTGCCGGGGTCGAAGGCGAGGAGGAGGACGCGGGTGCCGAGGAGACGAGGGTGCCGACCCCGGCCACGGCAGCGGAGGGGTTCGGAGGTCCGGCCTTGCCCCCCGCCACAGGGGTGCCACAGGGGCCGCCCGCACCATCCGATGCCGTGGAGACGAGGGAGTCACCGCCGCCCCCGCCACACGGCGCCTAGGAAACAAGGGTGCCGACCCTGTGGCACTCCTCCAAGGAAGCGAGGGAGCCGACCCCGACCCCTGGCGACGGAGTTCGTGAAGGGGGAGGCAGCGCCCCCACGAGCGAGGCGGTCACGGAGGCCTGGCTGCACCTCAACGGCCAGGTCGATGATGTGAGCCAGCTCTTCAATTCTGCCATCACCAGCCTTGGCAGTGCGATGGATGCCTTGTTTGAGTGCTGGGATGTCTTCTGGGACCCTTATGTCCTGCAGTGCCGGGTAAGTCGTAGTTTCCTCCGAATTTTATTTTACTAAACTTAGTTAGTCGGGAAGCTTAGCTGCGTCTTTTGCAGGCGACTCTTCACCGAGCTGTGGGTCAGCCGCTCCCCGGCTTCGTGCCTAGGGCCCAGGTCGACGCCCTCCATGAAGAGCTGAGGAAGACGCAATCTGGCTGTGATGCTTCCAAGACGGACGCAATCCATCTTCAACAGCAGCTAAAGTCCGCGCGGGAGGTTGGCCAGGCGTCCTTCCAAGAAGCCCAGGAGGCCCGGAAGGAGATTGCCAGGCAGCGAGAGGAGAGGAGCAGGGTCTCCACCGAGCTCGCCACTGCCATGCAAGTGATTGCGCGTAAGTCCTTACCTTTCGCAACCCCTGGGTTGACGATAACTTTTGTTGCAGGGCTCCGGCAGCAGGTTACCCGACAGTCCTTGGAGCTGGACGCCCTTCAAGGGCAGAAGCTTGCCGCCGAGTAGGCCCTTGGCGCTGTGAAAATGGCTCGTGTGGCCGCTGAGGTGGAGGCCGCCACGCGTACGACGGAGCTGTCGGAAGTGCAGCAGGCGTCGACCACCGCTCTCCTGAGCGCTCGGGAGTCCTCTGAGGCAGCGATTGCCCAGCTCCAACGGGAAGTAGTGGCCACCAGAGCTGAAACGGAAGCCGCCGCAAAGGAGCGGGACGGTGAGTATTTTTACCTTGCTTGTTGTGGTGTTGTCGTAAAGGCCGGCTCTTGACTTTATGCTTGTTGAAGCCACGGTCAGCAAGGTCAAAGTGCTCCAGGGAGGCGTCCGTTCCCTGCTCCGTCAAGTCTGCTTCGACGTGCATGAATTTTCACTTACGATGGAGCAGGCACCAGGTGCTGCAGGGGCTACCTAGACCCATCGGCTTCGCGCTGATGGGTGCCTTGGAGGACGGGGCCTAGTTGGCCTTGGCGCAAACCTGCTCCCACTACCCGGACGCTGACCCCGCGCGCATCTCTGAGAGCTTTGCCGCGGGGGTGGAGGATGAGCAGATCGATGAGCTGCACCGAGACATGAAGCCCAGGGGGCAAGAGCTCGTCGCTGACTTCCAAAGGCCGAACTTCATCCGGAAGCGGTTCGGGCAGCTATCGGCGTGCCGCATATAGGATCCTGTATTTTTTTCTTTTGTCATGTAATTGCTATTTTGTGAATTCTGCAATGAACTGACTCAGCAAACAAAAACGAAGTTCCTGACCCTCTTTGTGCTTTTGTGAATATGCACTTTTGTGTTTTTGGAATTCTGTTGGGTGTTGATCATTCGATTGGGTCGGGTATAGCTCGTAGGGTCAAGGTTCGGACTCGATATAGCCGTACAGCGTCACCAACCTCGGGTCGATGATAATTAGCCGCGAGGAAAACTCAAATGTTGGTTAGTGCCCGCAATTCACTTAGCCCGCCTGAGGGTCACCGGCGGGCTCAGCGCGGGTTGGGGGTAGGGCCCCCGAGGGAACGAACGGAGGCACGGAGCCTTAGAACGAAAAGCCGAGGCACGAAGTCGGCAAGAAAAAATGGAAAGGGGGTTGGACGATCCGACCTCGAGCGAGAGGCTTCGGGGCCTGCACCGCGGGGGACACTGAGACTATAGTCCCCGGGCGGCAGAGGGCGGCCTTTTGGCTGTGTTCCGCCGTCCAGAACAGTAAGAGAAAACGTGGGTGCACAGAAAAACTTAGCTAATTTTATTATGCATAGAATTGATGCAATTGCTCGATGTTCCAGCGCTGGCTAGCCCTTTGCCGCTCTCGGGCACCAACTTGTAGGCACAAGGCCTTAGAATTCGATTGACAACATACAACCCCTCCTAGGGTTGCGACAACTTGTACTGACCGACCCTAGTCTGGACCCTCTTGAGGACCAGGTCTTCTACGCTGAAGGCCCGACCCTTGATCCGCTGAGCGTGTAGTTGTCGAAGGCTTTGCTGGTACTTGGCAGACTGCAGGATGGCGACGTCGCGCGCCTCATCCAACTGATCTAGGGCGTCCTGCCACGCAGTCTTCGACCTCTCCTCGTCATAGGCTCGGATCCTCGGGGAGTTGTAGTCGAGGTCGATTGGCAGCACCGCTTCTGCCCCGAACATCATGAAGAAAGGAGTGAACCCTGTGGTTTGGTTGGGGGTCGTTCATAGACCCCACAACACAGATGGGAGTTCTTGAACCCATTGCCCAGCCACTTGCTCTATGCGGTCTTAGAGTCGAGGCTTGAGCTCCTGGAGCACCATTTCATTGGTACGTTTGACCTGCCTGTTGGTCCTCGGATGGGCTACGAAGGCAAAGTCAAGTCAGATGTGGTAGTCCTCGCAGAAGTCATGGATGAATTCAACCGCTCGGCCGACGCTGATGCACGGCATCTGTTTACCTCAATCCACTTGATGAACTTGTCGACGGTGACAAAGAGATGGCTGAAGCCCTCGAGCGCTTTCCAAAATGGCTCGAGGATGTCGAGCCCTCGGACCACGAATGGCCACGCGATCGAGATTGTTTGGAGCTCTTAGGCCGGCAGGTAGGTCTGTTGGGCGTAGAATTGGCGGCCTTTGCAGGAGCGAACCAGCTGCTTAGCGTCGAAGACCACTGTAAGCCAGTAGAAACCCTAACGGAAAGCTTTCCCGACCAGTGTCCTCGGGGCCGCGTGATGGCCGCAAATGCTAGAGTGGACGTCGTCGAGGACCTGCCAACCCTCCACCTGAGGGATGCAGCATTGAAGGATACCGCTTGGGCTTTTCTTGTAGAGCTCATCGTCGGCAATGGCGTAGGCTTTGGCCCAGAGCGAGATGCGCCTGGCCTCGTCGGTGTTGCTCGGGAGAGTGCCGTCTCGGAGATAGGCGAAGATGTCTTGGGATCAGTCGGGGACGATGGCCATTACTACCGACCCCGGGGTCGGGGGTTGCTCCCTGTCAGGATAGTATACCCCGGGTATCTACAAATCACCTTCTACAGCACCCCACCTACGGCCCGCGATCCTCCAACGGCCCACCAAAACTTCACAAAGCTGGCCCAGCCGCAGCGGTTGAGAATCCTCGCCAAGGCCCGAAGCCGAGGCGGGCGCAATTGCCCCGACCCTCAGGGGTCGAGACTCGAGCGATCGGGACCCTAGCGGTCGGGACCCGCTCCCGACCGCAACGAAGCAATCACTACTCCAACAATCACGCCGATTCAAAATCCCTAACGACGTACAGTTCCACAGAGAAGATAAGCATTCCGAAAGATTCCGCAACTACCCGGTTGGAGGAGAAACAACCCACCAGGCGATAAAGCTGAACAGTAAAGCAACCTCTGTTCCCCCCCACAGTGAACAAAGGTACGAACAGAGGGCGCCGATTGTCTACCCCAAACGCCAGAGAGCATGATTCACTGAAGACCGTGGCCTCACCTGTCAAGGGGTCATCCGTTTCCGTAGGCGGCAAGATGCTCAAATCATGGTCCGGTCACCCCAACCATGGTCCCGTCAAGACAACCCAGGTCAGACCCTATAAAAGGGGCACCCGGGAAGCTTGAGAGAAAGAGAAGAGCAAAAAAGAGAGAGGAAGAGCAAGGAAGAGAAGAGAAAGGCAATACGTAGAGAAAAGATACACATCGCCACTTATAAAACACCCCCACCATGCGAGCTTGGGACTTTCGGATCCGTCCGAAGCCCTTCCGCATTGTACTTTTGTGTTTTTGAGATTCATACGACCGATCTCTCATCCCTGGATGTAGAGTATTACTCCTCGAGGCGGCCCGAACTAGGTTAACCTTTAAGTCTCGCTCGTAGACTAGCCTATTCGATTCTGAAAACGCACGATCCCCCGTCCGATCGTATAAATTTACTGTGCCGGTATACGAAACACCGATAGTCGGCGCGCCAGGTAGGGGCTTTCGGTGCGTTTTCATTCGTTGTTTTGGTGGCTTTGATTTTCGCTTTAGTCGGAGATTCCTCCATCTCTCGACTATTTTCAGAGATTTCGCTGTTGCCATCGCTCGTGATGGTCGATCGTGGAACATACCCACTTTCGCTGCTGGCTAGGCCTTCCGCTTCGAGAGCCTGGACTTCGTCGCCGACAACGGCGGTGAGCTTCACCTTCAGATCCCGCGAAAGCGGCGTTCGCCTAAACGTCGCTCGCCTCGATGCCATCTTCTTCGTTCTTCGCCTCACAGCGTGTTGGGCCACGACCCTTCCCGTGAGTGCTTCATGTTGCACGCCAAAGCCGTAGAGGACGAAACTCCGGCAATGCAGCACATGACGATCCTTTTTCGCACCATCACCCTTTCACTGTGGTTGAGGACGCACTCCGGCGCAAACTTGCGACCGGGTGCGATCCGAAGGGTAAGGGTGTTGCCGCGACGAGCGGTGGTGCCCGAGCTCGCACTGCTTATCAACAGATCATGGACAGTGGCACGCCTGTTTTTGATATGCCTTACGAGAATCTAGCGGCAGCGGCCTGTGTCCTTTACGAATCTCCCACACCCGATAATCCTGTTCTCAAAGAGACTTACGATCGTCTCCGCGTCTACCTTGACGGCGCTCTACAACAACCCAAACTATCTCTTCGCCAGGACTCCGAGGCACACAGCTCCTATCGGCCGAGTGCCGATCGTCGAAGCCCTGCTCGCGGCCATCGCCGCGGACGGGCTGAGACTCGAAACCCCGACTATCCGGTTGGCAACATCCACCACCGCTTGGGGGAGCATCGTGATGCTCGTCACACCATCGAGGCACGGAGGCATGCCAGAAGTGATCGCTACTCCGACTCCACGCGCGACCGGTCTCCCAAGCGACGTCGACGACGGCGCAGCTACGACGACGCTCGGAGCCTCAGCCCCGATGATGTCGGACCCCGAGCATTCGGGGCCCGCATCCGAAGAGCCGGCTTCCCCGACAAGTTTCACGCTCCAACTAACATCATCCGGTACACTGGCGAGACGAATCCCGCCCACTAGCTCAAGGACTATCGCCTCGCATGCCGGGCTGGTGGCACCGACGACCTCTTCACTATCCAGTACCTGCCGCTCTTTTTGTTCGATTCGGCCAGGGGGTGGCTCGAACACCTTCCGAGGGACAGCATCCACGACTGGGCCGACCTTCGTCACGCCTTCGTCGGCAACTTTCAGGGGACCTATACCCGCCCGGATAACTCCTAGGATCTGAAGAACTACAAAAAGAAGCCCGACGAGTCCCTCCGAGACTACATTCAGCATAATAAAGCTATTCAAATCTCTATGCATCTCATTTATATCTTGTCCGCTAACTGTGTCTTTGGCAGTGAAGTGCAGTCAGCTCACCTACACTCCTCTGCCCGGGGGCTATCATAGGAGTCCCACCCGAGGATCGGAGCAACCGACCCGAGGATCGTAAGGCCCTGTGCCTCGTTAGCCTAAACTAAGGCCCCGCACCTTAGTCCCAAAAGGACACCGCGTCCTGGCGATTGGCTCTATGCCTCGCCATTACTAAGGCTCGACGCCTACTACGTTTCCTCGGGGACCGACTCCCCGGCTCGTGACTCGGTGCACGAGTGACTCGGCTTGACTCTCGCGGACTATGAGCATTTTCGTTCAAAGCAATCCTCGTGGCTAATGGTCCGACCCAGTGTTCGGTGACGCTCTACGGTCCGAGCCTGACACTCGACCCTACGAGCTATACCCGACCCAGTCGCCTGACCAACGCCCAATGGAACGCAAAGAACAATGTGAAACGCTTGGCGTCAGAAAGAGTCAGAAACATAAACAACCTCGCGAACAAGTGAAGTTCACAGATATCACTACAAGCTGCAAGCAAAAACATCTAAAGGGGAGGCAGGCAGCCGAAGCGCTCCTTCATCAGGGTCGGTCGGAGGAAGCAGCTGATGATCTCCTGCGCCTGAGGCTTAGAGTCCTCAAAAAGTTTCGCCGACGCCTCACCCGATGTCCCCGAGGCGAAACCCTCGGCAATGCGCCCGACGTCGACATCAGGATAGTGGGACCGAAGGTGCGCCAGCGTCAACGACGCTCCGTCCCGCAGAGCGACGAGCAACTCGGTGCGGATCAGCCCCGACAGCATCTCCAGCACACGGGATGCCCGCTCCACCGACACGCCCGCGTCCGAGTGTCGTCGAACACTTGGTGCACCAGTGTACAGACCGACGACAGCAGCCTTCGAAGCTCCACAGCCACACCTGCACCTCAAAATTTCAGGAACCAACCTCTCTAATAAACTCACAAGTACACTTGTTACTTACCCTCGTGATCCTTCTGCGCATCCTCGGTGGCCGACCGCTCATTGGCCAGGTCCTGTTGAAGCTGAGCCGTCGACGCCTCAAGCGAAGCAGACAGCTACTGCAGCTTCGCCAGTTCCGCCATGTACTTCCTCACCTCGGCCTCCAACACGCCGAGGCGAGCCTCTGAAGTATCACGGCTTTCCAGGACAAGGCGGCATAGCTCCTCCGATCGCTCCAACGCGCCGTCGGCCGCCTCCTTGGCCTTCTCGGCCAAGCGTGTCCGGTCCTTCAGCTCCCGGATTTCCTAGGCGCTACGGCTGAAGCAGTCAGCAGAGCAGCCGAAGCAGCCGGCAAAACGGCCGGAGCGGTCGGCACCGCGACCGACACTGCCTAGGTAACAGCCACCGCGACCGTGGCGATCGACGCGGTCACGGGCGTCAACAGAGACACCGGCCCCATCGAAGGTCCGGCGATGGCAGTACTAGGGCCGACCCCTTGATCCGAGGATCCAGTGTCCAGTACAGCCAGGACGCCAACTTCTTCAGCCGGCATCACCACAGGTGCCGGCGCATGTGACGGAGGAACGCCCTCCTACAAAACACAGATAAGCATTCCAATCTTGCCAATACTTTATCACGTATCAAACTAACAAATATAGGCAAAACGACTTACCAGCCGATCCGCCTGATGCTCGGCATCCAGAGGAGCCAGTCCTCTGCTCGCGTCAGCGAGAGCATCACCCTTCAAGAGGCGCGAAAGGCGTTGCCTCACACCGTCCTCCGACAGCTCTGACTGGAGGACCCTGGAGGATCTCTCGCATCGTGTCGAACCGCCCGGAGCGACCGGCGGTTACAATTCCTAAACGCCGCATCCGCCGTCCACCTGGAGGCGGCGGAGCCGTTCGATCATTGGGACCGTGACCAACGATTCGTTATTAACGCCGTGAACCGATTCACGGGTCGGGACGAACGAGAGGTCGAGCAAGCCCCCGACCGGCCCGACAGCTGTTCGGGACGCTGATCATGGGAAGACTGGCCCGACCGGTCCAACCTAGGCGTTATGCCGATCATGAGCAGAAGCCGGCTAGACCGGCTCAATCTAGGCATTTTTCTTGGCACCAGGCTAATGACGAAAATTAGCTTCCGACCGACCTCTGCAGTCGGAAATTGCCTCCACGACGCTTCAGCCCATGACCGACCCTTCGGATTGCTCGCGGACTCAGAGGCTCCGCCCTACGGGCGCGCTCGCGGCCCTCGTAGGATCAACCATCAACGAATGATGGTCGGCACGACATTTCTGCCCACGGCCGACCCTTCGGATCGCTCGGAGGCTACGCCCTACAGGCGCGCTCGCGCGCCCTCGTAGGATCAACCATCAACGAGTGATGGTCGGCACGACGCTTCAGCCCACGACCGACCCATCGGATCACTCAGGGGCTCGGGGGGCTCCGCCCTACGGGCGCGCGAGCGCTCCCCCGTAGGATCAACCATCAACGAGTGATGGTCGGCACGACGCTTCAGCCGACGACCGACCCTTCGGATCGCTCAGGGGCTCAGGGGCTACGCCCTACGGGCGCGCTCGCGCGCTCCCCTAGGATCAACCATCAACGAGTGATGGTCGGCACGACGCTTCAGCCCACGACTGACCCTTCAGATCACTCGGGAGCTCGGGGGCTCCGCCCTACGGGGGCGCTGGGGCGCTCCCGTAGGATCAGAACAAGCTGCGAAGACGAACAGCCCAGCGCCGCATCAACAGAGGTTGCAAACGACGCAGGGCTAGGGGGATACTGTCGGGATAGTATACCCCGGATATCTACGAATCACCTTCTACAGCACGGCCCACCTGCGGCCCGCGATCCTCCAGTGGCTGACCAAAAACTTCACAAAGCTAGCCCGACCGCAGCGGTCGAGAAGCCTCACTAAGGCCCAAAGCCGAGGCGGGCGCAATGGCCCCGACCCTCAGGGGTCGGGACCCGAGCGGTCGGGACCCGCTCGCCGACTGCAACGAAGCAATCACTACTCCAACAATCACGTCGATTCAAAATCCCTAATGACGTACAGTTCCGCAGAGAAGATAAGCATTCCGGAAGATTCCGCAACTACCCGGCTGGAGGAGAAACAACACACCAAGCGATAAAGCTGAACAGTAAAGCAACCTCTGTTCCCCCACAGTGAACAAAGGTACGAACGGAGGGCACCGATCGTCTGCCCCAAACGCCAGAGAGCACGATTCATTGAAGACCGTGGCCCCACCTGTCAAGGGGTCATCCGTTTCCGTAGGCGGCAAGATGCTCAAACCATGGTTCGGTCACCCCAACCATGGTCCGGTCAAGACAACCCAGGTCCGACCCTATAAAAGAGGCATCCGGGAAGCTTGAGAGAAAGTGAAGAAGAGCAAAAGAGAGAGAGGAAGAGCAAGGAAGAGAAGAGAGAGGCAATACGTAGAGAAAAGATACACATCGCCACTTGTAAACCACCCCCACCACGTGAGCTTGGGACTTTCGGATCCGTCCGGAGCCCTTTCGTATTGTACTTTCATGTTCTTGAGATTTATACGACCGATCTCTCGTCCCTGGACGTAGGGTATTACGCCTCGAGGCGGCCCGAACCAGATTAACCTTTGAGTCTCGCTTGTAGACTAGGTCATTTGATTCCAAAAATGCACGATCTCCCGTTCGATCATATAAATTTACTATGATGGTGTACGAAACACCGACACTCCCCGAGCACAGCCCCCCCCCATGTGGGTCGGTAGCATCTTCCTTGAGCTTAAATCGTCGGCTTGGTGAGGATTTCCAGGAAAACGTCATGGGGATGGAGTCTGGCCCCGAGGCCATTTTGGCGAGGGTGTCGGCTGCTTCGTTATCGCAGCGCAGGATGTGGTGGAGCTCGAGTCCATCGAACTTGTCCTTGAGCTGGCGGACATCTTGGCAGTAGGCTTCCATCTTTGGGTCCTGGCAGCTTGACACTTTGATGACTTGGTTCACGACGAGCTCGGAGTCGCCCTTGACATAGAGCCGTCGGACGCCAAGGCTGATTGCTATTCGGAGGCCGTGTAGGAAAGCCGTCGGATGCCGAGGCTGATTGCCATCCGGAGGCTGACTGCTACGCACCTCGGACTATTGCGGTCGAAGCGACGGTTCTTGTTGCTGGAGCGCACTGTGGAGATAAATGCGCAGACGGTCATGGGTTTTCTTCAGCATGGGGTTGTCTGGCATGACGGCTTCGTCGAGGACGTATGCCGCCGCCGCCAGGTTCTCAACACGGCTGTCGAAGAGAGGCATGCCACCATTCATGATTTGCTGGTAGGTGGTCCGCGCGTGGGCGCGGGCGCCACCGCAAATTGGGGCAACATCCTTGCCTGGGTTGTAGGCCCCGGCTACAATGGCTTTGCGCCATAGGGCCTACTCAACCATGGAGATAGCTTGATGACACGGAGATGAGTCGCCGAACGGTGCCTTGCTGTGGGGCGTTTCCTCCTCGGCCTTGGGAGTCTGCAACATGAAGCACTCCCACACTGGGTCGTGGCCCAGCGTCGTGCGAACTCGACAATGGCGGGCCGCGCGCTTCTTGCGCGAGGTCCAGAGACAAAGCTCGCCGCCTTGGTCGGCAATGAAGTCCAGGCTTCCGAAATGGAAGGCCTGGCCGTTAGCGAAGACGGGGACGCGCCACGACTGGCTGTCTCGAGCGACAGCGATCTTGAAACTCCCAAAGAGAAAGTGGGAGACGTTAACCTCTCCCACCAAAGCAAAGATCGAAGCCATCGACAAAAATGAAGCGAAAACGCACCACGAAAAAAGCCCCTTCCTGGCACACCAATTGTCGGTGTTCTGACCACCGACACAGTACGATTTACGTGTTAGGAGAGAGATTTGGTGCGCTCTTCGTATCGATGTGGTCTAGTCTACAAAAGACTCAAAAGATGAACCTAGTTCGGGCCAGCACGAAGGTGTAATACCCTACGTCCAGGGGAGAGTGTGTGTCGTATGAGCTCAGAATGAGGTTACAATGGTGGAAGAGTCCCTGCTCAAGCAAGAACCCTAACACGAATATGTGAAAGGACCTAGATGTCGCATAGAGGGGGGTGAATAGGCGTTCCTGAAAATTAAAACAAACTTGCAGCGGAAATTAAAACTGTCAAAACCGGAACTTTCGATTTTGCCTGGACAGTTAAAACAGACAGGAACAAATACAGAAACCGGAACGTCCGGTTTTCAATACTGGAACTTTCGGTTTTCTCAGGGCAGAGAATTAAACCGGAACTTTGAGAATTCTCTCAAGAAACTTGCAAATCACTCCTAAAAAGTATAAGAGACAAGATAGCTACTTGATTCACAGAGAATCAAGGGTTAGTCACAAGCACAAATAAATAAAACAAGCAATGCAAAGTAAAGCAAGGACATGAGGTTCAACGACTTGCTCCCAAGTCATCTACATCTCCGTTGGGGAAGCTTGAGCTGCTCACAAGGCCAACTCCAATCCAGGTCTCTTTCAACCACTTCCCTAGAATCACTATCTTGCTTCTTCCCTTGCGGAGGTGAAGCGGGCCTTCACAAACTTTCCCGTGGCACACCACAAGCTTGGTGTCTCATCGGGCGACGCCTAGCAGTCTAGGAGGCTTCACCTCCAAGAGTAACAAATGCTCATGGATTTGCAACTTGCTCGAGTGCTCAATGGATGGGAGTGCTCAATTATGCTCTCAAATGCAATCTCTCTCAACCCAACACTTGAATTTCTCACAAATCACACAAGCCTCACAAAGAGGGGTTGGGGAGAGCTCTAGAATGCTTTGGCTCAATTATGGATGTGGACAACACCAGCAGCAACCACTAAGGGGAGAGACGAGGTATTTAAACCACTCCCTCAAAAACTAGACATTGAGGCTGAAACTGGGAAAACCGGAACTTCCGGTTTACCAACCGGAACTTTCGGTTACTAACGGTCCCTAGCCGTTAGACACAACTCTGGGAAAAACTGGAACTTTCAGTTCACCAAACCGGAACTTCCGGTTTGGGACCTCCGGCAAAGTGCCGGATACTCCGATGGTTAGGAACCTCGACTCCAGAGAGGGCTTATCGGACACTCCGGTCAAGTACCGGACACTCCGGTGAAGACTTAGGCAATTTTGCTAGAAACTGCAAAAACCAAAATTTCCGGTTTGGCAAACCAAAACTTCCGATTTTTTCTGTTTCAGCAAAACTTGTGAAAGTGTATGGCCGTTGTGTTTCTCTCCTCTCACTTGGGTTTCCATGAGCACTGAGATTATGTTTTAATCCATGTTGCACCCCCTTGATAGAGCGGCATACCTACACTCAAGAATTAAATAAAAGCTATAAGCAACACTTGAGCTTCACTTCTTGAATCTTGCCACTTCTTCATAGAATTGCTTCTTGAGGGTGAACAATATGTGCTTTCCTTGAGCAACTCCATCTTGAGCTAGTAATCTTGGAAACTTTCAATCCATGTGATCAATATCCACTAAAATGCTTTCAAGTTACTTCTTATCTTCTTTTTCAATAGAATATCGACACTTAGCAAAATATGACTCCTTGAAGCTTGAAAGGTCCATCACGATTCAACTCAACTTGTCCTGCTCTGGTACTAAGGTTCTTCGGCGCCAAGGCCCCTTCTTGCCCTTCTCTCTTTCCCGGTCTATCACGACACTGTTAAGTTAATCCTTCACCTTCTCACTAACTTGAGTCAAATGTTGTCTTGTATCTTCAATGAATGCTTCTTGAATTCTTTGATGTCAACTTCACAAACCAAAGGACTTTTGGTTGAGATCTTAAATATAATCCATCATAATTCTTGATCTTATTTTTGCTTAGCACAACCTCTCTTGGCTTCTTTGACATCAACTTCAATCTTTACAAGTTAAGTAGCTTCTTGTTGAGACCTTTTGATAGGATCTTCACTTAGAGTACACATATCTCTTGATCTCACTCTTAGCTTGTAACAACTTTACTTGACTTAGCATGAGCAACCTCATGACTATGAGAAAAGCGGTAATCTTCATTAAATCAAGACTTCTCAATATTCTTTTTTGATTAACAAC
Source organism: Zoysia matrella (assembly GCA_001602295.1). Lineage (NCBI taxonomy): Eukaryota > Viridiplantae > Streptophyta > Magnoliopsida > Poales > Poaceae > Zoysia > Zoysia matrella. Next base: position 96,099 of record BCLG01000171.1, read on the forward strand.
CTGCTCATAAACTCAACAAATAATGTTAGTCCTTTAATTATGTTGTCATTCAATTCACTAAAACCCACTAAGAGTGTAGATGCACTTTCAATATGTGGATTGTATCACTCCTTTCTAGCCTGAGAAGCCTAACTAGAACTTGCTTGAACCTATCGACTAAGGTCTCCGGTGCCCCTTTTATATAGGGGTTGGACCGGGGTGGAGCCTACGAAATTGGGTGACCCCCTACCGTGTGAGGCCATGGTCCTCTGAGAAGAGGATTCTCTGACGTCCTTGATCGTCAGAGCTGCTTGCCAGCGTCCTTCGTCTATTCTTTGTCCAGCGTTAGGGGACAAAGGTTGCTTTACCGTTTACTTTACTGCCCGCTTGTACTGCTTTATCTTCCGCCGGGTTGCTTTACCTCCTGCCGTACAGTGTCAGGAATCTCTACGCTTGTCAAGAGTTGGTCGTCGAGGCGGTAGCCGACCCTCCGGGGTCGAGTTCGTGAGGTGGTTTCGTCGTTTACTGATGGTCGGACTACGTCGTTACCTAGCCCTGACCCTCAGACGGTCGGGCCGATGTCTTCGAGCGTTTCCGACCCCGGGGGGTCAGGCCATTTTGTCTGGTCTTGGCGCGATGAAGTACTTTGTGGGCCGCAAGTTGGCCTTCGGGCCGTGCCTTCCAATTGGACTTCTGTATTCAGACCAGGTTCACTAGTAACCCGGGTACATGATACTAGTGACATATATATTTTTTTTAAAGGCATATTATGCTAGTTACAATAATTTATAGAGGTTGTTGAATGCTTACTAGGAATAGTTCATAGTTGCTTCCGCAAGGAATGTGTTGACAGCAGTCTCGTCACCTGCTTTGTAAAATCATCAGAGTACTTTTCTTTTACAAGATGCATCTTAGTACAAAAATCACCGGCGGCCGTGGCGTAAATGGCATGGATACATTCAGAGGCGCGACACCTAAATGAACTAAAAATTCCTTATAAATTGTTCGAAAAAATGTAGAATCAATAATTTGTATAAAACATATCTCGTAAAAAAATTATGGAGAGGATGTTAGTCCTTCATATATAAATAAATACTACTACATCTGTCTTTAAATATAAGCGTTTTTAGATTTAAACAAAATCAAACTTCTTTACCTTTGACCATTAATAATATAAAATTAATGATATTTTATCATATATAAATTATATTACTTAGATTCTTCATAAAACATACTTTCATAATATATAATTTTTTATATTAAAAATTATTTAAGTTTATAGATATTATTAATCAAAATTGATAAAGTTTGACTTTGTTTAAACTCAAAAATATTTATATTTATTTAGAGACAGAGGAAGTAGTTCCATATAAATCTGTGACATTAAGAACCCGATGCGGCTGGAAACTGCCCATGTGGCCATGTCGTCGGCGGCCCAAGTCGCACCACGCGTCTGGCGTTCTGGTCCCGGGTAGCGTGGACATGTGGGTTACTTTCCTGGGAAATTGGGCTGTCAAACAGTCCATCAGGCTGTTCATGCTCCAGCAGCGGAACGAGGTGCAATACTGGAAGGAATGCTGAAATCTTCGAGTTCGGCTAGGGATGGAAGTTTTATGTTTTTTTAGTTGGTGGATCGATCCAAAAAATTTTAAAATAAACTTACTCTTCTTTAGTATTATTAGTGAAATAAAATTAATTTTAAAATAAATTAAAAGTTTGACCCACAAATATCTATTGATTACCCATTTGCATCTTTAAGTTTGAGCCTGTGTTCAATGCCCAGTGCCCAACAGTTTATATTGTAGTTAGTGGCTGCATCTTAGTTCAATACGCTAGTATTGTCGGGATCGTGTACCCCGGGTACCTAACAGATCGCTCAAACGAAAGAAAGTCGAGGGTCGGATGACACGGGCTCCGACCCCTCCGCAACGATCTACGACGGCTATCGCATGGCCGCGCAAGGGCACGAAGACCCCGGGCCCTGAGGATAACG
>BCLG01000171.1:98108-110986 GCA_001602295.1 Zoysia matrella
ACTCCAGCAGAAGGCTGCGACGACTGCCAGACACGATGGGTCAGCGCTGTAGCTAGCGCAGCGGCACCGGACAGGTATCATGATACCCGCCGACATGCCCGACGTGACGGGTCATGAACGCGCCTGGACGGAACGAAGTGATGTCGACAATGACGGGTGGGTCCACCTGTCGGCGAGACGGCAGGATTTCGTAGGACCCATTGCTTGTAACCTCAGGGCTCCCCCTATATAAAGGGAAGCCCGGGGAGCGATAGAAGGGGGAACGACACACACAACAGACCCCGATTTTCCCACATCCAGGGTCCTCCCGCGAAGAGAGGCCCCCGTCTTGTAACATTCTCCTCGAGATAATCCGCTCCCTGGACGTAGGGTATTACACCATCCGGGTGGCCCGAACCAGGTTAAAAACCCCCCTGAGTCCATCCTAGATTAGGCCTTTTCGAATTCGAAGGCACACCTTCCCTCACGACCGTATATTTACTGTGTCGGTGGTCAGAACGCCGACAAGTATAATGATGTTATCAAGACGACGCTATGAAATCAAGTTTGTGTTGCATTCAAACAGCGAACCGTTCATTTCAATGAAAAATACACCTGAAAAACAACATCATATCTAAACAAGCCCGACCATGCATGAGACTGGTCTCTTAAATTTAGCAGCTCCAGATCTCCTGCACGGCATCATCCGGCTGCGCGAAACCCTGCATGATGAGGGCGAGCGCAATGGCCCTGTAAGCCTGCTGGGTGAGGTGGATGCCGTCCCAGCTTACGCGGCGCGCCGGGTTCGCGCACGCGCTCGTGCCCGACGCGCCGCACATCATGTTCATGTTGAAGTTGTAGGACCCGCCCGCCCCGCAGCACGCTTGGAGAAGCGATTCCTCGTCGAACCCTGCGGCAAGTTTCACACTGTATGATCACCGCATGCAATTCCTCAATGAATTTTGGTGAAATTTAGTACGCTTGAAGATACTACTTCGTGGCATATTTCGGATCATATCTTTGAAGCAGCAGCAACAGGTGATCGGTGACCTACCTAGGATCGAGGCGTGGTCGAGGAGGTGCATGAATGCGCCGTAGTAATCAGCGTAGATGATGTCGATGTCGGTGTTGACCTTCCTCAGGCCGGCGATGGCGGCCTGGAGCTGCTCGTTGTGGTACTGGGCGAAGGAGTTGTAGCTCTTGAGGCAGCCTCTCTCGTCGCGGTCGGCGGAGCCGGAGGAGGAGGAGAAGAGGGAGAGGTAGCTCGGCGAGCACCCGATCGGGAAGTTCCCCGGGATGATGATCTGGGTCGCTCCGAACTCGATCAACTCCTGCAAGTTGAGTGGTTGATTCATCAACACGTAGTTAGATCGATCAGATGTTACTTATCGCTGCTAGTATTAATTAATTAATTGTAGGGTGTTGAGTTTGCTCAACAAACTTTGCTGAATGTGTACTTGAAGGGATTAAACAAACCTATGGTTGATTTGAATTTAGTGTCGAATTTTTACATGTTACGGCAGGATCAAACTTGAACTGTGCCTGATTGAACGTACATTGATCCATCATGAACTAGAAACTGTAACGTTACTTGAAATAGTTGTGTGAGTCTTGACAGAAAGTTAGTGTGTACTGAAAAAATCCAAATATGTTTGTTCTAACGTATAAAAGTGAACCAAACTCCATTCAGATTTTAACTTTCTTATTTCACGAAATATTCGTTGAAGTCATGGAGAAACCTTGTAATTTGTGGTAGCGGCAGTTACAAAATTAACCAAAGAATTCCGTAGGAAGTATAATGATTATTTCATTATTGCTATGAACATTGGTCTTAACTTTCAAGTGTGGCTTATGGACGGTACCTTGGTGACGTCCATGATGGCGTTGATGACCTGCGGCACGTAGGCCTTGACGGTCTCGATGGACCTCATCCCCTGGAAGAAAGCGTAGTTGTAATCGTTCCCGCCAATCTCGCCAACCAAGAACAGCGCGTTGGCGAGCTTCTTCGCGCAATCTGAGCAAGCAAGCTCAACAGACGTCACAACTCACAACACCGCCATGGATCGATCGATTTGCTTGGCAGTAGTGTGACTGACAGGTACGTACTACGTACCTTCTGGCGCGGAGCAGGTGTCGTTGAGGTGGGACTTGAACCAGTCGAGCTGCGAGCTGAGCGGCACGCTCGCCGGCGGCATCATGACGCCGCTCTGCAGCAGGGCCACCCGGTCCAGCGCCGTGCCGCCGGCCACCGCGAAGTTGACGCCTCGCGAGAAGTCGGCGCCCTTGTCCATGTACGGACTCACCAGCGGGAGGTTCAGCGCCATTGCTGCACACGCACCAGCAGCACCGGCCGATTCACTTCAGTCATGCATGGGAACCGCAACAAATAATAGCGCATGCATCCATGTCTCGCTTGAAAGAAATAAGAAATGTAATGACGTACCGAAGTAGTCGACGATGAGCAGGCCGTCGGAGCACCGGCCGGTGGGTTTCCGGAGGGTCTGGCCGTAGGGGTAGCTGCCGATGTTGGCGAAGAACCCCACGGGGCCCTCGCGGAGGAGGTTGCCCGTGTCCGCGATGGAGTCGCCGAAGCTGTAGATCGCGTCCACGGTGCACGCTGCCGCCGCCGTCGGCAGCGTGAGCGCCCCGAGCAGCAGCAGTGTGGTCACCAGCAGAGGCGCCGCGCAAGCTGCGAGGAGCTTGGCGTGGCGAGCCGAGACCGCCATGGTCGCTACCGAGCTAGCAGCTAGCCGAACACGTGATCAAAAAGATTCGAGGATGGATCGCGCTCTATCATACAGTGGTTCGGTCTTCGGAGGCTTCAACTCAGGAGCGGCGTGTAATGGATCCTCTCAAGTAGAGTAAAATGCACGCACTGTAGCAAGGGGTGAGGGGATGAACAGTACCGTGAATTAATATTGTAGCAGAATAATTTTATAGTGGGTTAAAAGAAAATTTACTGTGACACCAACACTGTTCATGAGTACTGTACCGATGAATCTGAACCATCCGATTTCGCTCGGAAGAAAATATACCATAATTCATGATACTGTAGCATTGGTGAATTTTTCACTCAAATTGAGAGGACCCTGTTCCGTCTTTTTAGGGCTCGTTTAGAACAAAGAAAATCTTTTTTTTTTGCATTTTTTTTATAAAATTAAACTAATTTTTATAAAAATTTTACAAAATTCTTGTAAAATTTCTGCGTTCCAAACGAGCCTTACTTCGGAACGAGCTCGGGATTGGTTGGGCTGGTTGCCAGAGTTGATGGGTGGGGCCATGGGCTACCTTGTAGGTGAGCATTTTGGTGATCAACCTAGCTAGCTAACGAACTACCCAAGGCCGACAAGGACAAATATATCCTGTCTTTGTGTTTCCTTGGTCCACATGCAGGATGTCTGCTAGGATATTCATTAAACATGAAAACCTGAGAAAGAATATAAAAAAGGTCAACAATATTGGTTCCATCATCATTTGAATATGGCTAGAAACTTTCACAAGGAATGTAATTACCTTTTTTTCGAAATGGGAATATATTTAATATTCCAGCCTCTGCATCAAGCAATGTGGAGTATATAGTTGTCCATTATTATTACAAGCCAAAGCTAAACCAAAACAAAATTGTTTCATTTGTATCATATTAATTAAAGGAAAGTTGCACAATTGTTAGGTGAGCGCTTCTTTGACTCTTGTCCACAGTTGGCAACCCATCCTTCATCAGAAAGCATCATCCCGATTTGGACTACGTCCAATCCGGAGTTTATTTTACTGATGTCATTGACTTGCACGTCAGTTACAACTAGCGAGTACTTCCTCCGTTCTTTAATTCCTCCGTTCTTTAATTGATGTCATCATTATTAATTTTTAAATTCAACTTTGATCATTTATTTTATTTAAAAAATTTGCTCGAATGTATAAAATTTTAAGTTGTGGTTCAAAAAACTTTAATGATAAATCAAATTATATCAAAATATATAAAATTTATCAAAAAATTTTGAATAAGACAAATGGTTAAAATTTAATTTAAAAATCAACAGCGACATCAATTAAAGAACGGAGGGAGTTATTATGCAATCAGTAAGTGCATGTATGACCTGTGACATCTCAAAAAGTCATACCGTCATGTAGGCTTGCTAGCGAGATAGAGGGAACCATGAGCCCAACATATACAGCCGCAAGGACAAAGCTCATGGACCGTGTTGTGCAGAGCCATTAGAAAAAAATATACGGAGCCATTTGTTGCTTGATCAAAATCGTAGGATGAACGAAATATCTGTGATTTGATAAATATAAACTTTCAGCCGTTTATCAAAGTGATACTTTTAAGTTAAGTTGATTATGAGAATCAACACATTGGTTGGCTTGTTCGGAAAGATGAAAGAACCGTAGGGATGCAAATAGGTACTCGTGAGGGAAAAAATTAGTTCAATTTTATACTTTTTTCGTTTCAAATTATAAGTCACTTTGAGCTCTTCAAAAAATTTTAAATTATAAGTTATTTTCAAATTATAAATCATTCTCACTTTCCAAATTATCCAGTAGACTGTCCTATAGGAAAAAACCACTTTGAAAGTAATTTAAATGGTTTTAAATAGTTGAGGGCGTAAAGTATCTGGTTTTATATGATGGGGGTGGAGCAACAATAATTGAGAGATGAAGTAGACTTATCCCTTTAAAATAATATATCACGCTTAAAGCATTTCTACTGATAAATTAATTCACAATAAGATAAAAATATTTTTATAAATTTTTTGAATAAGATAAATGATCAAATATAATTTTTTTAAAAAAAATACTTATTCTGGGATGGATGAAGTATGTTCAGCGTGAAGATGGTCAGCAGTATTAGGTGGTAGCTTGGCGGGCTGGGCCTTAGTGGGTCAAGCTGAAGAAGAGCACATTCCACGCGAGGTTTTCTGATCCATCGCGTGTGAATTCGTTTCAGCCATGGGAAAAAGGTTTCTCTTCCGAACTTTTGTCTAGTGTGGTTAAGAAACAATGACAAAAAAAAAATCCAACGTAAATGCTCTATTTCTACTTTATTTATGTTTTCATAATCTAAACCTAGAAAGTCTAAACGGTTTCAAAGTGATTCTGGCTTGGGCTGAGAATGGTTTTTTGGAGAAATTGAAATGTTTCTACTACTCTGTCTCACAATAAATTTACATCTAGGTTTTTATCAGACATGCTTTTGACAAGAGATTTCTATAAATTTAATCTACTTTAATTAGTGTAAAATATATGTATTCAAAGTATATCTCACAATTAATTTGAAAGTAAAATCTCATATTTTAAAGTTAATCCAATCTATATAAATTATAGATCAAATCTAGATGGCACAGAACCCAAATGTAAATTTTTTTTGACGGACTAAGACCCCATTTGAAATGTCGAAATTTCATAAGAATCTCACAAAAAAATTATAGGATTTAGACCAATTTCACAGAAAAAAAAGGAAATGGGAAAAGCCCAATGTTCCAAATGGGACCTAATTAGTTTTCAATGAATCATACGAAATACACCCTAGTATAACAAAGGGGCAGTGTTCTAAGAACCCAATCTTAAGGATACCTCATCATTACTGGTGACGGTTCTCAATGACGACAGTCATTACTCAAACTAGCACCGATGCCCGTTCTAACGCTATGGTCGAAGAAAAAATACTAAATTAAGAATATAATATATATTAAAATTAAAATTATAAGTTTCTCATTATTCATCACCATGATAAAAAAGTAAAGTTTACATGCCTCATATCTAGAACTTGATGTGCTTTAGAAATTTCTGAACAAATATAGGTATATTTTATTTACGAACATTATCTTGGTACTTCAATAACTGTAGCACAAACACATGTATCAATATGCATCATGTACCCAGCGACGGGTTGTGGTTTTATAGACAGGAACCTGCGGTAATCTCAGGAATTTGTTTCCATTGATTCTGAGGAGAAAAAGGAGTTCATTTAGAATGTTTTGTTTTCAGAAGAAAAAAAAAGAATTTGTTTAGATCGTATCAATTGCAACGGAGGGTAACCCGAGATTGTTGGGCAGAAACAGAAAAATCCAGGCTACAAAGCAGATCAATCCCGAAAGGCTAACAAAATTCTGTTTTTAATGCTAGCAATCGAACGCATGTAGAGGTTTTTTGTGGGCCCAAAAAGGGGAGATCAAAAAGGTTAACTGTTAGATTTGTAAATGGTGTCTGGAGAAAGATTTTAACCATCGGATTTGTAAGAAAGGATAACTCTGGGTGCAATTTATGTGTGTATATCTAATCCATCTCTTTTGAGACATTTTTCCGTGTGTACGTAGAAAAGAAAAATTGTGTTTTTTAAGAAGTAGAGATAAAAACTGATGACTCGCAATTACTCCTCCATTCCAAAATATAAGCATTTTTAAGTTTAGTTGGAATCAAATTTGTATCACTTTAACCATTAATAATGAAAAATTAATGATATTTTATCATATAAAAATTATATTTTTTGAAATTATCGTAAAATAAACTTTCATAAAAAGTATCTTTTTATATTAGAAATTATGTAATTTTATAGGAGTAGATATTATTAGTAAAAAATAAAAAAGTTTTGATTTTATCCAAATCTAGAAATGCATATTTTGAAACGGAGGTTGTAACAGGCAAGTGAGGCCGTTACCAGTAAAACCAAGAAAAGCGTACAATTTGTAGCGAACATTTCATCGATCGCCCTTCTCAGTTTGTCTTGAATTTGTACCATTCACCTTGACTCTTTTCAGAGGAAAGCATCTTATTGTTTTAGGATGAATACCAATTCTACGTATGCTAGTATTAGTACTCTAAATTAGAGAAGCGTGCAGTTAAAATACACGGAGTACATCCAAATTATTTGTATTGTTAAAAGCAGTGCTCTTTTTTTTTTTTGCAAAGGGCCAAAAAACTCCGGTACGGGCCTGTTCAGAGGAATGCATTTTTCTGTATCATATCGCTATTCATAATGATGACCAACACTTGAACTCCTTCGGCGTAAGGGTTTCGATGCCCAATGATAAGGATGCAGAGCAACGCTACGTTCGGATTATTAGACTACAGGCTCAGCTGCCGTTGCATGTCAACGGAAGTTACATCCATGTGTCGCCCTTAATGTTAATATTCGGCATATTCTAAAATACATGTAAATGATTATAGACCGTCTATTTGCATTAATCTTAAAGTTTAAATTGTTCTTTTACCTTCTGGACTAGAAGTTCAACGTTCTCCAATATTTTGAAAGTAATTAATAACTTTTGACAGTAATAAGAAAATGTTGTTCGTTGATATTAATTTATTTTCTTATTTTTTTAAATTAAAGATTTAGATTGAATTCATATCTTATCTCTTAGTAGGTCAAACAAGAACACACTTGCTGGTAGGTGAGTGTGAATTAGTATAACATAATTGGGGACCAACTAACATTAGTGTATTCTTTCGGCTCTGACAATAAAATATTTGGCCATCAATTGGGCCAAGAATTCATAAAGTAGAGTACAAGTTTAGTCCTATACTAGATATCTATCTCTACGCACCAGTGGTTGATCTGGTAATGTCGCGTTATGGTTATGGCCACGTGACATAAGAGGTATTGATAGTCAAAATGTATTTTTGGAGACTATGCAGGGGTCAAGAAGAAGTGTCGTATAGTTGAATTACTAGCATAGCTGATCTGATGTCATGATTTTTCTTAAACGTAGATGTGGATTTCCTGGGGCCATGATTAATTTTGCGCCATTGGTAGTTTAAGTGAATGATTGAATTCTAATATTTCCATGTGGTGCAAGTTGGATGATGTGCAAGGAATTATTTTAGTTGAAGGCTTCATCAGTCGATATTACAGTGTTTGGAAATGTTCAACTTCGACCGATAGTATATGCATGTTAAAAAATATATTCAAATTGTATATTTATATCCTTAAAAGTAGTGTCCCTTTTTAGCAAAGGGGCCCCAAAAAATTCAGGGGGGCAGAGCTCCACTGGTTAATATATACTCCCTCCATCTTCACTCGGATCCCCATGCAACTTTCTTTATTTTCAATAGATCTTTCTCTCTTTTCTCCTCGTTTTCAGCGTATAACACATTTTCACCCCTCCTTAATTTCTATGATCAGAGTCAAAATGACAACTAATTTGGGATGGAGAGAGTATTTTAAATAAAATAGATATGCACAGACATAAGCAAAAGAGAAAGAAGAAAAAAAAACTAAGTCTAAACTGCTTCAAGCCAATCTTTGATACTAGGAAAATATTTCTTCTTAGCTCTGAGAAGCAAGAGTCTATTGAATATCCAATCATTTCTTGTTTTCCAAATTCTCCATACCATGTAAAATGGGACTGACAGTTGCCTCTTGATTGCATTAAAGGTCCTAAGAACTCTTCTTGGAGCAACTCAATGGACACCAATGGAAGCCTAACATGATACTACTTCTGTTCTAAAATATAAACATTTCTAGGATTGGTCTAAGTCGAACTACTTTAACTTTGACAATTAATAATGGATAATTAATGATATTTTATTATAAATAAATTATGTTATTAGATTTATCATAAAACATGTTTTCATAATCTGTAATCCTTTATATTAGAAAATGTTTAATTTTATAGATATTATTAGCCAAAGTTAAACAAATCTGACTAGCTTTGATTAGACTCGGAAATGCATATATTCTGGAACAACGGGAGTATATCATATTGCTATTCATAATGATGACACAAAATTTCTTTGGTGTGAGAGCTTTGATGCCTCAACACTTTGGAACTTGATCATCCATACCCTAGGCTCGGGGCTGCCGGTGCGTCTCGGGGGCGGCCAGACTTGGCCGACGGTGTCCACCGTGGGACGCAGGGACAGGTTGGCACCCGGTGGCGTGTTGCCAGGGGTTGCCGGTTCCGCACCCTTCAGGGCGTGGAGAGTGAGGCACTCTCTCGACGGGTCGTGCCCCAAAGTGAGTTGGCTCCGGCGCCGCCGAGTCGGACGCCTCTTGCACGAAGCCTGGAGGCGCAGCTCGCTGCCTTCGTTTGCGACGAAGTTCAGACTCTCGAAGCAAAAAGTCTGCCCAGAAGCGGAGGTGGGGACTTGCCACGACCGGCCATCTTTAGAGACAACGACCGTGAAGTCCCCGAAGCAGAGGCGAGAGACCGAAATGTCTCCCACGACAGCAAAGTAAGAAGCCATCGAAAAACCGAAGCGAGAGCACACCAAAAGAGAAAGCCCCTCTTCCTGGCGCGCCAACTGTCGGCGTTCTGACCACCGGCACAGTAAATATACGATCGCGGGGGAGATATGCCTTCGGATTCGATGTGGCCTAGTCTAAGAAAGACTCAAAGTAATTTTTATCTGGTTCGGGCCACCTCGTGCGGTGTAATACCCTACGTCCAGAGAGCGGATTATCTCGATGATAATGTTACAAAGGCGGGATTCTCTCTTCACGAGAGGATCCGGAACGTAGACGAGTGGGGGTGCCTGCTCGAAAGGATGCAAAGTCCCTGGGCTCTAATGGAGCTCGTGGATTTGTCTTTCGTGTGTTCGAGACTGTTTGTGGTTGTCTTGTTCTGTTGTGATGTGGTTCGTTGCCCGTTGTTCTTATCGCTCCCCGGGTCCTCTTTATATAGAGGGGGCCCGGGGTTACAAATGGTGGGTCCTACGCGATCCTGCCATCTCGCCGACAGGTGGGCCCTTCTGCTATTATCGCCATCATTTCGCTTCGTCCAGGCGCGGTCGTGACCCGTCGCGTCGTGCGCAGCGGCGGGCACTGTGACGCTTGTCCGGCGCCGCTGTGTCGGCTACAGTGCTGTCATGTCTTGTCCAGCAGCCGTTACAGCTTTCTGCTGGAGTGTCACCGTGGTGAATCCCGTCCCCTCCCGTCAGGACGGATGGCAGCTGGCCATCAGAGTAAATGTACCATAACGTGGCACCTACTCTCCGGGGGTCGGCTTTCGGAGGCTAGAGTCTCTGAGCGTCTAGCGCGGCTAAGGCTTGGCTGTCGTAGATTGCCGTTTGGTGGGTCGAATCCCGTGGTCGCCCGACCCCTAACTCGGGGTCTTACGCGATCGAACACGGGCCATCAGGTACCCGGGGTACATGATCCCGACAGTAGCCTCCGAGCCCTCCAGCGATCTGGAGGGTCGGTCGTGGGCTGAAACGTCGCGCGGACCATCATTCGTCGATGGTTGATCCTACGGGGGCACGCGAGCGCGCCCGTAGGGTGTAGCCCCGAGCCCTCGAGCGAACCGGAGGGTCGGTCGAGGGCTGAAACGTCGCGCGGACCATCATTCGTCGATGGTTGATCATATCGGATTCGCCCCGTAGGCCTAGCCCCCGAGCCCAGAGGCAATCCGGGGAGCCGACTGAGCGTTGACCAATGGTCGAGGTCGGACCGTGATCGGTCTCGGTTTTTTCTATTCGGTAAGACGCCTGGGAAGGGCCGGTTTCGACGCGTCCCTGTCCGTGATCAGCGTCGCGCCTAGGACAAAGCCATGATCAGCGCTTGATTGTTCGCATTGGCCCGGTGGCCTCGGCTGTCGATCAGCCGATCGTTGAGGGTTTCGTTTTGCGTGCACGCGACGTTTTGACAGTCGAGGTCGGGTCGATGTCGTTCTCGGTCTTTCGTTCGGTGAGACGGCTAGGTCATACCGGTTCGATGCGGTTCCTACCCATAATCAGCGTCGCGCCTAGGATTATCCATGATCAGCGCCCGAACATTCGGGTTGGCGCGGTGGCCCCGGCTGTCGGTCAGGCGGTCGTGGGGGGCTTCGTTCGCTTGCCGCCCCTTATTCGAATCCGCCGTGACGGTTACGGGGATCGGGCGGCTTCCGTGCCTCCACGTGGAGGGCAATCGGACCGTTCAGGAATTTGAACCGCCGGTCGATCCGAGCGGTTGATTTGAATTCGATCGGACGGTGGCGAGGATGCGGCGGTTCACGCGCCCGTGTCACGTCGCCTACCAGTCGTGCTCTGGCAACCATCTCGTCGGAGTAAGTAATTGTTACCGTCCTGTCCACGGCGGAGGCGGCGAGGCGCGGCCTGGGCCCGCTTGTCAGGGGGGTCGTGCGCGGACTACTAGGGCGCGCTTCGGGGCGCGACCCTACGATCGAGCAGTTACTCCTCGGCCGATCGCGGGGGACGCAGTAATTGCTCGGGCCCTTTAAGAAGGAGGGGGGCGGTAATTCCGCGTTTTCACCCAGCTTCCTTGCTTCGTTTTCGACCTTTCTGCCGCGCGCGAGAGCTCGTTAGCTCTGCATTCCGCCGTAGCGTCGTTAAGTCCGGCGATCGCCGTAGCTTCCATTCGCGTTTCCGTTACGCTCGTTGCCACGTGCAAAATGTCCGAGTGGGAGCCTTCGTGCATCGATGACGCTCTGCTCAAGAGGTGGAGCGTCGTTGGGATAGTCCCGCCGAAGGAGTCAGCGGGCTGGGTGGCCGGCTTCGGCCACGTCGCGCTCGCGCCGCCGCTGGGGAAGATCGTCAGCTTCCTGGCGTACCACGAGCGCGGGCTGGGGCTGCCCGTCTCCAGTTTCTTCCGTGGGGTCCTCAATCAGTACGGCGCCCGGCTTCACCAGCGGGCGCCGAACGGGATCCTCCACGACGCCGTCTTCGTCACGCTTTGCGAAGCGTACTTGGGGATTCGGCCGAGTCTCCTGTTGTGGAGGAATTTCTTCCTCGCCAGCCTCCAGACATCGAAGGAGACTGGGGTCGGTCGACGCGTCGGCGGCGTCAGCATCATGCTCCGAACTCGGGAGTCCCAAGAGTACATCGAGGTCGACCTGAAGACCACGCTGAAGGGCTGGCGGAGGTCGTGGTTCTATATCGAGAATGCCGATCCTCAGCTCCCGCCTTTCGAAGACTTGGTGCCCCGAGCGACGGGGTCCTGGAAGTCGAAGCTCTCGGCGGCCGAGGTCAAGACGATCCGACCTCACCTGGAGGCGATTTGGCGCCTCCAAGAGCAGGGGCTGACCGGGACGACGGTCTTCGGCGTCGCCATGCGTCGCCGAATCATGCCGCTGCGCCGTCGAGTGCACAGGATCGGGAAGTACGAGGGGCCGGACGACGTGATCTGCGAAGTCCGCGGCCGACCTCTCTCCAACAAGGGAGTCTTGGCCCGGACCTCGGCTGTCCTCAAGGACGCCGAGGGCGGCCTCGACCGGGGCCCACGTCCCTTCGACAGGGACCATCGTCAGCTGGTAAGCGTAGGTTTTCCATTTCGGTCGTAGTGTTTTGTCGTTGCGCGAGACTAACCTCGATGCTTTCTTGGGTCCGTCGTCGGCCGCGACCAGCTCCGCCGCGGTGCCGACCCAACGAAGGGACGAACCCAGCTCCGTGGCGGTGCCAAGGCCGAGGAGGACCGGCAGGAAGCGGAAGGCCAATGTGAGGTTCCTAGACTACTTGTCCAGTGGCGCGGGACCCACAGCCTCACCCGCAAAGCCGACGGCGGGGTCGTCCTTCGACTCGAGGGCCGAGGGTGGATCGTCGGCGAGCCAAGGCTCGGTCGCCCTGGCGGAGGCGGTTGCCGCCACCGCCGCTGAAGAATCGGACCCTTTCGAGGGTCTGAGCTCCTCCTCCGAGGAGCAGCAGGAGCAGGGGTCGGCCGCGAAGAGGGCGAGGGTCGACCCCTTGGAGGCGGTGGCCGTCAGTTCCGGGAGTCCCGTGGACTCCCCACCTCGTGCGGCCGAGGTGGCCGTGGTGGAGCCGGCACGAGCCAGGCCCATAGTCGTCTCTCCGTCAGGGGGCCAAACTTCGCACCGTCCAACCATCCGGATCCGGCGTTGGTCGGCGAGGTAAGGCTTTTGCTGCTTTATCTTCGTATCTCGTCCGTTGGCTAACTGCTTTGTGAATAGGGGTCCGACGACGCTCGGGGTGCCGCGGGGAGCCGGCACTCAGGCGCCAAAGAGCGGCCC
>BCLG01000171.1:111745-125463 GCA_001602295.1 Zoysia matrella
TCGTCGGTAAGTCGTTGTGTGTCTTTTTGACCCTCGGGGTCGGGTCCTGACTCGTGCTGTTGCAGGGCTTCGTCGCCAAGCAACGGAGCACGTGACCGAGATGCGGCGCCTCGGGCTCCTCCACCAGCACGCCGAGGGGGCCCGCTCGACCCTGGAGCAGACGCTCCGCATGACGAAGGAGGAGCGCGACCGTGCCTTCGAGCAGGTCGACCTCTTGAAGTCGGAGCGCCAGTCTGAGGTTGAGCAGGCGGCGGCGGACCTCGGCAGTACGCGTGAAGAGGCCGTTAAGGTCCAGGAGGAGCTCTCGGCGGCCCAAATCCGGAACGAGCGCCTTCGGAAGAGCCTCGACCGGGTGAGGCAGGCCGCCAAGGCCGCTAAAAAAGAGCGGGACGGTAAGGGTCGGCCCCTCCCTATTTGCTCTAGCTTTGTCTTCGGTTTTCTGCTGACGGTTTGGAATGCAGGGTTGGCGGGCGAGGTTCAGACCCTGAGGTCGGCGGGTCTGAACCTCATTGGGAAGTTGTACTCTGGAGTGCCGGACTCCGTCCTGACGGGGGTCGTCGCGCACGCTCTGCAGCAGCTCCCGGAGATCGTCTCCGACGTCGTGATGAGAGTGCTGAAGGACGGGTCGTCAACAGCCTTAGCCCTGGTCCGCTCCCATTATCCGGACGCGTACCTCGGCAGGGTCGTTGAGGGCTTCGCGTCGGGCTATTCGGGCTAGCAGCTGGACGCGATATCGGTGGAGACGCTGGAGTCGGGGGCGAAGGCCGTCGCCGACTTTAAGACAGAGGACTTCCTGCCCGAGTGATTCGGCCCGTTTCTCTATGTATAGGTCCGAATATGTAAAAGTGTCATTGTATTAATAAAGAATATCGTTCAAAGAATATCGTTCGAGAAACTTTTTGCGAGTTTGAATGTGAATTTTCGACCCCCCTTCGCATGCTGTGACTGTTTTTCGCGCCCCCTTCGGCATCTATCAAACGAATGGGCCGAGTATAGCTCGTAGGGTCGGGTGTTGGGCCCGATACAGCCATAGAGCGTCATCGGCTCCCGATTCGTAGATAGTATAGCCACGGGAAGGCTTCGAACAAAAAACGCGTGCGAAGTTTGTCGTGTTTGAGGGTCACCCGCGAGCTCGGCGCAGGTCAGGGATCCGACCCCGAGGAAACAAAACAGGCGAAAAAACGTAACGAGTTAACGGGGAGCGGCGCCCCGGCGCAAAAAATCGATAAATGATGAACGAAAAACGAGGTCGATCGTTTCGACGCTCGAGAGGGCGGAGGTAAGTAGCTACCAGGTGCGGGGTGTGGCCGGAACGGCCACGGCTCGCAGCCCAAAAACGGGAAAACGAGAGCAAAGTCAGGAGAACTTAGCTGGTTTTATTAAGTGTAGAACCGTCGGAGGTTCTCGATATTCCATGCGTTCACAAGTTCCCGACCGTCCTCGGTTGCTAACTTGTAAGCAACGGGCCTTAGGACACGCTTGATTACAAAGGGTCCCTCCCAAAGAGGCGACAGCTTGTACTGGTCGGCCTTCGTCTGCACCCTTCTCAGCACAATGTATCCTACGTTTAATGCCCGACCTCTGACGCGCCGAGCGTGCAGTCGCCGTAGACTCTGCTGGCACATGGTGGAGCACAGGAGAGCGACTTCGCGCGCCTCTTGCAGCTGGTCGAGGCTGTCCTGCAGCGCGACCTGCGATCTTTCCTCGTCGTAGCTCCGGACTCGTGGAGAGTCGTAGTCGAGGTCGGTCGGCAGCATCGCTTCTGCTCCGAACGTCATGAAGAACGGCGTGAACCCGAGGGTTCTGTTGGGGGTCGTTCGCAGACCCCATAGGACCGACGAGAGTTCGCTCACCCATCGTCCAGCTGCCTGCCTGACGGAATCGTAAATCCGTAGCTTCAGGCCTTGGAGTATCATCCCATTGGCCCGTTCGACCTGCCCATTCGTCCTTGGGTGCGCCACGAAGGCGAAATCCAGGCGAACGTGATACTCGTCGAAAAATTCTCGGAATTGCCGACCGGTGAACTGCGCGTCGTTGTCGGTGATTATGGTGTTCGGGACCCTAAACTGACAGATGATGTTACGGATGAACCCGACCGCCCGGGTTGAAGTGATGTTGGGCACCGGCTCGGCCTCAATCCACTTTGGTGAACTTGTCGACGGCAACGAAGAGATGGGTGAAACCGCCGGGTGCTCTCGTGAATGGTCCGAGGATGTCGAGTCCCCAGACAGCGAAGGGCCAGGCGATCGGGATCGTCTGGAGCTCCTGGGCCGGCAGGTGCATCTGCCGGGCGTAGAACTGGCAGCCTTGGCAAGCTCGGACGAGCTTTTGAGCGTCGGCCACAGCCGTCGGCCAGTAGAAGCCTTGTCGAAAGGCTTTGCCGACGAGAGTTCTGGGTCCGGCATGATGACCACAGACGCCTGAGTGGATGTCGTCGAGCAGGTGCATGCCCTGCTACTGAGGGATGCAACGCTGCAGTATACCACTCGTGCTTCGCTTGTAGTGCTCACCGTTCGAGATGACATAGGCCTTGGCCTGTTGTATCACCTTCCTGGCTCCGTTGGCATCGGCCGAGAGAGTGCCATGCTGAAGGTAAACGAAGATATCGTGGGACCAGTCGAGGGCGGGCGTCATGATCTCTGCCCCTGGTCTAGGGGTCGGCTCGCCGCTTGATCCCTCGATGGGCGGCCCTTCCGCGACCCTGATGCAGGGTTTGGTGAGGACTTCGAGGAAGACGTCGTCGGGGACCGGCCCGCGCTCCGAGCCCATCTTGGCGAGGGCATCGACGGCTTCGTTGCCCCAACGTAGAACGTGATGAAGTTCGAGCCCGTCAAACTTGTCTTCGAGCTTGCGGACCTCTTGACAGTAGGCTTCCATCTTCGGGTCTCGGCAGCTGGAAGTCTTCATGACTTTACTGACGATCAGCTCGGAGTCGCCCTTGACGTAGAGGAGCTGAACGCCGAGGGTGGTGGCCATTCGCAGGCTGTGGAGGAGCGCCTCGTACTCGGCCAAGTTGTTGGAGGCGCGAAACTGCAACTGCAACACGTAGCGGAACTTGTCTCCCCTCGGGGAGATCAGGACGACCCCAGCTCCCGCGTCATTGAGCATGCAGGAGCCGTCGAAGTACATCATCCAGTACTCGACGCTGCCGGAAGCCGGTGGTTCCTGAGCCTCGGTCCATTCGGCGACGAAGTCGGCTAGGACCTGGGACTTGATGGCCTGCCGAGGGACGAAAGCGACGTCGAGCCCCAGTAGTTCCATGGCCCACGTGGCGATGCACCCGACCGTGTCGTTGCCACCGACGATCTCCCCGAGCGGGAAACTGGTGACAACGCGGACGGAGTGGCTCGTGAAGTAGTGTCGCAGCTTGCGGCTTGTGATGAGGACGGCGTAGATCAGCTTCTCCACCTGGGCGTACCGAGTCTTAGCGTCAGCCAACACCTCGCTGACGAAGTAAATAGGCCGCTGAACAGACAGAGCCTGACCCTCTTTGCTTCGCTCGACGACGAGGACAGTGCTGACGACTTTCGAGGTCGCCACGATATAGAGGAGAAGGGTCTCTCCTGGGGTCAGGGACGTGAGGATTGGCGGCGACGAGAGCAGAGTTTTGAGCCGGTCGAAGGCTTCCTGGACCTCGGTGGTCCAGATGAACCATTCTGCTTTTCGCAGCAGCCGGTAGAAGGGCATCGCCTTTTCGCCGAGCCTTCAGATAAAGCAGCTGAGGGCCGCCAAGCATCCGGTCAGCTTCTGGACGCCTTTGACGTTGCTGATGGGCCCGAGGTTGAGGATCGCGGAGATTTTCTCGGGGTTTGCTTCAATCCCCCGCTCGAAGATGACGAAGCCGAGCAGCTTGCCCGAGGGGACCTCGAAAACGCATTTTTCGGGGTTCAGCTTGATTCGATAGCGTCGGAGGTTCGCGAACGTCTCCTCCAGATCCTGGACGAGGTCAGAGGTCCGTCGAGTCTTGATGACGATGTCATCGACGTAGACCTCCAGATTTTGACCCAGCTAGTCGTGGAAGCACTTCTGCATGCAGCGCTGATACGTGGCGCCGGCGTTCTTGAGCCCGAATGGCATTGTGACGTAGTAGAAGAATCCGAAGGGCGTGATGAAGGACGTGGCCGGCCAGTCGGACTCGCGTATGGAAATCTGGTGATACCCAGAGTATGCGTCGAGGAAGCTCAGGGTTTCGCACCCGGCGGTCGAGTCCACCAATTGATCAATGCGCGGGAGAGGGAAGGAGTCCTTCGGGCAGGCCTTGTTGAGACTCATATAGTCAACGCACATCCTCCATTGCCCGGTCTTCTTTTTCACCATTACAGGGTTGGCTAACCACTCGGGGTGGTAGACCTCTTGAATAAACTTAGCATCAAGGAGCTTCGTCAATTCTTCCCCAATGGCTCGACGCTTCGCGTCGTCGAAACGCCGGAGTCGCTGTTTGATAGGCCGAGAGCCCGCGATGATGTCGAGGGAGTGCTCGGCGACTTCTCTCGGGATGCCGGGCATGTCCAACGGTGCCCAGGCGAAGATGTCCCGATTCCGAGTGAGGAAGTCGACGAGCGCGCTTTCCTATTCACTAGAGAGCGCTGTCCCGACCCTAGCCTTCTTGGAGGGGTCGACGGGGTCGAGAGCCACCTCCTTGGAGTCGTCGGCGGGTTTGAAGGATGTCGACGACGCGGGCCTGGAGTGGAGCGTTGGGTCCGACCCCTTTGCTTTGCGTATCTCGTCCAGCTGGGCTGAGCCCGACTTGGCGGCGGCCAGCTCGAAGCTTTCCTGCTCACACGCCAGAGCGTGTTGAAACCGCGACGAGACCGTGATGACACCCTTTGGTCCGGGCATCTTCAGCTTCAGGTAGACATAGTTGGGGATAGCCATGAACTTCGCGTAGCATGGTCGGTCCAAGATGGCGTGGTAGGTGCCGGTGAGGTCCACCACCTCGAAAGTGAGCGACTCGGTCCGAAAATTGCTCCGGTCCCCGAACGTGACTGGGAGCGTGATCTGTCCGAGGGGCGTCGCGTAGCCCCCGGGGACAACTCCGTGAAACGGAGCGTGGGTCGGGCGAAGGTCGGCCTCCGCCAGCTTCAACACCCAGAAGGCGTCGACGTAGAGGATGTTGAGGGCGCTTCTTCCATCCATGAACACCTTCGATAGGCGCACGAAACCGAAGATGGGGTCGAGCAGCAGCGGGAGGCGCTTGGGTTGCAGGACGTGGTCCGGGTGATCAGTCCGATCGAAGGTGATCAGTGCCTCAGACCACTTGAGGTAGCGGGGAACCGCGGGGTCGACGGCGTTGATCTCGCGTCAGGTTCTCTTCTGGCGGCCGCGGGATTCGTAGTAGGCTGCGGGGCTGCCAAAGATCATGAGGCAATCCTCCGGCTCGGGGAAGGCTGCGCCGCCGGCGTCTTCCTCGGCCCCCTTGGCCTGGGGGTCGAGCTTGGCCGTCGAGGAGTCGGACTGAAATCCGCTCCTGAAGAACCTCCTTGCCAGGTGGCAATTACGGAGGGTATGCTTGACCGACACGGAGTGGTTGGGACAGGGCCGATCAAGCATTTTTTCGAAGTGGCCATCGTAGTTGGCCGGCTTCTTGGTCGGGGTCAGGCGGGATGGTCCGCGGCGGCTACGAAGTCGTCATCGTGGCGCCGACCCTTGCCCTTCTTGCGGCTCGAGCTGCCGCCACCCCGCTCGTTGCGGCGGTCGGCGGACCGGTCAGAGGGGCGGTCCCCCCGACGGTCGGCTCTCGACCTCTCATCCTTCGCCCGACCTCGTTCGAAGTTGGCCTGCATGGCCTCTTCTCCGGTGGCGAAGGTTGTGGCGATGTCGAGGAGGTCTCGGGCCGTCCGAGGGTTCCTCCGGCCCAACTTGTGGACGAGCGCCTTGGACGTCATGCCGCAGGTGAAGGCGTTGATGACGTCGGCGTCGCTGACGTTGGGGATCTCGTTGCGCTTTCGCGAAAAGCGCTGGATGTAGTCCCGGAGCGACTCGCCGAGCTCTTGCTTACAATTTTCGAGGTCCCAGGAGTTTTTTGGGCGCGTGTAAGTCCCTTGAAAGTTGCCGACGAAGATTCGGCGCAGGTCGCTCCAGTCTTGGATGCAGCCCTCGGGGAGGTGTTCGAGCCACCCTCGGGCCGACTCGGTGAGGAAGAGCGGCAAGTACTGGATGGTGAACAGGTCGTCCGCTCCTCTGGTCCTGCAGGCGAGGCGGTAGTCCTCGAGCCAATGGACGGGGTTCGTCTCCCCGTTGTAACGGCCGATGGTGGTCGGGGCACGAAATCTCTGCGAGAATTTCGCGTGCCGGATGAGCGATCCGAACGCTCTGGGTCCGACCCCATCAGGACTCGGGATCCTGGAGTCGAGGGAGCCGCGTCGGTAGTAGCGGTCATGGGAGCATCTCCGCCGGGACTCGACGCGGAGCTCACTCCTCGCCTGCCGTCTGGCGTCAATGGTGCCGCGGGCGTCGCGGTTGGGGCCGAGTCGCGGGAGGACCGACCCTACGTAGTGTCGAGGATTTCGTTCCTCGACTCGGCTGTCGTGCGCCGAGCTTCGCCGATCCTGAGACCGGCGGTTGCTTCTCGTCTCCGACTGCTGAGGCCGGAGGGACGCGTCTGGTTGTTGAAGCGCGCTGCCGAGGTAGAAGCGTACGCAGTCGTACCCTTCCCTTAGTGCTGGGTCCTCGGGAGCAGCGGTCTCGTTGAGGATGCATGCTGCCGCCGCGAGGTTCTCGAGCGGGGTGTCGAAGGTCGGCGGCCCTCCAGCTGCGAGCTGCTGGTAGGTGGACCGTCCCTGGGCCTGTGCCGTGTCGCTGGGCCCGGCTGCAGCCTTGCCCCTAGGCTCGAGGCTGCCGGTGCATCCCGGGGGCGGCCAGATTTGGCCGACGGCGTCCACCGTGGGATGCAGGGACAGGTTGGCACTCGGTGGCGTGTTGCCAGGGGTTGCCGGTTCCGCGCCCTTCGGGGCGTGGAGAGTGAGGCACTCCCTCGACGGGTCGTGCCCCAAAGTGAGTTGGCTCCGGCGCCGCCGAGTCGGACGCCTCTTGCACGGAGCCTGGAGGCGCAGCTCGCCGCCTTCGTTTGCGACGAAGTTCAGACTCCCGAAGCGAAAAGTCTGCCCAGAAGCGGAGGTGGGGACTTGCCACGACCGGCCATCTTTAGAAACAGCGACCGTGAAGTCTCTGAAGCAGAGGCGGGAGACCGAAATATCTCCCACGACAGCAAAGTAGGAAGCCATCGAAAAACCAAAGCGAGAGCACACCAAAAGAGAAAGCCCCCCTTCCTGGCGCGCCAACTATCGGCGTTCTGACCACCGACACAGTAAATACACGATCACGGGGGAGATATGCCTTCGGATTCGATGTGACCTAGTCTAAGAAAGACTCAAAGGAATTTTTACCTGGTTCAGGCCACCTCGTGCAGTGTAATACCCTACGTCCAGGGAGCGAATTATCTTGATGATAATGTTACAAAGGCGGGATTCTCTCTTCGCGAGAGGATCCGGAACGTAGACGAGTGGGGGTGCTTGCTCGAAAGGATGCAAGGTCCCTGGGCTCTAATGGAGCTCGTGGATTTGTCTTTCGTGTGTTCGAGACTGTTTGTGGTTGTCTTGTTCTGTTGTGATGTAGTTCGTTGCCCGTTGTTCCTATCGCTCCCCGGGTCCTCTTTATATAGAGGAGGTCTAGGGTTACAAATGGTGGGTCCTATGCGATCCTGCCGTCTCGCCGACAGGTGGGCCCTTCTGCTGTTATCGCTATCATTTCGCTTCGTCCAGGCGCGGTCGTGACCCGTCGCGTCGTGCGCAGCGGCGGGCACTGTGACGCTTATCCGGCGCCGCTGTGCCGGCTACAGTGCTGTCATATCTTGTCCAGCAGCCGTTGCAGCTTTCTGCTGGAATGTCACCGTGGTGAATCTCGTCCCGTCCCGTCAGGACGGATGGCCGCTGCCCATCAGAGTAAATATACCATAACGTGGCAGCTACTCCCTGGGAGTCGGCTTTCGGAGGCCGGAGTCTCCGAGCGTCTAGCGCGGCTAAGGTTTGACTGCCGTAGATTGCCGCTTGGTGGGTCGAATCCCGTGGTCGCCCGACCTCTAACTCGGGGTCTTACGCGATCGAACACTGGCCGTCAGGTACCCGGGGTACGTGATCCCGACAATACGTAGTCCTCGTGGAACACACTTGCTGGTAGGTGAGTGTGAATTAGTGTACCTAATCTGGACCAACTAACATTAGAGTCCTCTTTCCGCTCTGACAAAATAATCTTTGGCCACCAATTAGGTCAAGAATTCATAAACTAGAGTGCAATTTGGTCCTACTAGCTTTTATATATATCTCTATGCTTCAGGGGCTGATCTGATAATGACGCATTATGGTTATGGGCCACGTGACATAAGAGGTATTGACTGTCAAAATGTATTTTTTGAGACTATGCCACGGTCAAGAAAAAGTACACCGTACAGTTGAATCCGGGGGAGTATAAATTACTATAGCTGATCTGATGTCATGATTTTTCTAAAGTGTAGATGTGGATTTCCTGGGGCCATGATTAATTTTGTGCCAATGGTAGGTTAAGTGAATGATTGAATCCTAATATTTCCATGTGGGGCAGGTTGGATGATGTGCAAGGAAGTATTTTAGTTAAAGGCCGACTGATCATCAGTCTATATTGCAGTGTTTGGAAATGTTCAATTCCGACCGATAGTCAAACTTTTCTATATTTTTCTATATATAGAATCAATAGATAAGACAAATAGATAAAAACGTATCTATTAGTCTTACTCCTATATTTATAACTTTATTAAATCAAGCAACGTATACGGTTCGAACATAAGGTACACATATCTACCATAGAAAATCCAAAACAGAGACGTGATCTCTCCTACAACATTATTAAGTCAAGCATGAGCCACGCGAAGGTTTCTAGCTTGGGCTAACATTGCTAGACACAACATTATTTAATTTCTGAATGTTGATGATTCTCATCAAAATCAACCTAGCGAGATCCTTGCAGTGACGCAGTGACCAATGACAGATGGAACCAGGCCCATAAGGCAGAGAGGTCAGTTATGGGACTCCTATCTGGACGGGGCTCACCTGAGATGAAGTTAGGCAGCTGTCCCCCACTGACATGTGGGCCTCTCTCACCTGGTTGTGCCTGTCAGTGACTATTACGACGTGACTTCATGTTTGACAGTTAGGGAATCCGTTTCCTCTCTATCTTTGTGCTGGTAAGAAACCGATACAAACCACTTATTCAAGTCATTTGAACTCTAAAATCGCAAAACAAATCTCTGCTGATGTCTCTGCCCATATACCTATATACGTAGTTTAAGTGATGTCATGATTGTACTGCTGACGTCTCTGCTAATCTGATGGAATGATTTTTTTTAGATATGGATTTCCTGGGCCTATGATTAAATTTGTGTAAATTGTAGTTTAAGTGAATGATTGAATCCTAATATTTCCATGTGGTGCAAGTTGGATGATGTGCAAGGAAATATTTCAGTTAAGACCGACTGACCATCAGTCTATATATTGCAGTGTTTGGAAATGTTCAACTTCGACCAATAGTCGAACTTTTATATATTTCCTCACTTATCTATTTGTTCTAACATTTATCTCATCGTCGTCGTGAGGTGGCCATTTGTCGCACTCCTATCTTTATAACGTTATTAAATCAAGCAACGGATACGTTCGAATATTAGGTACACCTATTTGTATAACGTTATGGCCTGGTCTAACAAAAGTACAACCCAACTGCTAGACGCAACATTATTTAAGTTCCGAACGCCGATGATTATCATCGAAATCAACCTACTCCCGCTGTCCATCAATGTTAGCGTTTGGGAGCTTTTTCATTTGTCCAAAATTATTAACATCCATGGTACTATAGGCATAGAACTTACTCTCTCTTCGGTCTTAAAATAACACAATTAAATTTTAACAATAAATTTGATAATTTATTTTATTTAAAAAAGTTTGATAAATATAATATATTTTGTTATAATCATACATATCTAAACCCGCAGGGTTTCTCGCCCTCCCCATGGCTGGGTGATTTCGGACCGTTCATCTTCCCATCAACGTTCCAGCGTGCTTCCCAATCCTGTGCCGCCTAGACAGCCGCCGCTCCTCTTCCTTGTGTCGTCCCTTCGCCCTCCCCGCACCTCCCCGGCCCGGCCGCCGCCCTCCCCGCCTCTCTCGCGCCGGCGCCGCCCCCGCGTCTCCTGAGCCGCCTCGGCGCTGCCCGCATCACCCCTTGCTTCGCCCCCGCACCTCTCCCCGCGCTTTCCCGGCCACCAGCCGCACCGCCTCTCCCGAGCCGCCTACTGCTTCGCCCACTTGCCCCTCCTCGCACGTCCTCGGCCGCCGCCTGCCCCAACGCCACCTCGCCCCCTCGCGGCCTCGTCCCTCCATGCGCCGCTCCGGCCACCCCAGCTGTCGCGCCACGTGGCCGACGGGTGCCCAAGATGGTTAGTGGCCTTCTTACCTGATTACCTAATTGAATAGATTCTTTTTTTCGGGTGCTGACAACCGTATATTGTTATTCCTGTTATTCTACTTTAGGATTGGTGAATTAGGGATTCAATTTCCCATCGGTGACTAGTGAATGACTACATGTATTGGTATCGACAAAATAGCCACTATAAAAATTTAAGTTGCAATTCTTCACCAAACATGTAACCCACTGTCTGCGAAATTTCCAGGTTGTAACAAGTTGATGTGCTGCTTATTCAGAAATATTTACTGAGAAGAGGACACGTAAAATTGTTACACAAATAGTTAAATGGGCTTGATGCAGGTAATGCTATGGAAACAACCTATACACAGCGAGTAATGTTTGTATTCTAGATTAGCTGGAAATCTTACTGGTGTTCTCCTGTCAGTATATAACATCTCTTCACATTGCACCTCTTAGAGTACTTTGATATTATTTCCATATTAGTTTTGCTATCTTATCATCAGGTATTTGTAAGGAATCTCTATAGGTTGAGGCAAAATTGGGCAAAAGTAAAAAAAAAAAAAGCACATATCCTTAGGTCGCAGAATGCCAGCAGGGTTACCCAGAACTTATTTCTAATAAGAGAGCATCATTGTTACTTTTAAAACCCAATAACTTTCATTCTTAAAATAAATGTAATGTTTTAATATTACTTTACTGGTTTTCAACATGTCATATTTATGTTTCTCATTTCTTATCTAATTGTTTTACAGTTCTGCTAATTTTTTTTTTCAATCATGCCATTTCTTCTCAAATGTCAAATAAGTTAATTACTACTACCATACAGTCCACTGATATATGTCCACTCACTTTTTTTGCTGTATAAATCTGTGGAAGCATGGCATAATTACACCTATGTTATTCGCTGATCGATCTGTAGAGCCCTGAATCACAATTCAAGGCAACGCCAATCGTGTCCCTCTCTGCCAAATCTGGGTAAAAATGTGTTCTACAACCATATTGTTTAGCTACATATTCACATTCATTCATACTTTTGAAGGCATTCAGAATGGAAAATATCAAAATATTAGAATTTGGTATTTGACCTTGCTGCTCTATGCATCTGAGAAAAATGCCACGTACTGGATATTAATATATCTACATTATGAGCACATACATACTACTTTGACATGTGAATTCATAGAAAAAAAATCCTTAATCTGTTAAACTGTTGATTTGATGATTCCATTGAAGCTTGAGGTAATCAACTAATCATCTTTTCATTCATCACCAGTTTCAAACACACCTCTCCATCTGTAATGTTTAGATCATAAACTATCCTTTTTTTTAACAGTAACACCACGAGAGAGACTCCCGTGGTAAAATCATAAACTATCCTTCATTTTCTATGGTGCTTGGAAAATTACTTATGTTGTCTTTTGATTTCAATTTATGGATCTTCAGTTTGTGTCACATAGTGCTAAACATTTTGCCTTTCTATTCAGAAGTGCAATTTCACAGCTTCGATTGCTTTGAGCTGCAGTGTCAATGACCTTGAGCACTACTACTATTAGGGCCCTCCTTAGCGAATTACAGGTATGGTTGAACCAAGTAGCACCCCTGCTGCCTACAGCGTGTCCAGAGCCTCAATAACTGCATTGCATGGTATTCAGGTGCTGCAGCTTCCTCCCAACTGTGCGAGGTAAGGTAGATGACAGGATTGTAACAGGTTGGATGATGCTCACGGTGTTGGACGCAATGATGCTCTATGTGATGATTTGGGTGGAGCTTATGGTGGATTTGATGTGCTGCATTCAAATTAGGTTTCATTGCATTCATGTGGCCAAACAACGAATGCAAACTGGCCAATTTAGGTCTGCTCCTTACATTGTTCTGTCTCATTGTTGCTAAAGAAGGATTCAAAGGGCTCTATGCTATTTGTACATTCTGGCCTCTTACTTGCTGTGTTTGTTTAACTGATATAATATTCAAATTTTATTAAAGAATGGTAACTGTTGTTCTGATATTGGCATTTTATCCCACCTTATCAATCGTATGACTGTTTTTTTTTCACGGTTATGGTTCCTTCCAACTTCAAGATCTGCCATATGACGCCATTCAGTTTTGCATATACGAGCAGCTTCGAATTGGTTACCAGCTTCTGTTTATATTCTTTGATTATTGGGATAATAATGAAGCAATATTTCACATGTACTATAAATAAGCCTCTACGCATTTGTTCATAATAACACATTCAAAGAAGCATATTGTTAATCCATGTTGATGTTAGTATTGTAGATTTGTAAACAGTAATGAAAGTTTTTTCTTAAAAATGGTAAGACAGGTATTCAAACATGGGCATCGAATAGGAATAAAGCAGAATAGGAATAAAGCAGAGTAAGCTCGGCAACGCCATGCATATTTTCTAGTTTGCTTTATATTAGTGGTATTTTAAACACAACAAATGATTTTACACATTTGAAGATCGGTCAAAGAAGTCAAGAGTGTCAATATTTTTAAATTAGAAAGATATATTAAAATTAGAAAGAGTACATTGCATCACTTTATTTTCCCTTGTGACAATGAATCGCAGAGAAGCTACCCCAAACAAGGACTCAGCCTCTTACTTTCTCCAACTGGATTTCCAGTTCTGCTCCATCGTCGATGCAGTTCTATTTCACCAGTCGAATCTTTCATGCGCGCCGATCATGCACTGCAATTAGATGCGGCGCGGCCAACGTAAATGCCGAGGAACTTGCATGAGGCGTGGAGACTATGGATGGTGGTGATTACGGGGAGGAAGAACGAGTGTATCCCCCTGGCAAGGGCGCTTGCTAGAGTACTGGTCAACCACTTTCTCCCCCATCCTCCTCTTCTTTCACCCCTTGACTTGCGCTGGAGAGGCGGAGAATCAGAGAGCGAGCGAGGATTGGAGGTGGGTAGAGAAGAAATTAATGGTGACATTTTTGTACTTTGGTTTGCTTCTTACTCGTGCCTAGGAGTTCAAGAATCACTGCTAGAATCGACCGGTTTTCTAAGAACCGAAACCCTCCCTAGGAATCACCCTATGGAAAATGTCGATGGGAAAGCTGATGTGCCCTACCGTTTTTAAGGGAACCGTAGGAAAAGGAGTTGTTCCCTGCAAAACATGTTTCTAGGAAAAGTTTTTAGTTTCAGTTTAAAAAAAAAATCAAAGGCCCACAGCCTGCGCTGCTCCTGAGCACCATCGCCGTCCTCCCCTCCCGTCATCCCCACGTTACTGTTGTTCTGCTGCTGCTTGGTACCAGTGG
>BCLG01000171.1:126874-140458 GCA_001602295.1 Zoysia matrella
AAAAATACTTTCATAATATACATAATTTATATTATTAAAATTAATTAAATTTATAAAAAAAGAAGTGAAAAATATGATGCGCAAAAAATAAAGAAAAAAATATAAAAATTTATTGGAAAGAGAAAAAGTGTATTAGAAGAAAAAAAGGTGTATTAAAAATTGAGAATACATATATTAGAAAACAAAATTGAAATGCTATAATGACTTATAATTATATAATTGTGAACGGAGGAAGTATCAGGTTTTGTACCATCTAGTTTAACCAACAATTTCTATACATTCGGTTAACTTCAAAAATATAAGATTTGTAATTTTAAATTCACCATAAAAAATACTTTCATAATATACATAATTTATATTATTAAAATTAATTAAATTTATAAAAATCATTGATCAAAACAACAGAGGTAGTACGAGCAGTTTTTTTTCCTGAAAGCTATGTACGATTAGTTGTCCAAACTGATTCAAAACATTTGAACTCTATGGCAAAATAAATCTCTGCTGACATCCGTGCCCATATGCCTACATACGTCTATTTAACTACTTAAATAAACTCTCTGTTGACCATATACTCCATATATTATATTTTATGGTAGCTCAGGAGCTATACATGAACATCATGCCCTCGACCTTTCTTCTGTGGACAGAGGGAGTAGCATATAGTGTTCACTCCTGAAGTGTTACTCCTCCGTAGCTTTTCATCCCGTTCGAGTTTCAAGATCATTTGATCTGCATCTTTGCCTCATGCACTAATTAAGCCGCAAGGGCAGATAGTTGAGATCGATTACTGGAGAAATCATGGCTGACATAGCTTTGAATGCCGTGAACTTGGTGTTGAGCTTCATCCGTGATGAGACCCAGCTGCTGCTGCACGGTGTCCGGGGCGACGTGCAGTTCATCATGGACGAGATGGAGAGCATGAACGACATGCTCCACCGCCTCGCGATGACCAAGCAAGTGGCCGGCGAGGACCAGCACCGGCCGTGGATGAAGCAAGTCATGGAGCTCGCCTTCGACTCCAGAAACTGCATCGAGCTCTATATGCAGTCCCGCAGCCAGGAACACGAAACAGCAGCAGGCTTCCTCAACGGAGCAGACACCAACGGTCAGGAGGGCAAGGCGGAGCTGATCCAC
Organism: Zoysia matrella; assembly: GCA_001602295.1. Classification (NCBI taxonomy): domain Eukaryota; kingdom Viridiplantae; phylum Streptophyta; class Magnoliopsida; order Poales; family Poaceae; genus Zoysia; species Zoysia matrella. The sequence goes on from BCLG01000171.1 coordinate 128,009, forward strand.
TGGCTGAACGAGTAGTCAAAAGCACCGTTTGCAGCCACGGCTAATGCCGAGTCCTCCCAGGATCAGCCCCCACACAACTCCGTGGCCATCATCGCTCAAGACGGTGGGGATGGAGCTGAGCTCGCAGCAGCAGTGTACAAGCACTACAAGGCCTTTGGCGAGGAAGGGCCCTTCCACTGGGTGCTTCGTGTCACCGTGCAACGGCCTCCGCATCCAATCGACGTGCTTCTGGATATGCTCCACGAGATCAATCCATCGATGAACTATGACCTTGACCGGTCGATATGGAACCGAGCCACGGCAGGAGAAGCTCTTTCTTATTACCTGGGCAGCAAGAAGCTGCTGCTTGTTGTTTCAGATTTAGAGTACCAGGTCATATTGAATCATGTCAGAAGGGTGCTGAAAAACTGTGCTGCCGGCAGCGTGGTAGTGTTCTCCGCAAATGATAGCTCAATGAACCAGGTGTGCCATCCAAAGAAGATCGTGACCTATTCTCCTGTTAACTTTTACTTGAAGAAGGCTATCTCTGTGATACCTAGCAGATATGAAGATAATAACTGTCGGCAACACATTATGAAGGATATCCTAGAATGCCTGCCAAATGTTTGAATGCATGAACTTTTTCATTCATGCCCTTCGCAGCTACCCTGACAGGTCGGAAGAGGACCTTAACAGGCTGTACAGAAATCTCAATCAGGAACAATCAACTGGGAAAGAGAATATGATGATTACCTTCTGCTATGATTCGCAGCCGAAAGAATACAGGAATTGTCTCTGGTATGCCACTGTTTTCAGCGACAGCGATACCATGCTCCGAAGGGCAAGCCTAGTAAGGCGATGGGTTGCCCAAGGTTTGATAACACAAGTGGATGAGTGCAGGAGCGCACTAGAAGAAGCCGAGCACTGCTTCAGAGTGCTTGTCGCTCGAAAGCTTATTCATCCTCATGATGTTGGTGGTGCAGGCAAGATAAAGAGCTGCAGAGTGCATCAGCTAGTCACTAACATGATTAGTAAGGAGTCATCAGCAGTAGAAGACTTGCTGCTCAACAACCAGGTATCACTGGATAACATGAAACTGCTTTTCTCCCTCCGCAGCGGAGTTCAACTCCACCGACGCAATAATATTATGAATTCCTTGAGGTCATTGCCCAGATCATCAAAGATATTGCTGACAGTGATAGATCTGGAAGGTTGGAAAGGCCTAAAGAAGCACCACATTAGGAACATCTGCAGGATTTGCAATCTCAAGTATCTAGGCCTTCGGAACACAGATGTTGCCCAGCTGCCAAAGCAGATAGGACAGCTGAAACACTTGGAAACACTTGACATCCGAGAAACCAAGGTGCAGAGACTTGATGTGGTGCTACCAATGCTAAGACATCTGCTTGCAGGTTTTATTGACTCTCCAAAGGAAGACAATGTCAGGTCTAAGGAATCATTTTCCACATTGTACATGCCTCACCATATTGTAAACATGGAAAAGCTGGAGATATTGTCCTGTGTCAAAGTCACTGACATTGCCAAAGAGTTATACAAGCTTGGTGATAAACAAAAGCAATTGAAGAAGCTTGGAGTAATTCTCTCAGGTAAGAAAGCCAACTTGAAGGGTTTGTTCACTCAGATAGATAAACTAACAAATGCCTTCAGTCATTATCAATCCGAATGGAACAACCAGGCAACTGGGACGAGATTCATGCTGTTTTGCTGAGACCCCCAAGGTATCTTGAAAGCCTAAATATCTGTGGCATTCAAAATACATTGCCTCCTCGGATCAAAGAGCTAAATAAACTTGCCAAGATAACTTTATGTGACACCTATCTTAAAGAGGATGCTCTCGATATACTTGGCATGCTCCAAAGTCTGCAGTGTCTTAGATTGCGTCACCATTCATTTGCAGAAGGTTCCCTCACCTTCAAGGATGGGAAGTTCAAAAGTCTCATGGTTCTTGAGATTGAAGATGATATACTTACCAGGATTGACTTTGCATCTGGAACAGCTAACAAGTTAGAAATGATGGCTTTGTCTTTCACCCACTTGGAGGCTCTTTCTGGGATCAGGAACCTGCTGAGTCTAACAAAACTCAAGCTCAATCACGGAACATGTGATGCCAATAGTTTGGAAAATTTGAAGGCTGATATCGATAACCATCGTAACAAAGTTGTTCATGAACTCAATTCTATGGAGAATGGTCAGAGATCAGGATAAAGCTATTCTGCGCATTAAAGCCTTGCTCCAGCCACTTAAGAGTGTTTACTGTTGCTTCTGCCGATACTACAACTAAATAAAGTTGCCGAATGGGGGATTTTATTCTTATATTGTGCTTTAGTGAGAGTACTATAGATTAGTGATTTGTTATCTTGAATATCTTTGTGCGTATTTATGTGCATCTGGTCATCATCATTATGTATGGTTTTGACAGTTTTATCTGTTTTCGCATCCTGGCGCCATTGGTCTGGATTTGTTGTATCTTTAAGTGAGACTTTAAAAATGATCCTCATGTATCTACAAGATTGATTGCTATAAAAGTATCCTTTTTATCGAGTACTCTCTCCATCCCAAAATAAGTGTCGTTTTAGATTTTCAAATTTCGCCCTTCGATTATTCGTCTTATTCATAAAAGTTTTTAAAAATATATTTATTTTATTGTGAACTGATTCATTATTAGAAATACTTTAAGTTTGATTTGTTCATTTTTGTATTTTTGTAAATATTTTAAATAAGACGAATGGTCAAATGTCGATTTCAAAAAGTCAAAAACCTCACCTATTTTGGGACGGAGGGAGTACATCATAGCAATAGTACTACCTCTGAACATTTGAAGCATTTAAAATTTTCTCACAATGTAATTATTTCTGGGTATGAAACAAAAGCTGGTGGGTTGGTTGGGTACTTGGGTGTGTGAGGGAGTTGGGTTAAGATAAAGTGAGGGGTATAGCTTACTTGTTCAATATTGACTATTTTTACATTGAGATCCTAAAAATGGTTACATTATGGGACAGAGGCACTATTTTTCAATATTGTTATATAATCCGCTTATGAGAAAAAGCAAAAATCTCACCCAAACGCATGGATTAAAATTTCGCTTATGGGAGAAGCCTCTTGGGGGAGAAGCGGAAACACACCTGAGGCTTGATTATTCTGTACGCGTCCTAAAACCGGCGGAGGAGATAGGCGAAGCTTTTCTCCCATTCGCGGCCCCACCCCGTCGGGGGCCACCGATTGCGTGGCACCGCCCTGGCCTGCTCCCTTCAACGCCGGGCGGCTCCCTGCGCCACCCTCACCTGCTCCCTGCGGCGCCGCCCGGCCCGCTCCCTCCACCGCGTTCACCTGCAGCAGAGCCCAGCAGCAGAAGCAGCAACGCGTAATGTCGAGCAGAGGAGCACGATGGACCCATCGAATCGAAGCTCAAATCGACTATGGGTTGGCCTTGGACGATGGCTCGATCGCGGATAAGTAAAAGTAGACAGACTTGCTATTTGTTCTTTTTTCCCCGTCTTCGATTTTACTCTTACATACATCTATCCAAGTGTCGGCAACGCCGGCAAAGTGCGTGTGTGGGTTGTGATATTTCTGTGAGATAACTCTTTATTTACCGTTCAAATACAAACTAATGTTTTACAAGTCATTGAAAAATTAGAGCTTCCTTATCCGTCATCGGATATGAAATTAATGCCTTATATGCCATTACTCTCTACTCTGTGACTATCTTTGTTCAATTTATGCTGCAGAAATTGCTTTATTTTGTTGTAAAAATTATTTATTTATTTTGATTATTTCATATAATATAATTATTAACTTGTACAAATAGATTTTTTCATATTTTATATATTTTAAAATCATAAAAGCATGAAATAAACAAACATATATTTGTTATATGCCTTCATCATACTATGGGCGGAACATATAAAATTTTGTTACATAATTTTTCTAGAGATAAATGTATCCTTTTAGCTTAAATTAAAGACATTTATGAGTTATAAATTGATAGCAATGGTATGAAAGACATCAATTTCAGATTAAATGGCGGATAAGGAACTTCTATGTTTTTTATGGCTTGTGAGGCATCAAGTAATTTTTGGATGGTAAATAAAGAATTGCTTCTATTTCTGTAGCTATGGTTCCGCGGTTCATTTTAAACTCATGCTATTGTAATCAAATTTATATTTTAGTTTAATTTTAAGATTTTATTATTATCTTTATATATAATTTACAATATTATAATTTAATTAAATATTTTACAAATTCAAGATACATCATTATTATTGACTTCTCTCTAGAACAAAAATGAACTATTATTGGGCTTAGAGACATTCAAGTCATTTTAGCACTGTGAACAGAGAATCCAGTAAAAAATTAGAATTGGCAAATATCTAGTAGATTTTCTTATTTGAAAAGGCTGCTTCTCAGATAAACAATTACTAGTAAATCAGAATAAATAGAGCCAAAGCCGCACCACAGGATGCCCCTCCTCCTACCTTCGCTGCGACTAGGTTTACAAACCTATGAAAACCGCTTGATTTTATCGGATGATTTATTTTTACTTAAAATTGAACGTAGCAAAAATGGTAGACGGAGCAGTTGAAAACACAGTCAGCAGTTTTGTGAGACCTGGCTGCGAGTCTGCGACTGCCTCCTCCGCGGACCGCTCCACTGCACTCATCCATGTAGCTCACGTCTCCATTTGTTCGATTCTACACAACCGTTTCAGCCTCGATGGGTTACAAGTTTGCAACAATCAAAGTGAAGTAATAGTATGTTACGCATTTGAGCTACAACGTGTGGGATAATTTGCACTGTTTTTAGGTGACTGGATAGTATGTTACTGATGTGGTATGTTAGCGTGCCTTAATTTTATTTAAAGTAAATTTCACAAAACAACATATATTTTGTCAATATTATCACAAAATTACAGATTTAAGCATACTTTAATAAAGCTACAGATTTTGTATATAATTTATCACAAAACTACAAGTTTTGTATCTAAATTATCACAAAACTATAATTTTTATGTTTAATTTATCACAAAAGTATAAATTTTATACATATATTTCTGAAATTACTATAGCAAATCTATAATTTTCTAAAAGTATATATTAAATCTGTAGTTTTGTGATAATATAAGTAAAGCACCCATAATTTTATGAAATTTACTCTTTTATTTATAGCTTTGATCTCTCGTTGCTTTTATTGGTAGTTAAAGCTTTAGGCATGTCAGCTCACGTTCCAGCAATATATTAGCACCTCCAACAGTCACCAATAAATTCCCCTAAACACATTTTATAGGTTGTGTTAACAGAAATCACACTCCAACGGTTATGTATACTACCTCCCTAAACGTTCGCTTCCCCAATATACCGGCGCACTCACCCCAGATTTAGCAGCACCGTTGGCACTCCCTACACCCACGATCCCACCATTTCCTCCACGAAATCTTGCTCCCGCGCCATTCTGGCACCAATCCATCCGTTTCCAGCTGAGATTGTCGCCAAAATCCTCTTTCCTTGCCGCGCCGGAGCCCAGAAAAGTTCGCACTGCGAGGGACCAGAGAAAGCACTGCGCTGAATCACATGCTAGTAGGATGGAGTCTAGCAACTCACCGATAATAGAAAGTGAAAATCAATCTTGATTTTCGGGTGTCGATTTGTCCATTGGGATGGCCGGATGGAGTATGTGTCGCACCACCGAACAAGCAGAGAAAGACTTAGGATTTTGGTTTGGAGTCATCGGAGGAAAGAGAATCTACCGCATGGTGACTGGAGTTGTTGACTATATTCAAAATGCTTTTTTGGTATGAATATAGGGAGTTGTTGGAGAAAGACAATTTTTTCCTACTAACATACTTTTCGAAATACTAATTGAAGGTGACTACTGGAGATGCTTTACAGACCCCGCAATATCCGGCTACCAACGGCATCTTCAAAAGCTTCCTATTAACTCTCTTAAATCAAATTATAAAAAAAGTAAAAAATATTCTCTAACAACTCCTTTAAACACATTTTTACTTTCGAAAGTCTCTTAAAATCCTTTTATTCGGAGGTAGATCTAAAGAACTTTCTGAACTCTTCAATCTCATCTCAGTGCAACGACAATGAGACCAGTTGTTCACTAAATTCAAATTTAAAATATATTTAGAGAAGCCGTTGCAGGAGGTGGCTAAAATAGATTTCAAATTTTTTATGACCCAAAAAAGTACGTTTTGAATTGATTTTTTAAGAGAACGGTTGGAGATGCTCTAACTGCATTTTTGGAGGTGAGGGGGGGGGGGGGGGGCGCTAGATCAACCGAAAACTGATCTTCCCAAACATTTTGAGCAACGTATATTCGTATTGTTCTGGCATAATTTGTTCATCGTAGTTGGGACTGACTGAGCTTGTGTCACAATGGTGGTACTTAACCACATTGTCAGGTCTTCAATAGGAATATCTTTTATGCCTTTCTGCATGTATCTGTGCGTCTCCATCCATGGACTTTGAGCCCAAAATGTGTTTGGAAGCATATAATCCTATGAAACATCTTGTGACCGAAATTGAACTGAAAACCTGTTGCCGCATGACTGAACACTGCAGGAAGGCAGAGTTTCAAGCAGGAGCCCGCCCAGAGCATCACCACCATCCAGGAGGCCGCCTACCTCATCGACCGGATCGTCGAGTCCACACCGGCAGCATGATCCGCCGGCATCCGTATTCTAATTCTAAAATGCCTAGTTACCAGATCATCGAACTTACTTTTCCATGATTTTGGTTATCCAGCGCTCTCTTTCCAGCCTAGCTAGCATCGTTGTTCATGCACGCGACATTGCCTCTTCGTCTTTTGCGATTATTTAGACATACCTGCGTGTATGGTTTCAATACTGCTCCCTCCGTTTTTTAATTCATGTCGCAGTTAATTTTAAATTCAAATTTGATCATTCATTTTATTCAAATTTTTTTGATAAATTTCATAAATTTTGATATAATTTGATTTATAATTAGAGTTATTTAAATCACAACTTAAAATTTTACACATTCGAGTAAATTTTTTGAATAAGTAAAAGTTGAATTTAAAAGTCAACGGCGACATCAATTAAAGAACGAAGGAAGTATTTTTTTAGCCCTGATGATTGATCGGAACATGGTCCGTGTCTCGGAAAGCTTTATTGCTTGTTTGGATTAAGGAAAATGGAATGTTTTGTTACTCCCGTTCTAAAATAAGTGTGGTTTTAGATTTTATAACTTCTCCTTTTGATTATTCATTTTATTCAAAAAAAGTTTTTAAAAAATATTTATTTTATTGTGAAATGATTTATTATTAAAAATACTTTAAGCTTGATTTGTTTATTTTTTTATTTTCATAAATTTTTTGAATAAGACGAATGTTCAAATGTTGATTTCAAATAAAGTAAAAAACGTCACTTATTTTGAGACGGAGAGAGTATATATATAAATGCTAATTCACACCCCAGGAGTGACTTAGAGCATGTTTGGTATGTATTGTCAAAGTAATTCTGCTCTGGATATTTCAAAGTCCACCAAACAGTTGTACAAGTAGTGCTTTTATATTTTTCCCTCAAGGAAAACTTCTCTACTTTATATTAGGAGTCAAAAGCATTAATAATGTAGCTTTTTATGGATTCTCTACTTATTTATACATTGAGACCACAATAAAAGCTATGTTACCAAACAATTTTAAAAAGTGCTTTTTGTAGATAATCTTTTTTCTGGAGAAGCTGTTTTTCAAAGAACCTGTTTTTGTGAAGATGTTTTATATGAATCTATACCAAACTACAAACAAGCCTTATTATTTCACACCAACTAACCCCCCATTAACTCCATTCTAAACCCATCAACTATGCATGCATGTATTTGAACGTATATATAATATCTATATAATCACTACTCACTAAAAGTACTAATCCACAATGAGTTGTGTCACAGATTTCTTTACCGTCCGATCATCATCCTCCCATAATCCTGGATGTTCATTCTCTTCCAAAACTCACCTCTCTATCTCCTATCTTCTCTTCCCCGGCACCCAAGCCGCCGCCTCCCCGCCTTGCGCCCGCCGTCGCTTCCCCTTCCTCTCCCCGCTGATGCCTCCCCTCTCTCCCAGCACGCGCCCACAGCCACCTCACCCTCCTCTCCCCGCCGCTGCCTCCCCTCCCTCCCAGCGCAGGCCCACCGCCGTCACTCTCCTCTCCCGCCGCTTTACCTCTCTCCCAGCGTGCGCCCGCCGCCGCCTCACCCTCCTCTCCCTGCCACTGTGTCTCGTCCTCTCCCCGCCACCGCCGATCCCCCTTGCCCACCCCTTGATGTCACCACCACGAATCACTCCAAATTGTGGTGTCAGGAATAAGACGAAATTGTGGTGTCAGGAATATTATTTCATCCTGCAGGTAAGAATTATGTTCACCTTCGAATATCACGTTATTCTCCACGTTTTATTTTGATACTATATATTATGCTTGCTGGCTGATTTCTCATTGCAATGACACATATGTAGGCCTCCAGATTCATCATTCATTCAAGTAACATTTCCCTACAAATGTTCTATAAGCTCTATGGACTAATAGTTAACATTTCCCTACAACTGGTCCATTGTCCCCTTTGTGTTGATTTCGACAGTCAAATATCACTTTTAGGTAAATAGTTCATGTTTAAATATTTCTATAAACTCCATTTTTTTTAAAAAACTTTCTATTAGCATGTTTTACCTATCCAACAATCACTTAAAATTTGTTTATCAATTCTTGCAGCAATGTACATTTGGCTCCTTTTTTTGGTTGGATCGTTAGCTCAGGTGATGTTAGCGTATCACTGTCTGATTCGGTTCTTTGGGTTTCAGTTTCAGAGGTCATAACAACATGTAAGTTTTCAGTAGGATGGAAGGCAATGGAATCAGACAATTATGTATGGTTGGATTTTAGATTCACATCGCCAACGGTGCATCTGTTTGCGGCATTACTAAAAGTTGATCGTTCTGCGTGTTCATGAGGAAGGGGATGTCAACTGTTGCTCCGTATTTCATTCAAAGCGTATACTCTCCATCTTACCATGATCTTTATTTTATTTTATGAACAGATATACAGCTTTTGTTGATGCTATTCGGGATTTGGATGATTGACTTACAATGTGCATCTGTTTGCTGCATTACCAGAAGTTGATGGTCAATGTGTTAAAGTTAAATGAATCCATAACTCCCGCAGGTATTATTTTGTTTAAGTTGTGGCATCTTTTTTTAAGTTTGAAGCACATGGTGATCCAACAAAGCTCCATTCATGGTCTATAATTATTTTAGGTTGGGCTACATGATCAGGTGCAAAAAATTTAATATGCTTTATATTATGAAGCATCTGGCTCCTTGGGTGGGTATACCGAAATCATCAATATTATACATGCCATCAATAAATGCAATGCTGCATGCTGTCAAGGTCCATCCATGAATCCATAAACAATGGTACGCACCTATGCATATGCTAATTTCACCATGCTCGTGAAATAATGACTCCACATTAATCCTCGCTATCTTGGTCATCAACCGATTCTCTTACTTGCAACACCTTTCAAATATTGTTTGGTGTTACTTTCAACAACATACAAGCTGCAAAGGAAAGTGGCATGCAAACTGTCCTGGTAAATTCTTACTCCTTTTTATTGACCTTTGTGTTTTTGTGGGATCAAGTTGACTGTATCAGTGTAAATGTCATGTACTAGGTTGAAACTTATGAAAGAGCAAGAACAGGTGATTGTGTCTTCAAAAACCTCCACTTCATGAACCCGGCACTGCCTAAGCTGTGGGAGGAAGCTGAGAAGGCTAAAAATGTGAGAAAATCAAGCAAAGTTGGAATTAAGACATTGGTGATAGCGCAACCCTGTTTATTTTAGTAAGGTCAATGTAACCCTTTTGTTTTCTGTGGATCAGAGCACTGAGGTGATGGATCGCTTCTGATAGATAGAGAACTGATTGTATTAAGAGCCAATACTACTGCTGGCAGGGAATCTTTTAATTAGGTGCATTTCAAACTTCAAGTTTTTTAGAAGCTATCATATCACATAAAAAATAAGTGTTGATTATCTGTACTATACTTGGTGAATGATATTTTACAATGGATTACCTTTTTCAGTACCAACTTGGTGAATAATGAATTGTTTGATGATGGTGGCACCAGCCATAAAAAAATCATGTGAGGTAACTAATTCATTCTATTTCACTCTTAACATTCTGTGTGAACTTTAATTCTTTCCTTCAATTGTTGAGTGTGACAGACCGTCGTCGAAAGAAACGATCCATCGACCACAGGATCTTATCGGGTGTCACTCGACGAAGCGAGGACCAACAGTACAACTCAAGCACGATAAAATATAGTACAAACGGTTGTTTAAGTTACAAACCAAATTTTTTAAAAGCGTGAAAACGAACGAACTTTCTTTAAAACTACTAGGATTTTGAGATTCTAAGCTTAAGATGACATCGAGCCCATACGATATACCTTCTAGCAACACACAAGAGCTCAGCGCGGCGAGCAAGGCTCCTAACGGACAAAGCCACTCTCAGAGGTTACTCTTGCTGGTTGGTTTAGAGGAGAGAAAGAGAGGTCACCTGCAAAACAAAATCACAAAGAGCCATGCCCTGAGCATTCGAATGCTCAGCAAGTCTTATCCGTCAACATGGCTAACTACAGCCGACTCCAAAAGATATGACAAGGTCGACTTATATGGGATAGCTATTTAAAAAAACCAGCGCTAATAGTGGATTCTTACTTTCAAGTTTTAGCAGTAAATTAAGTGCAAGAAAAAATAAATTTAATTTACACTATCAACTACCACAATCATGGTTGTCAAACAATTTATAATAAACATAACCAACAAATCATAATACTTTCTCATTTCACTATTATTCCACTTCTTAACTACGATGTGGCGCACTGAAACAAGTGGTACTCGTTACTGTGAGGGGTAGCGATTCGAATCGATTTACATCCAGCTAGAGAAACCTGATTACACGACACGTACGCACTTTCAGGAAGTCATACATGGCAACCTTTCACACTAATGATACATAGTACCGGTCCGATGCTCACATCTTCCGAGCAGTGGTCCTCAATGCAATAACCACACCGGCTCTATCCATGGTTAGCCCTAAAGCTCTCCCTTCTAATCATCTCCAAAAGAGAGGTTCGGTTACGTCCAGTCACTACGCACATTGGACTACATCAGTTTCTTGGGGCTCTATACATAGGACTAACAACGGTACGATCCTTAATCGACACAGACAAAGCTACGGCACACAGGACTCCCTTCCTGGTGCCAACCTATACTTCCCTGTTCGGTCTCAACTTATTATTTCTTGTAATCTCATAACCAACCTCAACCTTTTAGGCTCTTATAATCCAACCTTATCAAATCATGTGATACCTTTGAACCAGAGATAAAAACTATAGCTCTCGCGAGTGAAGTTACCAATCACTCGACTTCTACCGTTAATTAAAACTCATAGCCTAGCTCTATATTACGATACCCGTACCAAGGACTCTACCATAGGTAAAGGGTACTATTATGCAATCTAGGTTTCAATCAACTTCTAGAAACCTAATGCACAATACATAATTCACATACTATATGATGATAAAATATAAAACAGTTAAAACAAAGTTAATGCACCGAGGCTTGCTTGGGCTTTGCTCAAAGTTAGAATCTTCGACAGATGGAACGTCATCGAACTCTTCCTCGGCGACCTCGGGTTCTAGACATGAAGTGATATGCAAGGAATTGAATTATGCTTATATATAAAAGTCAAAGATTTGAATTTAAATCACATGTGATGATAGTCTTTTATTTTTAAAAAAAGTGACCAGAAATTTTAGTTATAAAATCTATATAAAATAGTTTTTGAAAATGTAAAGTATAATTTGAGTTTTTCAATAATAACAGGGAGATTATAAACTAATTTTTGACAATTTTTCAGAATTTATTGAAATCAAATAGATCTATAATGAATCAAACACAATTTAAAAACAATAAATTATTTATAAAATTATTTTTGACGAAAATAAATATGAAATTTTTCTAAAGCATCAAGTTTAGTTAAAGAAACAGAAAAGTAAATTTTCCAAGATTTTATCATGTCAAGGAATAATGATAATGCATAAATGAAGTTTTGGGTGATCTGAATTAAATAAATTATTTTCATGCATAAAATAAAAATTTGTTAGCTTCAGAATATTTTTCTAGTTAAGAGGATCCTAATAAAATTTATTTCATAATTTTTCGAGCTAGAATGAATTTTCTACGAATTTTAGAAATTTGGAACTATTTTCTGTTAAGTAAGTAAATCTTTTCGCAAATAATCAAAGAATAACCAGCAGCTGGGCCTGGTCGCTCCGTGGGCTACAGTTTCCCGGCCCACTTGGAAACCCGGCCCAAAAGGAGAGGCTACACGGTTGTGCACAGCGTCGGCCACACTGGATCCGGAGGG